>JAINEB010000001.1:13412500-14012500 GCA_022840565.1 Eubasilissa regina | reverse complement strand
TGAGTTAGGTACTAAATTTATTTTTTAAATAATTGTTGTTTTTTTTTAAAATAGATTCTCGTGAAGAAACAATGATATATATTTTTAGTTAGTTGTGACATCCTGAAGAAGAAAATGGTATTTTTCGAAACCGGTAGACAAAGATAATAAATAAAAAATTATAAAATATTATTATACAACATGTTCCAAAGACAGTTTTCCAAATGGAGTTTACAGTTAGGTAACATTATGACATTAAGGAGCGTCAAACACGATTATCAGAAATTCAACGGTAAAAGTTATGTGAATTTTTGTGATTTATAACCTGTAAGAAATTTACAACCTGAATTTACAAAAATGAGCGCTGTGCCATAAATACTCAACTTATCGTAATTTTTTAAATTTGGCACACGTATACTGTAATAATGTACCTATCTACCAACGCTTAACGGTTTGATAATGACGATTCCTAACATTTTGACTACTGTCTCTGGAACACCTGTATATGAGAAATTTAGAAACAAAACCATCACTTTCATTTGAAGAAAAATACAGAGTGACTTGTTTTAAAAATGATTATATTTAGTGTTATTAAGGAGAATTTATTGTGAAATTGTAATTATTCAAAAAATAAGTCTGTGCTATTTTAAATACTAATTAAATGTATTAATTAGAAAGATATACATATAAAATCAATTTTATCTAAAAAACTTGTGGTTGTTACTGGGATTCAAACCTGGATCTCTTTCCAATCCGGAGAAGGTGCATTAACCAACTTCGCTACAGCAGACAGCACTTTTGACTATAATTTTTCGAACCCATATGTTACACTTTTCAAATTAATATATCTATCGTTCCATTATTTGAGATTCCTTATAAACAAAGTAGATGTCTTAATCATCTAAATCGTATCAAATTTCAGCAAAACACAAATAAAAAATCGCTGTTATATTAGTGAACGATATAAGATATCAGTGATCACTGTTTGTGATTATGGGCTCATTTCTAGTAAATAATAACATTTATTAAATAGATATTAACAATTTGAAATTGCCGATTTGAATGCAAACAATACGTAGTTATTTGTTTTTAATGTGGGTTCATCTTCAAAAAATTACACATTATTTTGTAAAACGATGGGATGGGAGCGATATTAGTTTTACAAACATAAAAATAAATATTTTTATTACCTGTGTATAGCTTTGTATGATAATGAAAAGCCAGTACGAGTGGAGCCGCCCGTCGAGTGGTTCGGTTCCACTATCGGCTTCGCACCATTTACTTGACGCTATGAATAAAGGTTATTATTGCTTCTGTCATCCCCACTTTTAAAGGTTGTTCACTTTAATTGGGTTAGTAGCCGGGCCATCGCCCCGACTCCATTTGCACTCTGTCTGTATCTGCCTGACGATACTTTCATCAATTATTCGACGTGCCCGTCCAACTGACCCTTTGTTCATTTTATCAATTATTTTCATGGCGATGCTGCATTTTACCCCTATCGCACTGAATTCTCGTCTATTTTAATAATAATAAAAAAAACAATTTTTCATACTCGTATACAGTGGCGTAACTAAAAAAATTAGGCCCCATTGCATAATGGAAAAAAGCGTCCCCTCTATGTACATGTATAATATATAAGACTATTGGGTACAAGACAATTTTATTCATTAAATAAAAATAACAATATTGGAATTATATATTCTATTATATTCATATTGTCATAGAAAAAAAACAAATGTGCGTTTTTAGCACAGACCACCAAATATATAAACATGAACTAACGCAAATTCCTTGTTTCAATATTCTCATTTTGATGTCACCCACGTGATCACTTTGGTACCACTTACGCAAACAAATAGCTCCGCGACTATTTAAAAATATTATATATGACTCGATTGAAACGAAAATTCAAATGCTGACAATATAATATGCATTAAAGTAAAAAATACGTCTTGTTTACACAAAGATTTATTTCTTGAAGAGTAAATATTTTAACTGTTGCATAAATGTGTTATAAACTATCGTATTTATGTTTCCACCAGTAATGTGTCTAGAATACCGCGTCTTGCGACTAATGTTCCAAACCCTTATATGTACACTTTAGTTCATTTCTATTAATTTACTGGTGTGTGATTTTTAGGCATTTTATATGAACTCGAAACTGAAAAAAGTTCTTACTTTGCTGCGATGGTTTGGTCCATAACACAATATATTAACAGGATACTACTATATTAATTGAATCTACATATTTTTATTATATAAGTAAAAAATTATGTAAAATTATATTGTAAGGCGCCGACCTTTTGGGCCTGTATATAACTTAGGCCCCAATGCATCGTATTAGCTGCATTGCAGTTAAACCACTGCTTATATATGTAGAGACGATTTATTAGTTTTCTTGTACTATGTGCGGTATGCTAGTTTGCTTAAAATACGGGGATAGATATGTCTATCGTTTTTGTAAACTTTTTTCAAGTTCATTGGTGCAAATCAGACTTTAGCTTAGAGCCAAGGTATTAGGTGTCACACGTTCGTAAACTGGAGATAATCCAAAAAAGGTTTTTAGATAACTTCGATCAACCCCACCGATTTCGTATCGGATATGCTTCACTACAAAAGCTTGAAGAAACGGAAAAATAAATTCTTAATTCTGTACAGGCGTGCCTCGTATTAACGGTTCCTTAGGTTTAAGGCAATTTTAAATTCGTTTTTTTTTCAATTAACGACGCATGTACCATCTGACCTCCAGCCATCATATACCTACTGACGAAAATAACCCACTTGCAACTAAAGTAAAAACTGTGTATGTAATTAGTTAGCATGGTAGTTGGTTTGTGATGCAACATGAATATAACTTTATAATTACTTTTTATACTTACATCTCATAAATATATAATATATATATTTATGTCTGATACTTTTCAACTAATTTACTACGTAACACAGAATTTTGTAGCGAGACAGGCACAGTCCAAACATTATACTTTCCAATAAATAAATAAAAAAATTTATAAAATTAATTTTGTATTCTATTATTTATTTCGAGAGGTGCATTCTTTTTCATAACGAGTGTAATATTTAAAAAACTACTCACTTACCATCACGTTGTTTCATTACGGAGGTAGGCAGAGATGAAAGAAAGCCACTCTCTTCTGTCATGACACATAATTCTCGCGCTCATCCACATTCATACATCTTCTCACACAAGCTCGCCGATTATTGTGGCTTCAGACAGAACTACCTTCCAGTATCTGGTTTACTTGGTCGTGTCAAGTCTTCCGCGGGCGTCCTCTATTTCTGGTGCCATCAACACTTGTGTCATATATCTTTCTTACTATTCTCTGCTTATTCATCCGTTCCATATGACCAAACCATCTCAGTGATCCTTTCTTATTTACTGTAAACCTCATTTGAAAAAAATTTTAGTCAAAGGTGTTTGAGATTCCGTAAATATAAAGAAAATGGCTTTCATATAATGGAACGACAGATGTATCAATTTAAAATATCAACATATAATTTAAAATTTGTCATCAACTTACTGTGTTGGTGTAGTATAATCTGTTAATGTATTTCCCCGGATAGGAAGAGATCTAGGTTTGAATCCTGGTATCAACAACAATATTTTTTCGATAAATTGATTTTATATGTCTATCTTTCTAATTAAAACATTAAAAATATCACAGACCTATGTTCTGAAAAATTTCAACTTCACAATAGGAATGTGTTCTCCTTAATTTTTTTTAAATTTATTTATTCGTTTGTATTCATTATAAATTATTTTATATTTTACTTATCACAAGAAAGTAAATTAAATGTTAAAAATAAATTATTATTCACTTTACGTACGTTACGGAGCCGCTGTAGCGAGCAAAGAGGCCGCAATACGAGAGCAAGGTGGTGAAGTAACAGAGGCCGCTATAGCGAGTTTCTGTTAATCGAGTTGTTATTTGCACGCGTGTATTTCTTTAGTTTGATACGTAGCAGATTAGAGAATCCGCAGTTATGTGTAATATCGGTCTCTACGGCCTTGCAAATTATCAGAGAAAACGAGATTATATCATCTTTCAGTATACAGAACCAAACTGCCACCTATGATTATGCCAGCTGAAAGAGCATTTTCATTATTATTAAACCGTATTGCTTAGGATATTGCTATTATTCCATTTCCATTATTATTTAGAGTATAAAGGTTGAGCTTATAAAGGTTTTACCGTTAACTGAGGTGTACTTCTATATTATGAAGTCATCTTTATTCAATCCATTAATACAGTTTTATATTTTTGTTGTCTTTGTTTCTACAAACATGTATTGTAAACGGTGTTTTTTTTAGAGTTTTATTTTTCGAATTGGCAATACGTTTTCCAGCGACAGCTAATTTAAACTAAACTATAAACTATTTATTATTTCTCGTAATTAAAAAAGGAGACATCGTCATTATAATATTATAATATTAAAAATAAATAAAATAATATACACTCAGGTCTCTTTTTCACCGGAAAACGTATATAAAAGACTAGACATGCGTATACAAAAATAAAGGATGCATTCCATAAAACAAAGGACACGTTGACGTGCCGTTGCAAACATGCCTTTAGACAGTGACACGAAATTTTATAAGTAAATAACAATATTAACAATCATTTTATTAACATAAAATTATATAATATCTATTTTAAATATGTACTATAAAAACCCGCGTGGAAATTTTTAGGTTATGTTTTATCACTGACAGCTGTAGGAACCACAGACAATTTAGCAGTAAACTAACAGACGGTTATAGGACGACCGCCGGTACAATTTACTACCGGACCATCGTCGGTTAGTTTATTGTTGATAAACTAAGCGATATTTGATCCGACGTTTATAAGAACGGCCCTGAAAGTAAATAACATACCTGCAACACGTCTAAATGTCGAACTGATAATTTCTGAAAACAATGGAGGGGAGAAACGCGTCCAGACATGCCCAATTTAATGACTGGCGCAGACTGTTAGTGTACACAGACAAAATTCTCCAAATTTTTGACTTTTTCAACATGTCAAATTGGTTTAAAATAATTATTTAAAAAAAAAATGCTTCTTGAAATATAAACCGCATAACTACAAAACCGCATAAAAATGGTACGCGTAAAAAGAGACACGAGTTTAATAATAAATAATGTAATATTCACGACCGACCTGTGTATATTGCTAAAAAAAACTTCTTAGCGATTCATTATTGTTAAAATACATTTTATATATTTGCAGTAAGGCATATTTTTGATAAATTAGGTTATTATTTGGCATATTTAAAATATTAAAAAAGTAAATAATCAGGAATTACTTATTTTAATTACGCCCCACACCCCCAAACAATTATAAATACATATTGTGAAACGAGATAGGTAAATGCAAAATATAAATCATTAAAATCTTTATGAAGAGATATATTCCTATATTTTTTCCTACTCCATCATTATAATATAATAGTCCCATCCTTTGAGCATAACTACGTACTCTAGTTAATTTCTCATACAGTCTTCAGAATACATACGTATTTTAGTGAGGAATATTTTCAAGTAAGAAAAAATTTTCATATTGATTTTATTTGTGTATATAATTTATTATTTAGATCAGAAAATAAATATCTACTCAAACTTTAATTTACGTTTAACGTTGCACTGAGTGGGTTAAAACATAATTGATTTTCTATAATTCTCTGTGCGTTTTAATATGTTGAAGTACAGGATGAATATTATGTACCAGGCCGATTTTGTTTGGCTGCCATTTTGGTTTGGCTAATATTTATCAGTTCGCATTTAATAGTCATAGAGAATAGTTGATTATAATTTATTATATAGCATCTGTTTTCTCAACAGTGTCTTGAAGTCATTAAAACATTTTATCTAAATAATAATGGCAATGCTATGCCTATTAATGGTTATCGTTATCGTCACCTGTTGGAAAATTTCTTGGTAGTCTAATTGGATCGATTGGGCCCGCAACACATGTGGTTTCAATAGGATGCTGCCACCTCACACATAGCCCGATTTGACGGCTCTCAACTATTTTCTGTGAAAGTACTTAAAAGGAAAGGTCTACGGCAATAAGCCAATAACAATTCCGATGCTGCAGGATAATATTCGAAATGAAATTGCTGAAATAACACGCGAAGTGTGCGAGAATGTTATGAAGAATATGGTTAAACGAAAACGCATTTGTGCCGCTGGGAGAGGCAGCCATTTGGCCGATTTCATGATCTGTTAATGTAATAAATCAAATAATTAATAAATAAAAGCAGATTTATTAGTTATTTAAAAACAATATCGGCCTGGAACATAATATTCACCCTGCAGCAGAATATTCTCGGTTCACGTACTACTTAGTAGCTAGACGACAGATTGTCGCGTAAAGTGGATCAAACAATAAACGGGGAGATTTTGACATTCCACATGTAAGGAGCGGGAACTTGTGTTACACGTGACATGGAACGATTCTCAAAGGCTGCTTGCACGTGGTGCATTGTTACGGAACAAAGCCTCACAGACGACTCCTGAGCTCGTTTAGGAAGACGGCTAAATGACAGGTTAAACTTGCCTTTAAAGGAATGCTGTTGTGTTGTGTAACCCACTCGTTGGAATTTCTCTAAATATTTGTAGCGACTGAACTATTTTGCTACGAAAAATACAACGCTTAATATTTTATCACATTCGTTCATTTATAATACTATGTTAGGGTGTGAGTAAAAAATATTATAAATTAATGTTGTCAGGTGCACGCTAGAAAAAACGTGTGCATTATTAATGGACCTATCACCGACCTTTAGTTTCACGTCTTTAAAATATAATCGAAATGCTTTATAGCGTGATAAAAATAATAAATTATTTTTAAGGTAAATAACTGAATATAATTTGTATATATTCAGGATTCATATAGGATCAATAAACAAATCCTTGCGTTAGGCTTTGCA
The DNA here is from genome assembly GCA_022840565.1 of Eubasilissa regina. NCBI lineage: Eukaryota > Metazoa > Arthropoda > Insecta > Trichoptera > Phryganeidae > Eubasilissa > Eubasilissa regina. The sequence goes on along the minus strand of JAINEB010000001.1, from coordinate 14,005,570 downwards.
GATGACGGAACAATAACGGGAAACAAGGAACAACTTTAAATTATGCTGAGTCACCATCGGCTAATAAGGCCTCCCCAAGTGTCTCCCTCGTTTCATTGTCCATTGTTATTCGCTGTCACGTATTTCCGCAAACTTTGATGATTGCATTAGTCTAGCAGGTTTTAGAGTGAACTGTCGGTCACTTATTTCCTCTTGGTTCCCATTGGATGACTGCATTATTTCAACGATTTTTCTTCCTCCGACCAATATAATCCGTCCGTTGCCATTTCATTTTCTTGGTGTATTCAATTATATCAATGTTTCTTGTCTGTTTCCTTACCCACGCATTTATTCCTGGTCCAAGGGTTGTTATTAGGAATAGAATAGCCCGCGGTCGTTTCGACCAACTTCTGAAACTATCGGCACTGCATCTGCCGGCTGTACCCTCAAGTCTGTACGCAACCTGCTGCTAGAAGAGTGTGTCACGGCTACCGCGTGGCACTAGATGCCGCTTTCTGTCCGCCTCATATTTTTTTTCCTGTGACCTTTTCTCTTCATGTGATGCCCAACATACGTACTCGTATTTTCAAGCCTCTAAGTTTTTGAACCCTCTACTCTGTTGATAGTCAATGTTTTGCAGCCATATGTTAGTATGCATTGAATGAACCTTTTTCGTTTTATACACAGTATAAAATGAATTTTGAAAATCATATTTAAACGTCCGAATACACTCCACTACTTTACATGTCTACGTCTACGTCTTGAATTATGTGCATAACTCATTATCATTATGGGTTACTATACAAACTACATATGTATACATATTTGTTTAAACAAGGGGAAAGGAGGGAACGATTTAGAAATGGTGATAGGAATTTGGTATAGATACAGAATAATAAAGACCAACCAGGAAGAACACGACTTATCTTCTACTTCGATGATTAGCACGAAGCACTGTAATACACAATAACAGTTTCGGCACGCACTACGAGAAACCGAAAACTGTGGTAACGGTAAAGGAAGGGAGGGACAGTTAGGTATAGTAAACCTAATGGAGCATCCATACGCGCATGGCCATCGGCGGTCTGTGGATCTGTCACAAATACCGAACAATATTATTATTAAGGAGAAGACATTTTTGTTGCTTCATTTAATTTGTATTACAAATATTAATATTACATATTACGATCAAATTTTTTCGCCATATGAGAAATATAATATAAAAACAAAACAAAGGTGAATTTTTTCTTGTAACTCGTAATTAACACGGTTCACGCGCCACCTGCCAAGTTCCATCTGACGGTGGTCGCCGACCGCCGGATCACGCATTGCACGCATGGCTACATAAGTCATAAACCAAGATTCTATAGCGAATTTAATACTAAATGTATGTAAATTGTGTAGCTTATAAAATATTTTAAAAACGCTTTTACTATCATACCAAATTATATAAAATTATAATATATTTGAGGTTGAAAAACACGGCAATACGTTTGTACACATATATGTTTTAATTAACGTTGCACGCGATATGATTAAAACACTTTCCGTGATGCACGTACATGTTTTCCTTTAGTATACCACTCCTTGAATATATTCACGTTATTCGCGAGTGTTTATTAAAAAAAAAACAATTTTCCGCTATTTAATAGAAAAAAAATATAGCCCCTGTCCGCGGATGATATTTTCATGAGATTTTCAACTCGAGACAGTCTCAGAGACGTGGATTATGCTGCCATGAGATTATTTGGAGACAACTCATGGCTTTCGTGAATACAAGTCACAGAGATTAATAAACATTAAATGAGTCAACTAGAAAGATATACAAAAAAAAAATCTATTTATCAAAAAATTACCGGATACATCTTCATATCCGGGGAAACGTGTTAACCATTTGCCGCGTCTCACTGTATGCTTGTTGTACATAAAATATCAGTCCGTCAATCCTTGAAGTTCCGTTTGACATTTGGGTGAATTTGAATCTTGAATAAATGTTTGTACTTAATGTCTTATTTGTCTAACATTCTGAATAAACTGATGTTCTAGGTAATGTTTTTGCACGTTGGTGCTGTCAAATTGAATGTCACGTATATGGTACTGAGATTTATCTCACCTAAATCTCTGACATATATCTCATCGTGGACTCGGGCCATTATGTTAATAAAAATATTGGACATATACTCTTGAAGTGTTTTTCATGCAAGACAAAAATCATATTATTGAATAATCGAAATTCTAAAATGATTTTAAATGCTGCGTGAAATTTTTTTTTATTGTTTGAGAAGAAAGTACGAGCGAAGAATTCGTTTAACGAGAGTGTTTTCCTTAGTTACCGTCCTCTCAAATTTGAGTAAACATTTTGTTCTAAAGGCAATTCAAAATGAGTGCTACAATTTGTGTCTAAACAAATGTATATAGATACAACAAACAGAATATATTCAGTCATTTTCTTTTATGCCGCGACAGTCTGGTAGGAAGAGGACATTCTTGCTTTCTTTGGAGAGTTTTGAATATTTATGAAATGGTACCAGACCGCTTGAGTGAAGAATTTTCATCTCTTTATGCGAGCCTCCGTCGAAGCTGAAGAACATTATTTAATACTTGTCGAGTGGACAGATCCTTGAGTGTTCTCAGAAAACTCCAACAGTAATAAATTACATCAAGAATAAACAATGTATTATCATTCATTTGCATTCAATTTAATAAGATTTATGTGAAATGTCTGGTAATTCTTTCAGATTTCTTTTTATCAAAGAACTGCGGTCCTGCTTGGGGGAGAAATAATTTATAATAAAAAGTCTGTAAAAATAAATATTTACATTTTTATAATTTAAAAATATAAATGTTTATTTTTTTATACCATCGTTTTTAACCACATATTCACCAACTAGTTTTGAAAAATATATTTTTCTTCATCGTGGTTTCTCAGAGTTTTCGAATCAGTTATTGGAAATTGATCTACTTTTGATAAAAATTTGGGGTGATCTGTATTACATACAGACGATGTTTGTCTTAAATTGAATAATTTTGAATCGTTAGAAATATGTGACATGTGTAATATTAACCATAATATCAGAAATAACCAAGTAAATTTAACCATAAGTCCTATCCTCAAAAACTCTTCTAAATTTTTTTTTTTTTCAATTATTTCAAATCATTATATCATCAATTTTCACATCTTTCGTCGTAATTTTCGTAGTCAAGTACTAGATATATATTTTGAAAATATCTTTTTAAATAAACTGCCTAATATTTGAAAACATAAGAATAATTTGACATTTAGGTTTAGATAGTTTTTTTATCTTGATAAAGAAAAATATATTTTTCGAAACCGGTTGGTGAATATAACTCACAGAGATTAAAAACAAAGTTAATAAACTTTTTTTTTTTTAAATGTTAATAATGATGATGTCTTAATCAGAATTTATATACACTGTGCGTTAATTAAGTTCATCTAGAGTGTAAAGATATTTATATTAAATAATATAACAATCATTTTGAACAAAACCACGAAATCTATTATATGTCAACCGATTTCGCTTATCTCAAGCTTCATGAAGACGTATTTAAAAATGATCATAAATACAAAAAGAGTGCACTTATATATACATAAAGAGGGAGATAGAATATAAAATTACACGTGAAAGAGAGAGACAGAATACGTATACAGATAGACGGAACATTAAAGGATGGGAAAATACAGTGTTGATAGATATTAAATTGATTTTAAAGGAAACATACCTAATATGGGGCAAATGGATAAATTAATATGATTATTAAGAATTGGCGTACCACTATTTATTGCCTTTTTTATTTCAAGAGCTTTTAAATTATTCTTTATATGTATATATAAGTCCACTTTTTTTGTATTTATGATCAATTTTAAATACGCCCTGATGAAGCTTGAGATAAGCGAAACCGGTAGACGTATAATAAATTTCGTGGTTTAATACAATGTGATTGTTAGTTTATTTAATATAATATGTCAAACCACGAAGTGATTGCTTTCTACGAAAAAAAAAAGTTAAGATATTTATAATTTGAGTTCATTCATTATTACCAATGCATATATCAAACAAAGAGTAACTTCTGAGTATGTCAAGAGAGTCATTTTCAAGCTTTATCTTCATGTGACTAGTTTTGTATTATAAGTGTCGAATTAAAATGGCATATTTGACCCTTTACCTAACTCTCGTGGTAAGCCAAGTATCGACAAGATAATAATTAGAGCTGACACTCCTTGTAATCAAACACGCCTCTCAAACTTATAAAATACGTCCTCTTGATAACCACTTTATTTCAGCTTGTACATTGTACATGTAGTGAACCTCGACCAGATGAGATTCGGCTCGTAATGCACCTTCACGAGTCCGGGTCCTGGATCGCCATTACAGCTAACTCCAAGGTCTCTTCAGCCAGATGCAACACGTTATAGCATTCTTCTTGGTCTTCTTCGACGGAAAATTGTTCCCAGGATAAAGGATCTCCTTTTCTAGACTATCACTTTGATGCATAATGTGACTGAAGAATTGGAATAATCTTTTGCTCATTGTTGTAAACAAGGCTTGCTGTGATTGAATTTGCTACAGGATGTGCATCGTGCTGTCCACGGGATGCGTAACATTATTTTCCAGAAAAACATTGCGAAGGCATCTATACTCTCATCGTTATACATGAAAATTAGAAAGACAAGTGTATGAACCAACATAATTTTAATAGCAGATATATATAATTTACAGCAATTAATTATTACATATATATATATATACATACAGATATAGATAAAGTAGACAATTTGGAGAGGAATATTTTTGATTGTGATTCTCCTTTGTCAAAAAATGTTTTGTTGTGGAAAAGGTATGTGGATCAACTAACAACATTTTTAAATCTCATTATTAATTTAATTAAAAAATACAATTTACGTCAGAAATGTAAAATAATTAGACCCTAAATTTTTTGGATGTAACATTGATTGAAAATAATAATAAAATTGAATTCAAAATTTTTAGAAAACCAACTTTTACATGTACTGTCATACATAGTGAATCTAATCATCCAATTTCACACAAGCATTCAATGTTCCACTCCATGATACATCGTTTAGTCAATATTCATATGTCAACATCCAATTTCAATATTGAATTTAATACAACTTAAAAAATAGCAGCACTATTTTAAAAAATAAATTAAAAGAATATATTAGTCAATTTTTATGTAAATCACAGATAAAACATAATGATTATTGGCATAGGATTTTATACATAAATAAATTTTCGAATCAAATATCTAAACACCTACTACGAATCATTAGACCGGCATTTTATACAAATAATAATATAGGAAATTTACTCATAATTTCTAAAGACAAAGATGATAAATTTAACAATTATGGTGTCTATAAACTTAGTTGCAAGGATTGTGCTGCATTTTATATTGGTAAAACGGGTAGAATTTTTAATATAAGAGTAAAGGAGCATTTGAGATGTTTGAACAATAGTTAATTTTCAGAATTTTCTAATAAATTGATAGAAAATGGTCATGGTTTTGATAAAAAATTGGGATTGTCAATTTTGCATGTAGACGGTGTTGGTCATAAATTAAATAATTTCAAATCGTTAGAGATTAATAAAACTATAAACAACCAATTAAATTTAATTACAAGTCCCATTCTAAAATGTATTCCTAAAACTTATTCTAGTAATTTTGAATCATCAAGTAACAATTTGAGTTAGGTACTAAATTTAGTTTTTCAATAATTATTGTTTTTTTTTAAATATATTCTGTTAAAAAACAATAACATATGTTTTTGATTAGTAATTGACATCCTGAAGAAGAAAATTATATTTTTCGAAACCGGTAGATGTATTTTAATTCAATAAGTGGTTAATAAAACAAAGTTAACAAATAAAAATTATATAGTTTTAGTTGCTTGCTTTATATCACTGACATTCCATATTCGTATAAGTTGGTTTATAGGAACTTTAGTTAGTTGTGTCATTGGATTTTCTCTATCTAAAGAAAGTTAATCTAATCTTAAGTAGTGTTAAATAACCTGCATCCATTATCTCGCAAACTTCCTTAAAAATTGTGATTTTAATGTCTTAATAGAATTGATATTTTTTAGGACTTGGTCTAACATACTTTTGAAGTCACCCACCAATTATTTTGATACAAGCGCCTAATTATGAATAAAGCAATATACCAATATAATATTCGAATTTATACTCTTGATCAATGATACATATCTTTTGATAAAGCCAATCATACAAGGTGTTCTGTGTAGATACACACCTGTTGAACTCATCTTTTGTTGTCAATAATGTCGAAACATAAATTATGCCATTTCTTTCATCTTCGGCGGTCCCTCGTTACGAGAATAACGTCTGCCATGGTTATTGCGTTTGCTATGGCAGAGGCCAGCGCGTGGAATTGTTTAATGTATAGGGTCTTTTAATAGGGACGCTCAAAATTTGTTAGGTTATAGCAGCCATGTTGTTAAAGTGACATCTGTCAAATTTATTGTCAATTGTTAAGTAGTATACGGCAAATCACCACGAAAGGTTGAACAACGTGTGCAAATCATCAAATTTTGAGGGCAATTTGACAATCGATTTGAGGGCACGGTTATCTGGCGCGACGGTGACGTGAACTGGCCACAGAGATCGTGCGATTTAACGCCTTTAGACTTCTTCCTTTGAAGCTATCTTAAATCGCAAGTCTTTACGAATAAGCCACAAAAAATTGACCCCCTCAAAGTCAACATAACAAACGCCATCCAGCAAATTTAGCCAGATTTATGCGATAAAGTCATAGAAAATTGGACCTCCCAAATATGCTGCCACCGAGCAAAGCCGCAGCGGATATTCGAACAACGTTATATTCCACACTTAATGCCATAAAATATACTTTCAAATGAAAGAAAAATTGAGTGAATATCTTACATACAACCTGTTTAACTTACATTTTAAAATTGAGCGTCCTCGTTGAAAGACCCTTTATAAGTGATATTGCACAGTAGCGTCCACACACACTCTTGGAAAATGCGAGAGCTTGGTTCAGTGGCAAGGGTGGTTCGAGACGACTAGAACTCTCTGTTATTTTGTGGCCTTTTATGTTCTATGTACAGGGTTTTGTATAGCCCTCAATATAGTAGGTTCCTAGATACTTACAGTTGTACAGGGTAGCACCGTCGCCGATAACATACGCGGAATAATACATCAGTCGATTCGTCGACTCGTAAGATCAACATGCGAATACTGTATAGTTTCACCGATACTTTCTCAAGTTTTGATTTAATATCAGTATGCTCGTAATAAACAAAACTTAACAATATTTGATGGCTCTTTGGTGGTCTCAAAATTACGAGGAAACTTGCGGCACACCGTATGAAATACAATTGTTTACTTCATAATTTTAAACAAATTTATTTGTTCACATAATATTGGTGTATAATTCCGGTATACAAATGTTACAAAGAAAAATAATACGAAATTCTTGAATATGTCGCTAAAAGATGTTCTTGTTCCCAGATTTAATTTCTATTTCTAGGCACCGGAACACTCTGGTAGGCAGCAAGTCACCTTCAATATGACAAAACTTTTAAATTTATTGGTCAACCCGTAAATTTATCGTGAGGAGAAAATTCTTTGTAAAACGTGTTTAGCAAATATTTTGCTAATTTCTCTGAAATTTTTACGGTAGACAAATTGTTATTTATTACCTTTTTAAGGTTTTGTATATTCATCAAACATTATGTATTTTTTTATTATAATGTTATTATCATTAGGATATTTTGCAAAAATTGCGGTTAAATATTTTATAAATTAATTTACAATATTTTAATCAAACTGAGATATTACATATTTAGTTAAGGTAACTGTAGGTATAATATATTATTAATTAGTTATCCAACTAAGTAATTTAATATTTAATAAATTATTTATTAATTCATTAAAGAAGTATTATTTACGTAAATATTATAGAATGTATATTAAAAAAAGGTATACTTTTAAGTAAGTGCAAGAAAGACTTTTATAAAAAAAATACATAAATATTCTTTCTATAGATAAAGGGTGACCCAGATAAATTAACATTATTTTTTTATATTTAAAAAATCACAATATTTTTAATGTTTTTATACCAATGAAAACCCCGAGGAGAATAAGAAAATGATAGTATTTTAAATAATTGGACACAAAACACCAACAGAGATTTACCCTTTTAAAAATGATGAATAATATAAATCCTTCAACAGGCTCGAATTAATTTGACAGAAACGGGACATGGATTTCCTTTATCACATTTTATCTTAAAGTTACAGACGTTGGCATTTTGCCCGAGTCGATTTCCGGTTGAAGTAAACCATATTTTTGTTTTTGTTCTCATACAATATTTTGTTTCGTGGTCAGATTTTAAGATTTTTTTATTTTAAATTTATCATTGCTTAGATCTATGATATTCTGATTATATTATGTTTGCGTCAGTGTACGTCTAATGTTTTTTCGTACAATTTAAAATTTATCTCTGACGATATCTAGATGGGAAAATATTCATCCTGCTCGACTTAAATTGTAAACGTCATGAAAATGGAGTGCATAATTCAATATCCGGTGGTAAAATTCACCATTTCCGGTAACATTTATGGCAGCCATTTTTCACGCTCTGCATACGACAACTCGTAAGATTCAGGATGTAGAAAAGGTTTCTAAATGTCTTAAAATAGGCTGCTTCACAATATCCCCTAACTTTCGTAATTTTCTAAATGCATTAATAAATTCACAAATCGTTCTCATTTTATTTTTACATTTATAAACGTCTTGAAATTTGTGTTAAAATAATTTGGCGGTATAATTTGGTAAACATCATCTCAACATCAAGACTTTGCTTTACTTATTTTATTGTTATATGGTACAAGGTCAACTTTACGCCTGCTCTCCAGGCAATGAGAGAAAACTTTGTTATAGACGGCTGCGCGGTATCGCCCTGTCATTGTGTGCGGGGCGCTATTGAACAGCCACCTTTGTAGCATTTCAAAAATACCAACCAGGCGACGTAATACTAGGATTGAAATAGAAGCCTTGAGCTTATTAATGCTCTCATTTTCTCTCCAGGCATCCCGGTCCTGTGCAATCCTGTTACACTATGCGTAATGGGCGGGTGTCGAAGAGTACTCTTGCCTGCCTCGTTCGTATATAATTTTTAATACAGTGGTAATGGAGTACCATACGAACTGACCTACTCATCTTAGTCTTCTGGAATTCAGTACAACAACAACTATATTTGGCTGTTTGTGCATAAAACTTCCACATTATTTTGGATGTACCACCAATTACTTCCTTTTGAGAAGTTTTCGTGAGAGAATTTTATTTCCTAATACTCGAAGAATTTCTGTTTCTCCGTTTAATCTACACGCCTCATACATAGGTACTATTGGTTTAATGGTCATGTTCTACGAATTCAAACTCCCATGACAGCTATTTGGACCTAAACAGCTTCTGCAGGGCAAAGTAGGTGCCATTTTTACTTAACTTTGGCTTTTATTTTGGAAGCTTTCTGATGTTCCTTTCCATCTTCAAATACTGTAAATATTCTTCTTCATTGTATGCTCAATGCTAAGCGTCATGGTTCTCCTGAAATATCTGAAACTTGGTGCACTACACGTCTCCACTCCTTCCGGTCTTAAGCCATGTTGATTGCAGTATTTAAAAAAGGACTCTCTTAACTCCTTTATTTGGTCCATCCATCTTGCTTGTCTTTTTATTAGCTTTTACTGAACTGTCCCAGTGATCATGAGCTTCTTGAGACTCAACGTTTTTTCTGGCATTCAGGTCCAAAGTATGGGAGAATTCTTTTCCTGCATGCTGTCGAAAGCAGGGCTTCGAACTGAAACTGAACCGAAAACCGGAAAAAAACGTTATTATTGTCGGAACGAAAACCGGAGCTGAACTGAAAAAAAATATCAGATTATTTCAGTTCTGTAACACAATCTTACTCTCCACTTCAGTTATTCTATTATTCTAGTTATTTTACGAGATAGAAGACGATACGATATAATATATTTGTTTCGTTCTAATTATTATATCTTTAATTAATCATTATTTATTGTAGCAATTCATGTAGTAGTTTATTACAAAAGAAGGAATAAAATATTCAAAATTAAGGTAGATTTTTTTTTAATATAAATAAAAACTTAATCTGAGCTGAACCGAATACCAAAAAAAACATTATTTTTGCCGGAACGAAAACCGAAATAAAAAAAATAACGGTTCGAAGCTCTGGTCGGAAGTCTTTCTGTAATCCCTAATTCCTGGAGGGTAGAGACATTTCTATGCCTTTTTGGTCACAGCATATGCAACAATCGCCCCCAGCCGCGCATTTAGAATGCGTCCACATATTCCATTATTTCTTACAATATTATGCGGAGAAATAAATAAATACAAGTACGTGCATATAGGGATTACTAAAAATCTTTTAACGGATGTCGAGAAATTTTACTAGGCTATTGTAAATCAGTCTTGGTTTATATGGCTGAAAATTAAATGTCAAATTTGTTACGAGACTCTTCATAAAAGGTTCGCTTTATGTGTAATATTAAAAGAGATGCTGAACATGACGAGGTAATGAAATATTATATTAACATTTTTTTTATTACTCCAGTAGTGTAAATGATTTTTAGCAAATAAATATCCACATTAAGCTATTATATATTATTACGGTTGTTTTTTAAAAAAACGATGATTCACGATATTTCAAAGCACTAATGTTTTTTTATTAACCCTTTAAATGCCATGAGCGCATTAACATGCCAAACTTTGTATATTACACCAAGCTATAAGCGTGTTAACACGCACTTTTGGACTTTCCAAACTTGCAGGGATTAAAGTCATATGTTTAAATCATTTTGCTATCTGTGGACGACAGGTAGCAGCTTTAAAGACCCTTAAAGTCTTCCATTTCAAACAGAGTTGGCAGTTGAAAAGTTAAGCACACAAATTATTAACAATCAACATTTGCTCACAGAAATAGTTTAATAATGCCACATTCATCATGGTCACATTATTCGTTTCTTAATGTTCATATTGACAATAAACTGCCTATAGTTAAGTAATATCGTTTTTAAATAGTATATAGTACATCCCTTCTCTTGTACTTGATAGTAGTGATAAGAAAAAATGCTACTCTTAACTCACTGGTGTGACTGATATTCGATAATATCAGTGATTGAAAACTGTGACTGTGATCACTGTTTCTTTACTAATACACGTGCCGCACAATATCACAATACACGAAATAAATAAATAAATAAAACATAATTTTGAGTATATTTTCTTATATTATTCAAACTTCATTTGCATAAAAAATATTCTAGAATGTATAATTAATATATATCTAATTTAATGTCATCACAAAGAGAATGAAAACCCTTAAAAAAATGTGTTTATTTTTCAGATCAAATTCTCAGCATTTCGGGTTAAATGCGTAAAACGTTTTGACCAACTTGAGTCTACTAGATGGCGCTTATCACAAATTATAACGTCAATTCTTCATGAATATTTTCGTTTCATATGCATATGCGCCGAATCACGGTTCACAACCAAATATAAATTAAATAAAAAAATGAATCACGAATCACGATATTTCCAGATATTCAATCACCGATAGTGAGTGTAACTCAAAGATATCAGTGATTGACTCACGGTTCGTGATTTTGAGCTCATCACTACTTGACAGCATCCGTGTTGAAACTTTTGTAAATAAATCTTGAATAAGTTACGCTTGTAATATAGCGGTTGTTTACATGAATTTACCGGATTCTTAACAGTACATTATTAATGAACCAGCATTTTTTTATCATTAAACTTTTCGTTCATAATTCATATTCAATTATTGGATGGGGTGGGACTTATAGAACGGAATAACTGGAATGATAGAAAGTTATGAAAATCATTTTGCGATCAAAACATAAAATTTAGCACCAGAATAAAGCTATTACATAAAATCTGTTCTGCATCTACTACATTCACAATTTTAACAAAGCTCTCGAAATATACAGACGTAAAATGCATTAATACATGATACTAACAAATTTCAGGCACGGATAGACTTTGTGGATGTCTCTGTCATAAACTGTGAAAGGTCCTTAGTCAAAGGTTTCATATATTTTATATGTTCCTTGCAGTCAACGGTATTCAAAGCTATTAATAAGGATCAAGCAAATCCGGTAAGTGCACCATACTTTAGAAGGGATTTATTTGAGTGACTTGGATATAGAACGAGAAACGTGGTCGAATATACGAATATTTCTGTGGTTAACGTGTAAACATTCTTATGCCATGATTTGACGAAAATGAAATATTATTAAGGAAAACACATTCTTATTGTGAAATTGTAATTATTCAGAACATAGGTCTGTGATATTTTAAATACTAAATTAATGTATTAATTATAAATATATACATATAAAATCAATTTTGTCGAAAAATATTGTTTTTATCCCGGTGATGCTAAAACAATATTTTTCGACAAAATTGATTTTATATGTATATATTTATAATTAATACATTAATTTAGTATTTAAAATGAAATATTATATTTATGTAAAAAAGGCTGTTTATTTTTACGTATATTACTCGTGCGTCATTTATAAACGGCTAAGTCACGAAAATCTTACAATAATATATTAAGTCAATTTAAATGCACAATAACATAATTAAAAATCTGTTATATTATACAATCGAAGAAAAGAAACAAACTCATCTAATGAAAAATAAAAATTATCGATAAACTTTTAAATCATACCATTTTGTAAATTACACAGGCACATATCCCAGTTTCAATAAAACTGACATATAATCGCAGATTTATAAAATACTTAACTAATTAAATGTTTTTATTAATTACAAAAATGAATCTCTATATACGTATTTCAACGTTTCAAAACTTATCGTGCGATGGAAAATGGGCATTAATATGAGACTCATCTTAAGTATGGGTACTCGTATATAATATATACTTATTTCAATGAACTCTCCATGTCCCTAAAATATTAAGTCAATTATGTGAAATAAAATTTTTTTGGCAAGTCAAAACTATCTCTTTTGTATTCATACTTTGAACATATTGTAATAGTATTTATTAGCTTTATAATCTACTTAACGTGTTATATTATTTCAATATTTTCTGCTTTTACTTTTTTCTATAATTTATTTCTATAAAATACTGTAAGTATTGTTCCTCTGTTTTAATGAAAATTTCAAAAATATGTTTCTCCTAATATATGTACGATTATTTAATTGTATTTTTTGAAATAATTATGTTTACAATTGTCATAAACTATCTGCCTATCTAAGTATGAAATTTATTTACTATTGAGAGGAAGCATGTCTTTGAATAATTAAAGAAAATACGTAATTTGTATACATTATGTTGGAGTATTCTAAATAAATAAATAATATAAAATCTTCTCTCACATTGTTAAATCACATTAGTAGATGAATAATCCATTTCTGAATTAATTATTTGCATTTTAAATATAATTCTAAGAAGTATATTAATAGCAGGTAAGGTTCTCGTTAAATAAACGATATTATCTGAGTGTACTTAATTGTATCTTTTCAAACTAACGAACATGTGCAAAATATTGCGATGGTTTTATTATGATAACGACGTACTTTTAATGGGCCATAAATCTTCAACTGTACAACTTGGATTTAAAATATGTCTCAAGTTTTCTTCAAATATTTAAAAGAAAAATACATTTTCTGCTTGAAAATACAATATCGGAAAAGGTTTCAGTAGACAAACTCGCTAAGTAATTATCTTAGTTAATTTGACCCATAATAACTCAAGATCTTATACTGCCATCTCGAGTATCTTATGACAAGCTCAGCTCAGCTCAGTTATTGGTTCTCTTTTCTTGGGTTGGATGATCATTCCCTATAACTAATACAGACACTGCACAGTTACAATAATAAACTTTGTAATGAAATAATAAAAAGACAGTTGCACTTTGTAATACTTAGTTTACTTCACCAAAGTATAAATTATATGATTCAGAGGAACTCTATTGACATTTTGTGATATAAAGATTTAATAATGTTACGAATTTCGTAGTAGCAATATAAAATTTCAACGATTTCAGTATAATCTAATATCACGTTACCGATTACAGTTACCTACGATCGCAGATACAAACTTTTACATTAAAACAGTACCTACATATTAATACATATAATTTTATGTCGCTGAATTTTATATCAATTTAATTTATTTTGTATATACTCAATCACATAGAAAAACACACAAAAAAATGTATCTATCAAAAAAATATACAATTACCGCCAGGACTCGAACCCGGAACTTTTTCTCGCCAGAAGAATGCGTTAACCAAATACACTAAACTATACTTTTGCGTCAAATTTTGAACTATTTGGGTTTGAGTGTAGAAGTAAATTAATATCGAAAAAGTTATTAATTATGTTAGGTATATTTATTTATATTTTTTACAATTTTATATGCGATTTACTTGATTCTATTACAAACTAAAGTTACATATTTTTTATATATCGCTGTACTATAGCGGAGACTAGTTCTTGTGCTTGGAGATGGAAAATATATCATTGCGTAATTAGGTACTTCACCCTCGAGTTTCTTGAGTGATCAAAGGGTTTCGCGTTTATCCACGTTTTTTTAGAAACGTCAAATGTCACACTAAAATAAACAAGAGAAAGTTCGTTTTATCTTTATCCTGGTTCATGTAGAATGCCTTGAATTACTTATCATCACGCCGTTTTCCGCAAGAGTAGGCAGAGGTGATATAACGGATAAAACGTTGCAATTTTCAATCGTGACGCGCAGTTTTAGCCTTGTCCACATTTATATATCTTCTCATGCACAGCTTTGATTGCTGAAATTTAAAATAAAATCATCTTCATATATTTGGTTATCCTGGCTTGCCGTGATTCTCCAAATACTTTAGTTATATTTACTTGTCTCACTAGGTATTACGGATGAAGAATTATATTTGTTTTTTTTGCTCGTGTTTTTTCTAATCCAAAAACACTCTAAAATTATTTTATAAATTAACTAAAAAAGTATTATTTTTCAATAATATTTTGTTGAATATTTATTTATATAAATATTGACATACATATTTTTGTTTTAATAGAGGTGAATACATAATACATAGTTTATTGTGTGGGATGGAGTAGACTTCACCTCTGATATATACAGCGTTGTCCTGGCTACTTTGCTAGACTGAAGTCTGTGTTAAAGTAGCCGGGTTTTTTTTTTCGTGCTATTGTGAAATATATTCAACAAAAATGGGCTATTGTATACAATTAGTGAAAAATGGTTCCGCATTCTATCGCTTTCTAGGATGAGGATTTAAAAGTTTATTTTTTTAATCGGCTGCATTGTTGTATTTTATTTTACTTTAATCATCAACGGTTTATTATTTCATTAATGGACCTCGAGGGTTACCACACAAATCCTTGAAAATGAACAACGATCAGTATTCACGCCAATAACAATGTCATCTTAATAAATGTTTTAATTAACTTTTAAAAAATTAACTTTTAGAAAAAATAATTAATTAAATAAATAAAACATAACGTTTTTCACTTCACACTGCACTTTAATTAAAATATGTTCGATACTTACTGCATCATCTTCATTACTGAAAATGAGTGTAATAAAAATTATTTTTTTAAAAGTTAATTATATTGGACTTCCACAGAGTTAATCACACAAATTTTGAAATATTAAATATTTTTATTAAAATTACTGCATTATATAGGTAACCATAGCAACAATCTTCAAAGGTTTGTCTTGACATTATATATATATATATATATATGTATATTAATTAAGGAAAACATATTTTTGTTGTGAAGTTACATTTTCAGAACACAGTTCTGTGGTATATAATATAAATTAAATTAATCAACTAGAAAGATATACAAAAAAACATCTATCTATCGAAAAAATATATGCTGGTGGCAACTAAATATTTTTTTCGATAGATAGATTTTTTGTGTACATCTTTGTAGTTGATTCATTTGATTAATTACTTATTTATATATTAGCCACATATCTCACCCATATTATTGTCACCTTCTCATCCCTTAAGTTTTTGTGCCCTTAAATAATGTATGGTGTGACCAATTTTCATAAATTAACATATTTGATTCCAAAATTCTACGAGAATACTATTTATATAACAAAATTGTAAGATATTATAATTAAAAACTAGATTCTATGTCGCCAAAAGTTTCAAAAACTATTTATTCCAAGATATATACACATACCCCCTTTGATTTAACAATTTCTATATTATCTAATCACATGCTATTTAAAATACTTTCAATATTCTCTAGAAATATATAACTGTATTTAAAATTATTTATATTATTGTTTTACCTCGTTTTTATCAGTGTTTGGTTAGTGTAAACAAACGAATTTTAAGCGGTAGCGAGGTTGTGAACTTCGATCATAAACGTTTGCTCTTTTGTGAGGATAACCAGAAATATTTACCAATGCACCAGAATACACCACAGTTTCAACCTAACCACTAACCACAAATAGCTTTTCAACTTTCAGTCAGTCCACGAGAATACCAGATTGTTGTTAAGATTATCAAGAACGAGTCGAAAGTTACGAGTTCAAAAACAGCGCTTGAATAAATAAAAGAAAATGCTTAACCTCTTTTTCTACAGTTGCTGATTTTAAGTTAAACTTGTATAAACTTGCAGACCGTCTTTACGGCTTTCGCCAACTGAGATTATCCAAGCGGAAACAAACTGTATAAACTAAATAATTGAGTCTAAAATTCTGACCGCTATGAAATTGGTCGCAATTGGTGGAAATAGTGGCTTCGGAAACAATTGAAAATTGTATTTGTACTTCCTCTAACAATAGAGATTTATATTAATTATTTTGAAGTAGTTATCTAAGGAAGTAGAGTTTTAATGGAAATTTTTATTATCTAAAGGGCAAATAGCCGAGTGAACAAGAATCGTCAAAATTTGGAAAAATTAATTTAAAATATTTCAAGTCTGTGACGTGATGTAAGTTGGGTAAATAAAATAATTAGCTAAATAAATGATTCACGTGAAACTGAATTAAAATGGAAGGTGTGCGATAAATTAAATACTTTAATATATATCACTTCTTAATTTAAAGCACTTTTTATAATTATTTAGTTATTTTTTACTACGGAAATACAATAGTATCAGGGAAAGTTGAATAATAGTTTAAGGAAATCGATAAATTAATGACTAGCGATTGCTATTTTAAGATAATTTATTCTCAAAAGATTTTATAAATACTACGGTTTGTAAAGAAATTTATTAAAAAAGTTTTATAAAAAGCAATTTATCACTGTTGAACATGTAACGTGAAGTTCGTGAAGGAGCAGTCTAAGTCTGGTAAATTCCATCTAATCCGCTTCTCGGTACTTGTACCAAATCCAAAGTTTATAATGAAGTATTTGCTGGCCAATTTTTTAATGTCTTGACTTTTGTTAAAGCCATTGTTGTAAATGTCTCATTGTGTAGCTCAAATGATAGCCACCGAAATGGAGACTGGATGACTCAGAACTTTTGTCATGTATAATTATATTATCACGGAAATAAATTAATAAATTTCATCTTGTAGTCCAGATGACGCGTTTCAACTCGCATACTGATTTGTCACTCACAAGTAAATCGCGATGCGAATCGCATCATCTGGATAAGTTCTGACATTCTAGAAATAACAAATAAATCTGCGTCTGTATTTTTCAAAATTTTTCTCAAAATCAATTCCAAAAATATACGAACTAAACGCAATACTTACCTCGCTCACTCCATGCGATGTTCTGTTACGATTACATCACTTGAACTGGCGTGTTGCAAAATATTTTCACCTGGGTACATAGTGAAAATCTGTGTTTGTAGCAGACTCTATTATTTTAATTACGTTTTATATAATAATACTATTAATCCTTCATTCTTGAAATATTTTCTTAGAACAGTAGTAATAAAATTAATATTTGTTAAAACAGAAAAGAACTCTCACAGGCGAACATTTTACAATAAAATGCTTCTGAAAGATTGTATTTTAACCCAAGAAATACGCCTCCAGGTTTTATATGAATACACCATCTTGTAACCGTCATACTACAGCATCGTTATTAGCAGCATAACCTAAGGCCATGCCTAGTGCACGCCGTTGCTTCTTGAATATCACTGGATAACTGCTTTACTACAATTGTCAGTCCTCCAAGAAACATTTCCTGACTATTTATTTCCAATTCATTTTCTTTGCTTATTATAATTATATCGATTACTCCTGTTTTTCTCTTATATAATACGGTATACATAATACATTACACAAATAAACGAAATACAAGCTTGTTTGTCGAATATAATTCCCATATTTATTGAATTAAATTCATGTATTCTCATTTTTTATACATTTATTTTAATCATTTTTGTCCAATGTTGATGTAATGATAGGAAAATGTCCGTTAAGACATAACGTTATAAAGGTTACAACACAATGAAATTCAATGGAAAATGTCAAAATCTTTCACGAAAAAAGGTTAAATCGAAAATAGAGAATCTAAACAAAGATTTCTTGACTCATAAACAGAGTATATTGAAAACGCTTTGTCGGAGTTTATTTATTTATACAGCGGCTAACAGTAAAAACTCTTTTATGGTCAAAAATATATATGTTTTTTAGACAAGATATGTTAATTCGATTAATTTATTTCAATTATAGTATAAAATATTACAAATTCTTAATGACATACCATTTATAAAAGTAATAATAATCTTTTTCTCACGTTTAATAAAGGATCATTGTAATCATAATATTACAGTACAAAAAAGGGTTAAAAATTAAATAAACAAAAATTATTTCAAAAAATGTGTAAATAAATCAATTTTTCAATGTAGATATATACTTTGCTACGCATGGCCTTAACTATGCTGGTAGCAGTATATACCTACGTATAATTTAAGTACCTAATTATTGTTGATTTCATTAATATATTTATAATTTTAAATTTGAAAATTGTTTACCTCCATCATTAAATCTATGGGAAGGCCATTAAAAAATTAACTAGGTGAAATTGTGTTGGACTAGTATTTAATTTGAGCATAGCAATGTTCTCCACCAATCTTAGCTATAAACAACTTCTCAGCTATGTATTATACTAAAGTTAAAGTATACATTATAATAAGGCATAGTTTTGTAGATAATATTACAGTAAGGCATAGTTTTGACAAATTTGATTTCCCTAAAATTCATTAATAATTTTGATAAGTTCTATCGTTAGAAATATTTTGGTTTTTTATGAAATTATTAAAATTACTAATCTTGTATTAGTTTGACTTTCCATATTTTAAATCTTCGCGATTGATGGCTGTTATAAATCAAAAACTTATATTTTTGAAGATTTATATTAGATGTTTAAAATAATGTTCAATACGTCATTACTTATTATAAACTCTAAACAAAAAGGTTATAATAATAATTTAATACTTATTTTTAAAAAAATCGATACTTTACATCGATGTAATGTATCGGTTTTTGTTAATATTTACTTATAACGAAAGCGTTAACCACAGATATAGACTTTTATTTATATTTATTAAAATAAAACTTCAGATTCAAAACAATTCTATACAATTGAGTTAATTTACAAATATTTAAATAAATAACAACAGTTTATATTTATATTTAACAATAAATTAATCGTATTATGAGTACAGTGATGGACGACTTGGAAGCTGCGGTTGCTGTTGCACGTGTCGTTAGAGTCATAATTTATCCGCATTAATAAAGAATTTATTGTTTTTATCACGAGCAATCTACAATTTATAATGAAAATCAATATTTTTTTATCGATATCTATATTTATTTGAGAGAAAAGGCATTTAGAATACTCAAATCGATCGGAGCCAAGACATACAAATACCTGGATTTCATTATGATCACCCATAAACTATCAAATCGCACAAATGAATTCAGCGAAAAACGTAATTTTCTACGAATATTGTGCAGATCTAATGTTTTTCTTAATATCTAAGTGCTTAAGAATCTGTAATTTTTTTTAAATCGTTACTAATCATGACGTCAGGTGTATGTAGCGTATATGCATAAGCATATTTATTTTACTACGCAAATAAAATTATAAATTTGTAATTTTATTTTTTTCCGCGAAATTGTAATTCTAAAATAGCTTATTTGAATGTATGAACCGTATTCGCATTAAATATTAAACAATTCTCTTAGGGGATGTTAGGCAAGATATGTAAAGTCTAAACATGTTCATGTCTTGACTCACAAATTTCGTTTTTTACGTACACTCACTTTTTATTCTCATTTATATTTTTAAGTATCTTAACATTGTTATTCTTAAAAAAATGTTTAGTGTTATGAGCATTTGTATACGGACTGAGGCACGATGAGATAAACCTCAGAGATTTAATTGAGATAAATTTCAGTATCATGTAAACGTATTAAGATTTTAATTTTGAGATAAACGCAAAGATCAGCTTTAAATTGGTAGAAAGAGACAAAAACTCAAACCCCTATATACGACGTTTGATTTGAGCAAGATCCGATACGTGGTCAAGAACGTCATCTGGAATTATAAATACTTTCAACTATTTATTCTGAAAGTTAGACAAACCAAAAAATTACAAATATTTATTCCGTTTTAACTGCTCCCGGATATATTCAAACTTACTTAACTGACAAACAGAATATCAATGGTCAGAGGACTGACGTTTGAAGTCAGGCGAAAAGTGAGATGCGAGACGGTGAAAATCTGCGACTTGATGTATTCATCTACATGGTGAACTACGAAAACCGAGAGTTAACTCCATAGAATGTCGTAAAAAAAGAACCAGGTTCGAATCCCGGTAGCAACAAAAATATTTTTTCGATATATTGATTTCATATGTATATCTTTCTAATTTATACATTTAATTTGTATTAAAAATATCATGGTAGTTTAATTCTTGTCTCGAGTCGAATTTCTTATCCGTGAACATGAGCCATCAGGGTGATCACTAATCACCTCAGACTTCTCGTACCTTTGAACGTTTGTATTATTTTGTATTCATCTTATAACTACATATATATCTAACTGTACAAAGATTTTTGGTGAAACTTTATGGAATTCCATGATTATTTTGTAAATTGAGTTAAAACACTGTTTTATTCCACTACATTTTATTATGTTAAACGTTAGAATATTTTTGGTAACGCTCTGTCCAATACGTCACAATCCTTGCAACTCAACTTGTAGACTCCGCTTTTTTCTTCTTATCCATTTTAACTCCACCCCCACCCCCACCCATGTTGACTCCAAACACACCATATATTACTGTCTGAAAGTGTTTTTAATTTTAGTTGAATTATATTATTGATAATGGGGAAGATGTTCCCGAAAACGTTGTAACGTTTAACACAATAAAATATAGTGGAATATTAACTCAATTTACAAAATAACTATATATCTTATAATTATATATAACTGGCTGACTGTCCTCATTCCGTTTTTGTCAATTTAGAAAATAAATATATCACACTCGACATTTTAAAAAGTAGCAAGTGTCATTTATTTTTCTAATTCTAAAGCTGACGTGAATTATTTCCAGCATCAGTTGGAAACTTGAGAGAATTGTTTTCGTTTATTATTTAGAATCAGACCTTTACAGACGTGATAAGGCACAAAGATGACAGTGGAAATATTTATGGCCTAGGACATTTTTACATAGAGAAAGTCTCCCCGCGAGGGGGCTGGGGGGGTGACATCGGGAGGCATCGACTGCCCGTAATTTATGACTGGCGCGGGGGATAAAGTCAGTTATGGCAAATGAGGCGGCCATAAAAATAAATGAAAGGCTCGCGATATTTAAGGCTCTATTCATTTTCAGTCAACCCCCCCTGAAGGGAAACTGCCGACGTTTAAAATGCGGAGGGAATTAAAATGCCATTATACTGAGGAAACGCCCATATCGATAACTGCCATTGAGGGTTGTCTCGCCGCGTCGCCCTCTCTAATGATAATCATTATAACTTTCTCATTAATAGGGTTAACGCCATTCACCATACTGTTATACCGAGTATTTCATTTATTAAATCTAGTCACCGGAATGACGATGTTTATTAATAATTTTCCTTTATTCATTTTAAAATATCTGTACATCTATGCACGCTATGTTTGGCGAGGTAAAAGATTATAAGGGCAAAGTCAAGGGCTTACTAATGGTACCTTTTCACGGTAGATAACGTAGGCCTTTCAAAGTGGAGTGGTGCAAGGGACAATCGAACGTATAAACGGCGTATAGGAGAGCGGTAAATTTTTAAATGGTTCTAGAAGTTAAAATTTCTCCCCGTGCAACGCCGTGCTGGTCAATAATATATATATATATATATATATATAAATAATTGCACGTACATAATATGTAGATTTATGCAATTTATCTTTTAGTTGTTTATTTTCAAAGGTAACAACGTTGTTTTTTTTACTTATGACATGCTTAAAAATATGTAAAATTTTCAATGTTCTTACAAGCATTCCTTTTATGTAATAATTTTAAACAACTTGTTAAAACTTACTAAGCGCATCGATTACATTTTAACGGAATATTAAACTTCATAACCTTGTTCTATAATCATCATCATCGTTAGACGTCCTACTACCAAGCCATTCCGGTATTGTGTGAATCCCGTCAACTCAGCGTGACTTCGGCGTCTGCTTCGTAGTCTATATTAGTATCAATAGAGTGCTCTAATCGTTCTACGATCGTCCGTTACTATGGTCACATGACCCGCCCATTTTCATTTCAACTTTTCCGCAATTTTGATAACGTTTTCAACTGTCGTTTGGTTGTGCATCCACCCATTGCTCTTCCGATCTCTTCTAGTATAACCCATCATATCTCTTGCGTCGTTTCTGGAGCTTCTGCAATATACATTGTATAATATGTTGTAATATTTTAGTTAAAGTTTAATTCTATATTAATAATTAAACACTATATCAATTTTCAATACACAACATCTCGAAATGTTAAAAAAAAATTTGAAATTTTAACTTTGAAAAAAGATTGTGATGAATAGTAAGACATTTCTACTGGTAAAAAAAAAAACTTAAAATCATAAAGGTGTATAAGATATACATCAAATAAAAATTATCTATGTGAATTTTTATCAAAAATATTATTATTTTTAATATTTGTTGCAATTTGAACGTTGTGTTTTAAATTAATTTTACTATAAATAATCTATTGTATATTAAAAAATAAATATTATTGTTACAGTTTTCAAAATGTTGACAATGTTAACGGACTTTTCTGTTTTCAATTTGAAAAATGTACCTTCAGAATAAATATGTTATATTACCACATTTCAAAGGAAATCAACAATTCCCTCCAATGAAATGTATTATTTTTCCTTCATGTGACTTGGGATTCTACATATTTAACTTTAAACTGTCCCACACACCCAACATGATCAAATAATCTATTTTACCCAAATTTTGGCAGAACTGATTACTTAAAAAATTGTTTTGTGACCCGCTCTACGTCAAAATACAATACCATAAATTCTTCTAATAACTTGGACATTTTCAACGATAAACTGCTTCCATTTAAAATTAAACTAAGCCAAATTTTTAATAACTATTGACATAAATTTTATATACATGCGTGTATATATATATATATAGGGAAATGGTATGATATATATCATACCATTTCCCTCCCCTCCTTACCTTTTCCACTTTCACTTTACTTTTCCTTTTTTACTTTTCCACTTTACTGTAAAAATCTTTTTGATTTTCAGTTTGTTAAAATGTACTATTCTTTAGTTTATTATGTAATATTTTTTAGCTTGTTTAATTCCGAAGAAACTTTACTGGTATTATTTTTATATGTCATGTTTTATTTATATCAGTTATTATTATTGTACTGTTTGTTTCTCTCAAAAATAAAAAAATGAAATCTAAAATAAATAAAATAACATACGTGATTAAAATGTTGATTTAAAAGACAATTGCTAATCTTTTTTCGACTTAAACATGCTCTAGTATTTAAAGAGTTGTATTTACAGGTATCAAATGTATATAGTATTTTTACCCATCTTGTAGCAAATGGGGAAAATAGAAAAATATTAAAACTTTTTACATTTATACTTTTGTATTGTCTCTATCTTTGTTTAATATAAATACAGCGTAAAGGAATGATAGGGGTAGATCCGCAGTGAGCGTGAACAGCCCTCACTGCGGATCTACCCCTATCATTCCGATCTTTCCCGTCGAACTACTCGATTACCTAAAAACCATTTGAGTTCTGTTTGGATACGAAACTGCTTCCATTAACTCGAGTCCATTATGTGTGTTATCTTATTTCTTTTATTTATCGAACGTAAACTATTGTTTGAGGAGTATAAATTAACTACAGTAATATTAATCAATTATTCCGAATAAATGCGCTGGTTTAGCGACATTGCATCATACAATAAAGCTAAAATTTTCGATATCCATCAATATTTTGTTATTCAAGATGTAATCCATCAATTAAAGGAAACATACCTAATATGGGGCTAATGGCAGTAAATAGTGGTAGGACAATTCTTAATAATCAAATAAATTTATCCATTACCCCCATAATTTGTATGTTTCTTTTAAAATCCATCAATACTGTATTTTCCCCTCCCTTAATGTTCCATTTAACTGTCTATGAATTCAGTCTCATTCTTTCAGATATATTTTTATATTATATCTCCCTCTTCATGTATATATAAGTGCACTCTTTTTGTATTTATTATTAGTATTAAATACGCCCTAACGAGGCTTGAGTACAATTTTATCGTGTCTTATTTAATCTAAAATAATTTTAATATTTAAACTGATATGATGATATTTGTATTTTTATTTATTTATTATTTTATAGGTATAAACCTTGATCCTTAAAAAGTATAGAAATACCTACGTATTGCATATCGATTAACGATGTTTAATATTCCAGTTTTGTAATAAATTTAATAATTAAAATATTATTGTATAATTACGTTAATATACAACACACACAAACGCGGAGGGACTTACGGTTCTTACGTATGCAGTATTAGGTAAAATCTGTAAAGGGCATTGAGTCTCCGCGGTTAGTAGCTTGATTTAATATTTTGTGGTGACTATTAACAGTGATTTGAGGCACTTGACGCACTTTAAAGAATAGTTGGAATTAGTGTCAGTAATATTCCGTACGCGAAGTTTTGGTGACATATAGGTACGAGTATTATTTATTTTAAAACAGCACTCTGTTTTTCAAATTATTATTATACAATTCATATAATGTACGTAGTTTTTATTTTACTAGAACTAAAATATATATTGTGCAAAGGCAGAAATACTAATATTTTAATTACATTTTTAGGTATTTTTAATTGACATTGTTTTGTTTTGAATTTGTATAACTTTATAAATTATAATGTTATTCTTATTTAAAATAAATAATATAAATCCTTAGAAAGATACATAGAAAATTTCTCAAAAACCTTTAAGTTTGGATAGAACCTATTAAATCATCTAATTTATTTATCAAGAAACTATGTTCTGAAAAATCACAATTGTACAAATTAAATGTGATTTCAAGTCCAGTCCCTCGCGAAATACTATTTACAATTATAAATTGAGAGTATATAAGCGAGTGAATGGAATAAATTTTGTTTGATTATGGTTTCAGTTGTCTTTTCAAACAAAACACTAATTTATGTATTTTTTTTTATTTCAGCAAAACTTACTACAAAACGCAGTACAAAAAATCTTATAATAACCGTTGGCAGAAAGCAAATATCATTTTACAAAAAGGTTGTCATTTACCACTACTATTGTATTCACTGACACTGTATTCTCGTCTCAAATTCAGGTAAGAAAAATCCACAAAGAAAGAATTTGCAAGTTCAAATCAAACAAGATTCGAACGATTTGAAAGAAAAGCGACGAGTTCAACGTTTGAATTCAAAAAAATGTGAAGAAATTGCCTTTTCCGATGGAAATCTTAAATGTTTGATATTTAAAAACACAGAAGTCAAAATAAATTGAAAATGAAAATTCGAGTCGAGATGTTGAAATGTCGGTAAAATGTGCGACATTATCTCAATCTTAAAAATTGCCGATCGCTTCTCTAAAAATTCGTATATTTCAACGAATTTCACACGATTATGAGAAAAATAATATAATTTTACAATTGTAAGTGAGTTGTTCAAATAAAAGTGAAAATGAACGGAAACAGCAGCAAGCACCAGGACAGTTCCGGGGCACTACTGGGGACCAGTAGCGTCTCCAGCACCGGAGCTGTAAGCTCTGAACCTAGGAAGACCAGAGACTCTGACTGCTGCAGCGTCAACTTCCTCAAATACGTGCTGCACATTTTCAACGTTGTGTTTATGGTGAGTAATAATTTCAATATATTATAGTCACGGCATATGAACTCGAATATAGACTGCTTTATATATCTTCAGGAATTGAACTATAATAAAATTACTAAAATTATTTTTTTCATAAATACAAATACATTGTGCTTTCACATTTATTTTTGTTACAGTCTCATAAAAAATAAAGTGCACCTAATACCGTATTAGCCAGAATATAAGACGACCCTGATTATAAGACGACATGCAATTTCTTTAAAAAAACATTTTTAATAGCAGTAACGTTAAAAATAATCATAATAATAGTAATAATAATCATTTTATAAAAGTAAATTGCAACTTATACATAGTTACGCTAAAGGACGAAAATTAGACATTCTATAAAATTTAGAAGTATTTAATAGTAAAAACATAATAAATATTCAAATACCGCCCATTACACCCCCTCTCTTATCCATTTAAACTCCACCCCAACCCCCACCTCTGTTAACTCCAAACACACCATATATTACTGTCTGAAAGTGTTTTTAATTTTAGTTGAACTATAATAATAATGGGAAGATGTTCCTGAAAACGTTCTATCATTTAATGAAATAAAACAGAATTTTGACTCATTTTACAAGATTTTTAATTTATTAAAATTTTTTTTATTAAAGAATACAAATAAGGAAAAATATACGTAAAAATTCGCAATGGTAGTCCTTTTTAATCGCCAAATATTTCACCGGTAGCATCAACTTCATCAGCACTTTAATCACTCATCGCATCTTCTGGTTCACTTTTTTCTCTTAATTCTTCCAACCACAAAACATCATCCTCCATGCCATACATAGTGATGGCAATGTAACACTTTTTAAACCCATTAATAATACTTCTTGCGTCAATTTTTGATGGCATTAGCTATGACAGTTAAAATAAATCTGCGCTACAATTCCGCGCATTTTGTGGGCTTGACTGTGTGGTTTACGTCAGCAACGGTGCCCTCATGTGACACATTTAAAAAGTTGTTCCTGACCAAACTTCTGCTTTGCTTCTGCCCGGGAACCGGGTGAAGGACAGCGCGCGGCGGGAGTTTGATCCTTAGAAATTTAGTCTAATATATATAATATATTTATTATTTTTTATTATTATTAACACGCTCTATTCGGGCATTAACATAATTTGTAAAATAATAGAAAATTTTAACAGACGTGCAATACACAAAGAAAAAAATTACATAATGTCAGCATGTCCTTTCACAATCACTATTAAAAATAAATACAAAATGTGAAGTAAAGCAATCTATCCTTCACCATTGAGTTGAGACACAAAAAATTGAAACAATTTAGTCCTATAAACAGTTAAATTTACAACAAAAATGTCGACTATTTCTGCATATTCATTTCCCAAATAATGCATCCTGGGGACTGCGGAGTTAGCTAATGCATGTGTTCTGACATTACCACTGTAATAGAACAATGAATTGTGTCTCGAAGATCTCAATGGTGCGTGGAAGTCAAGCAGACCAACAATCGGAGGCAATCTATTATATCATTGATGATCCTGTATAGAAATATAAGGTCGGTCATCGTACGTCTCTCTGATTGATATAACAATTTCAGACGGCTTAGTAGATAATCATAATTGATATCGTCAGAGGATATATTTAATTTAAAATTAATAAATCTTAGAAACTTTCTCTATATATATGTAGATATATAGATGTATTGGCCTATTACTGGTAAAATTTAATAATATTTCTGTGTTATTCATTATTTTAACATACAATTATATACTCTGATCGACGGCATTACAGGATATTTTCGATCCTTAAAAATATTCGTGTCTTACCTATAACTATGGCACAAACTATTCGACTTAAATATCTCAACAAAAAAGTACATTATAATCAGTTCATTTCTAGTATTCAATTGTTTTTATTCTGTTAATCTTAAATAATGTCTGTGATTTGCTTATATACCTATTATTTATAGTTATTTAAGCATTTTTTTAAATAAATTATTCAATCAAAATTAAAAGATCATCATTATGGTGACGTAGTAGAATATCATTAATACAAATTAAGATGAGATTTTCTGCTAAAATAAAATATGAAGTTAATTGTTTTAATTAAAAGGAATGATCTTTCGACGAGAAAATTGTACTTTTTATAAAAATTTATCTATTTAATAAATCGAGGCCGAAATAATATTTTCCCAACCGTGGACATTAAATTACATTTTGAAATAAATTATATACTTAATCAACCAATTGTCTTTTTCTTTATAAGATAAATTACAGCCCACAAATTTTCATCTTCGCTATACATCGAACAATGTTCGGTACCATTATCAAAGCAATTTAATTAATTTGTGAAGAGTCCATCACTTTATCAAATGATAACGATTCTACACCCCCCCGCAAACAATGCTTTTTCTCAGTTTTGAGAAGGCAGTATCTTTCGTCCTTTGTATTACGAAGCAATTGGAGTTTTCGTTCGGCGATCGAGTCTACTCCGCCCACCATAAAGGTTGAAAACATGTTTGTTTTCATTTACACATAAATCTGAAATAAACGATTCTCTATCAATTCCAAACTTATAAAGAGATGGTTTTTGGATTGTTACGGAAACCTAACTATCATAGTTTTTGTTATACTAAATTTATTTTCTACGTTAGAGTGCAAAAAAAAAATTACATACGAACAATGACTTAGCTACCAGTTTGGTAGCTACCCCAGGGATTGAACCCCAGGGGGCAACACATTCACTTAACAATTTTAATAATCGCAACAATCTTTGAACAATGTTAACAATCTTCACAGTCTGACAGTTTCAAACATATAAAGATATGACTTTTGGGATGTTACGGAAACCTAATTATCATAGTGTTTGTTGTACTAAGTTTGTTTTCTACATCGAAATGCAAAAAAAATACATTGCACAGGAACATTGGCATAACTACCACCTGGGCTACTGTCAGAGGGCCTGTACCTAAAGGGGGACCAGAATGACTGAACAATTTTAACAATCACAACATTTATACAGCATTTATTTAAAAATATTAGTAATAAATGAACGAGTTAAAATAATTTCGTAGTACTATTGTGTATCACTAACAAAGTATATATTAAATACTAAATTAATGTATTAATTATAAATATATACATATAAAATCCGGGATCCCGGTGACGCAAAAACAATATTTTTTGACAAAATTGATTTTATATTAATTTGTATTAATTATAAATATATATATATTTATAATTAATACATTAATTTAGTATTTAAAATATCGCAGACCGTCAGTTCTGAATAATTACAACTTCACAATAAGAATGTGTTTTTCTTAATAAAGTACATATTAATATTTAAATGCCCAACCGGATAAATCCGTTTTAGGACAGTCATTAGTGATGAAAGCAATTTGAATCTTACATTACCTATATAAAATATATGTGCATAGGTAATAATAAATATGAAAATGTACATAAATATAAAATGATAATAATTTCTTAGTATTATTTGCAATAAAAAGGTGAGGATTTATACGATCAAATATGTATAATATAATAATAAATATTATATAAGTTTGACTTTAACGTTGGTCGTTTTCTGTTTGTTTATTTCTCTTTTGTAACTATTTCAATTTGTTTAACTTTCTACGTAGATAAGGTATCAACATTCGCATAACTCTTAATTGTAAGTATCGAAAAATAATTTTATTGTGTTTTTGAAACTAGATTTTTATACTGGTAAATTATCACGAAATTATGCCGGTTTTTAAGACAGAAACAATGCTTCGTTTTGGTAAGAAAAAACGATTTTAAACAATATTTTGTGTTTAATCATTAGCTATGAGGCCTCAACTGCTATTGCCAATATGGTAAGTATGTTCTTTATAGGAATAAAATTATGAAAAAAATTAATGTATTAACATTTTTAAAACAAATTTGTTTACTTAATTTGTCGATTACGTAGATGGTGCCGGTGCAGTGCACAGGTATTAAATACATCCTCGGTTAAGTTTTCTAATTCTTCGTACCTTCTATTCCTTTGTTCCGCCTCCAGTTGCTATTATCTAAAGCGGAAAATCAGGTGGATTTCCACTTTAGCATTATCTTAAGGTTTAGCATCGCAGGTTGTATTACCGCCATCCTTGTTGTTTTACTGGGATTTACCATAGCAATACCGGTAGCGCTATTATCACATCATCCTATTTCATTAATTGTTATCTTTTCACACGAGTAATTACTGTACTTAAAGAAATTATACGTTTGTAAAGTCACATTCGCAATACGGTATTATTGGATGGGGGGTGCATATAAAACTTCAATGTCACAATTAGAAATCACTCAAAAAATGATAATAAAATTATTCTAAAAAAAAAAGACTATCTAAGTATACAACTTTTCACAGATTTTAAAGTACCAAAAATAGTAGACGTATACAAAAAAAATTCAATAATTAAAATTTTCAAAATTAAAAATCAATTAAATTTTAGAAGCGAATTCCGATCTACAAAATATAGAGATCAAATTGATATCCCAAAACTAAAATATACCGCAACTCAAAATCAATATATTTAACAAGGTATCAAATTTTTTAACAATCTCCCCATCACAATTAGAAAAATTACGGACTATCATAAATTTGTAACTGAAGTAAAAAAAATATGTACACAGACTAATTGAAACATAAATTAACTCGAATATACTCCTTCTCTATACACGAGTCTTACTCTCATAGAGAAGAAACAAATGTTAAAATATATATATATATCCACTAATTATTGAAATTGTATTATATTTTTAATATTAATATTAATAAAAAAAGATTTATTTTTTTTTAAAAATCCGTTTAAAAATTAGTTGTCAAATATAAACGACTTAACATGATTTTTTGTCTGTTGAACAAAATAACTTTGTAAACATTTTATGTCGATTAATATACATGGGATTATCTATCAGGGTCCAACGACCTATTGGTAGTCAGTATACGAAAAAGAAAGCTTTTGAGAAAAATTTTCCAAGCCTGTTCTCTGTACAGAAAGTGAGTTGCGTAGTCTTCTAGACAATCAGGCATTGCATTATTCATCAAGTATAGGAATCAAGTTTTAATTAGGTACTTCAGATGTATAATATATATTATTTATAAAACTTTGTTAAATTTAATACATCAACCGGTTTCGGAAAATAGCATTTCTTTTATCAGAATATCAAATAAACTAATACCTAATATGTCAAATTTTTGTAATGTTTTTTAAAAATATATTATTATTTACAAAATAAATCTAGTACTTAACTTAAAATGTTACGATTAAGGAAATGGTATTTTCTGAAACCGGTTGGTGTACTAAATTTAACTAATAAATGTTGTTATAAATAATTCATATCAAAATGAAAAACCACAATCTAAAGTTTGCAATAAATATTAAAAATACAGAAATGTGCGTCTGTCATGTTACGCTATAGTAAACGCTTTTTCTGTTATTGGTGACAGATAAATTTCCACCACGTGCTTTTTTTCTGTCACACCGATTTTTTATGATTTCTCTGTAAGATTAAGCTAGTTTTGAAATAAGATCTATGGTGATAGATACAATTTCGCTACATATAACATACATCGAGTAAATAGCTAGTTTGGATAATGTTATTTGCATTCATATTTGTTGGTAGCAAATTGTAATAATTATTCATATTAAAAAGACTTCCACGCACGCTTTAATCAATTAAATTAATCAAGCAGAAGGGATTAGTACGAAATCGTACACGGATGGGATGAAACGTGTGTCACTTAGAAAATTACCAATTATTAGATTAAATTGTTTTTGTCTTCCCTTCTTTCTCAAGCTATCCATAATTATTCCAACAGCACTTATAATATGGCGACAGCTTGAATTATGTGCAAAGTCTGATATATTTTTTATCATCAGATTAAAACAAATATTTTACCATACGTTAATAACAGTAAATGCTCATGTTTTTTAGATAGAAATACTTTCTATTGCAGAAAGCCTCGTGATGCAACTTCAATGAAATTTCTTCAATTGTGACTTGGAAACCGCAAAAAACCACCCCCTAGTTAATTTGCTTTTTTGTGATATATATATATATATATATATATATAATTCCAGTAATTCATAAATTCAAATTTGATCTAGTAATTCAAAAATTGATCTAGTAGATTTTGTATTTATTTTTATTATTTTGAAATTTTACTAAAATTACATATTTTTGTACTCGCTAACCTCTCCAAAAAAGAGACTAGCTCTTGTTCTATGTTCGCTAACTTACATGTTTCACCATTTTTATTTTTATAAAATGAACTACGTGTAGTATCTCCGTTGGTAAATACGTTAAAAGTAAAAAAAAAACACACTTACACCCAAAGATGAAATCTACCTGATTCTTGCGGTCAGTACCAAAGAGATTTTCATTAATGACACAAACAATCTCCAAATTCTCAATTTCATAACTTTTATTACAAAATCGTATTTTCTTAGAAACACAATTTTTTTATTCCTTTTATTGTTTCTCAATCGTTTGAAAAAAATATATAACTGGTCATGTAAAAAAAATAGTTTGGAGGATTTCATATATTTCGGGTAATATTTCCTCTATCGTCATCATTAATATGAATATATACCACTATCTACTAAAAAAAACACACGTAATTGCGTACAATAAAATTAAATATGTGTTAGATAACAAAGATTCTGAAGTGTCAAAAATCAAATGAACGTAATATGCAGTAACGTAATTGCGGCAATGCATGAGGATCCACGTTAGATAAGAGGGTCCAAAAGGACAATATATTTGGTATCGATGCTTTAAGAAATGTTATTATATAATATGAAAAATTATTTCTCACGAAAGCACATGAAAGCATTATCAATGTCGGGTTAGGAACCGGACTACGGTTGGAAGTCGCAAAGCGAAAATCGCCATAAATTGTATTGTAGGTATTTATATAATTTGCGAGAGCGTATAAATGTTTTTAAATACTTTTTTTCTCGTCAAAATATTTTGATATTGTAAAAAAAAATAGGTGAATCAATTTAAAAGATATGACAGATAAAATGTTTATCAAGGAGAATGCATTATTATTGTGCAGTTTTTTCAGAACGTAATTCTGTGATATTTTAATAAATTAATTTAATTCATTTTCATAAATGTATCAATTTGAAAGAACTTCAGCATATCGTCAACTTACTATGTTGATTCGGTGTAATCGGTTAACGCATTTTCCCGGATAGGCTCCAGCCTTAAATCCCGGTAGCAACAAAAATATTTTTTCGATAAATTGAATTTTCCTGTATATCTTTCTAATTTATACATTTAATTTGTATTAAAAAATATTTGGTTGCCACCGGGATACGAACCCGCATCTTTTTCTTGGCGGGAATGTTAACCATTTAGGATTCCAAAAAATTGAGACTCATTTTTGTAAATGATAACTCCATTTTTAAATTTCAATCAACTTTATATCATGCTATGAATCACAAATTTATGTTTTAAAATTGTAACCTTACAATATAATACGTTTTCGAAGAAAAAATATATAAATATTTACGAGTATATTTATGTTATAATAGACACGGGACCTTTTTTTCTAATTATTTATTGGAAAAAATCGCATAATTTTCTTACATCTTATATATGTTACAGTGAATCTGTATTACCAGTGAGAATATATTTTCACTGGTGAAAGTATATTTTCGCTATGCCGGTCAGTGGTGTATATCTAACAATGAAGATACAAATTCACTGGTTACTTTTGGTGAGTTTGTATTCGATGACAAGCGAGAATAGGCCGCGCGAGAATATTTGGCCTTAAGTGTCGATGTGTCGCCCTACAGCATAGCAACAAATAGTATTGGTGGCGTTTACAACTGTCACTTTTATTCTCTTATAGTATTTTTATTTATATTAAATAAAATTATTTACTGCATAAACTACCGTGTTTAATAATCTCAGCCATTTTTATTTCCTTTTCAACACATAGGTTAGGTTAGGTTTAATTATAGGTTAGGGTAGAATATATATTTGCTAAAATTTGCTAGTGAAGTTATATTTCCACCAGTGGAAATATATTTCCACTGGTGGAAATATATTCGGATATGATTTCACTGAAACGTCAGTGAAAATATATTCTTACTGGTAATAATATACATCTACTGTAACATATACACTACTTAACAGGAGACCCTTTCATTTCGCATTTGGGCCCATTTTTTAGTAACGCCACTGATAAGATTTTATCAAACATTGTTATTTGAGGCAATAAATAACATGAAAACATCCAGTAATCATATATGATGAGTACTAAACCTTACTGGCATGAGCAGTGTACGTACATAGCTCCGTTTAACTTAATTATGCATTTTGTGTACAGCTTACGTAGAGCCAGCAAGGCTTCTCGTTGGCTTTGTAAAGCCGACAGGCCACCTATTATTTTAGAAGCCACCTCCGGGCGCTGCTGAGGAAATTTCCATTGTTATTTGATCACAGTTGATTTGATGTAGTAAGCTCGGTGTAGTAGCAGCTTTAGCTTCGTGATTATTTCGCTTCGAAGATATAATTAATATTCGCGCAAACATTACGTGTACATTTTGGTCGCTTTGACGACCAGATTTGAAACTCGAAATAGCTATTGCTGCGGAGACCTGCTGAGCTGGGCTGATGGTGGTAATCTATAATTTTTTTTTTCTAGGCCTTCACTTTTTTTCTTTCTCTTGACCATTTTTCTCCGATGATGTAAACTGAATTGATATTGCCTCTAATTATGTTAATATCTCGGTAAATATACTAAATACATATTTCATATTTTAGATATTCTTCCGTAATATATTTATGTATTGGATAAAATAATTACAATATATATTTATTTTAATAATAATAATAATGTTTTCTCGAAGAACCTGACGTGAATGTGTCAATACGTGTATGTGTACATGCGGAGAGGTGTGGAAGGTACAGGGCACGGGGCGCAGAGTGCCGGATGCTGAACGTTACTTTAGTGGCAGAGCATGCGCTGGCCGTGGTAGACGTGTCTTATGCGTCTTTATGCTGTCGTTCGTGATGACCAATGTTTTCTCACATTTTTGGCATTTTTACATAATAATTGATATATATATATATATATATATATTCAAATAATAGTTGACATATAGATATATATATATGTCAACTATTATTTGAATGATTAATATATGTAATTAATGTAAAATATTAATATTTATCTGATTTAAAAATCGCAAAATTCTACATAGACACTAAATTTACAGCACTTTAAGGAAAGTAACTAAATTACTACCCCTCTTTATTCAGTCAACTATGCCCAAAACAGCTCTACATTAATTTATCATTCTTCACTCTTAGTACATACATTCAGTTTACTTTCGTTTTTTTTTCTCTTCTTCTCGAAAAAAATTTGTTTAATGCGATAACCACATGCTATCACGTGATAGAATTGAAAACGAATCTCGTTTATTCTATATTGCAATGCGACATGAATGGGCAATTACCTTCTTGCGTTCCTATTCTTTCAGAGTTCGTATTTCAGCACCATAGAGAATGATCGGATGGTACGCGTTCTGACCAGTCTAATTTTTATTTTATCGGTCTAGACTTTAGCTGTAGCGAATCATGGTCTTGCCAGATATTTTGTGTCAGACCATATAATTGCGTTTCTTCTCTCTTCTTTGCCTCGCAGTCTCCCCCCCCATTTGTTATTAAAGATCCCAGCTACTATACTTAGCATTTATTTATGTCGTTTAAAAGTTTTAATTAAATATGGTTACAATATAAAATACAAAATAGGTACATATTAAAAAATAATGTGCATTAAAAACATAGTATTTTATAATTTTTGTATACACAATCAACAAAAAACAACTGCAAAGGATATAAATATAATGATCAAATATTATCTTCTTTGATTATAATTAAATGAATCGGTAATAAATCAGTGCTTCGATTCAGCTTCCCGGTCTAATTTTAGTTTGTATACATTCCTTCGAATTAAACCTTTTTTAGTTAAACCTCTTTGACGTTTTAATCTCCCAGGCAAACTATACTGCTGACATGTTAATTTTTAATAACCAGTTAGGTAAATAATGTCAGTCAGCCGTCAAGATCATGTTTTGAAAAATTTGATAATTGGAATTTTTCCTTTTTTAACAAATTATTTAATATTTTTCAAATGAAGTATAGCTTCGGATCTTTAATTAAAAGAGGGAACAAATTTCCCGGAACATGTCGGGACTTTTTGTAACGGAAATGAAAAATAATTTCTCCAACAGATGGTGAATCGAGATGAATGGAAAAAATAAGAAATATTAACATTTTGACTTCCGGAGACAATTTGATTATTTTTAATTTACTCAGTATTAAGCCCCGTGTTCACGGAAGAAAATACGATAGAATAATTTCCAAGATTTAGTCAAGATATATCTCAATACCATGTACATATATTGAAATTTTGATCTGGAGATAAACTCAGGGATCAGCTTGAGATTGGTAAAAAAAGATAAAAACTCAAACTAGCGCACACGACGTTCGAGCTAACAGCGAGATTCGACACGTGTACATAAATACCTAAAACCACCATAGATCCTTACAATTATCTACACTGAAAAATTAAAAATAAGTCATTAAACATTAACATTAATGTAGGGCGTTATATTACAAACAACACATTCCGGTTTAACTGCTGCTGCTGGGGAGATTCAAAATCACGTGACTGATGAGCGATAATGACATTTAACGTTTAACGTACGATGAGTGTGAAGTGAAGAGCAACATGGTGAATCTCTGAGACACGGCGGGTACACGGGAACTAAGGAAACTGAGAATTGTCTCCAAAGAATCTCATGGGAGTAAAAACAGTATCTCAAGTTTGTCTCGAATCGAAAATCTCTTAAATATTTTATGAATTACTTTTTGAAAAAGTGAGAAAAATGTATGATTTTAATATAAATTTAATACATATAAACCAACATTTGTACTCTCCGAATTTCGAATACCTTCACAATACATATGTGGGATTTAGCAAGATGGCGTTTGTTTTTGCGATGACATAATTGATTGAAATGCTTTTGGCGTTGTTTTAAAATAAACCAATCTAGATTTGTCCACTATTGAAAGTTAGTCCCATATTGAGAAGGTTTTTTAAACGATTTGGCCTTGAATTTCCTTTAATTAGAAAATCATGTTATGTCATGCACTTCCAAAAAAATGACCTAGTATTGTTAATAAAAACATATTTAGAGTTGATAATATTGACTAAATTGACATGATAATAGTGACAAGTAGATATTTAATTTAACAAGAAAATCGGAAAGATAATAGTGATGTAGTAAAATAGATAAAACTTATAGAGAGGTACTCATCACCGGGACTCAAACGCAGAACTTTATATTGCCAGTAGACAGTTTTACCGATTAAACTTATGAGCATACCAATCGACAAATTTTATCTACATACGTTTCAAAGTGAGACGTATTGATTTCTCGTTGGAAGTGATCATCTTTTTAATAATAATCTTTCTCAAAATCTTTTCGACGTACCTTTCTAAATGATTTATATCAATTTGTTTTAATTTTTACGTAACTATGTTCAGAAAAATCGTGATTACTAATAAAATCACATTCATAATTTACTGAAATATTGTTGATACGATATTCGGATTGTTTCGGTGTACAATCTAAATGTTTGCTTAAGTGGAGAGTTAATAAGTAAAGCAAATTAACTACAGAATTGATTTAATCAGCTTAATGATTATCCCCTTCTCGAATAATGCACGTCACTCTGCTCCGTAATATATTCATTTACTTATCCAACAGATTGAGATAATGTCTTTATTCCTTGAAAACGGTGTCACTTTGATGGATTAACTTTCACTAGGGATGCCAGATCGGCGGTAAAGGGAATTTCAATCATAACTGTCTGTTGACAATGTTGATTCACTAAAATTATATTATTATTGAATCGAGAAACATATTGATCGCAATATTTAACGTTAAAAAAAAAGGTAAATTATTAATCAATCAACAAAAAAGTTGACATTAATTTGATAGGAAACTGATATAATTACATCAGAGTGAAGTGTCAATTTTCTCTCAAGCATAAATTAGATAGATATGGTCCCCTTTTTTCAGAAGGTACATTTTTCAAATAGAAAAATAAATTACTTCAATTTTACCTTCGGAACTTTCAATACTAGGAATTGTTTTTGGATTTTAAAATTTTATATTATATTAATACGATCCATGTACTTTATTTTAACGCACACATATAAATATTCTATATTTCCTAGCTAAGCTGTGAGGTTGTGCTATAAAAACTAACTTGCAGGTATCTCGGCACGAAGCTTTAGCTAAATGTCATCATTGTCATTTGAATAGGACTTGCGACGGACGGTATTGCAATTTTAAAAACAAAATAGTTCGTTAGCTTACGATGTAAATAAAAATAAAACTCTAGTATAATTAGTACTCTCAAGGAAAAGTATTGTAAAAGGAACAAATATGTGTATTAAGTGTTGCTAATGAGGGAATGAAATTCTATTACATTTATTTTTAACTTTTTAAAATTTGATTAGTTAGAAAACGGTTTTTAGCTACTTACTTGTTTAACTCACTTTGTGTAGGTAGATACTAGGTATGTATTATATTTTATATACATTTTTAAGGTTGGTACTGAATTTACAGACAGGCTCGTTATCTACCCACCTACCGGAACGTGAAACTACATATATCTTAAATACTAAATTAATGTATTAATTATAAATATATACATATAAAATCAATTTTGTCGAAAAATATTGTTTTAGCGTCACCGGGATTCGAACCTGGATCTTCATTTCCAATCCGGGGAAGTGCACTACCTTTGTGCTATAACGCCAGTATTTTTCTTGACAAATTTTCGAAACTATATGTTACATTTTTCAAATTAATACACCTGTCGTTCCATTATTTGAAAGCCATCTACATTATTTTTACAGAATCTCAAATACCTTTGAGTAAACCGATTTGCAGACGCCAGAATTATCAATTCATTTTTATTAAATTTTGGACACGTTGATACAACATATATTATTAAGGGAAACACATTCTTATTGTCTAAAACAATATTTTTCGACAAAATTGATTTTATATGTATATATTTATAATTAATACATTAATTTAGTATTTAAAATATCACAGACCGTCTGTTCTGAATAATTACAACTTCACAATAAGAATGTGTTTCCCTTAACAAATATCTTAATTTTTGAATATGTGATTGTTGTAATTTCCAAACATATGAACATCTAAATAGTATCAAAACATAACTTTGATGTTTATGGGTATCTTAATAAAATAAAGACTCGCCTTGGTAACGAGTATAACGTTTTTTTTTTTGGTCGCATATTTTTCTGGGATTAATCTAGTACGAAATTAGGGGCGCGAGCTGAGATGTTTTCACATCAAAAAGCTAATGCTGGATCTACACATTTTTAGAGTGGTAAGTTTCTTTACTACTTAGTTATTGTAGTATAAAAGATTAACAAGTTTCCTTATAATCATCATAGAAATAATACATATCCGTACAAAAGCTTGAGATTTTTTTTTCTTCGCTATGTAAAATACTATCTATGTTGTATTTTAAAGAAATTTCTTGAGCTAAGCAATCTACGCTCACCACTTCAGGAGATCAACTATATTAAACGGGTTGTTCCTGGAACCTTTGAATGATCTAACAAAAAAAGGCTGGACCAAATAAGCGTTTAGTATTTCACTCAGCTGGTTAATAACAGTTCAACGGAATTTGGACCACACACATTTCTATATCTAACCCTTTAAATTCCTCTAAGTTACCTTTTTCAAGTTAGTGATATATATTATATATAAAAATAAATTTTAGACGCATAACTATTTGTTAATTGTTTGTATTTCTATGTGTTTTTAAACTTATTAAATTATATAAACATACCTACATTTATATAGACACGTTCATGCTGCGTGGATAAGCGACTAGTTTAGCTCGACATTATATTTCTTTATCCTAGGTACGTATTTTAATTAGTTGATTATTTAAGTTTTATTATACAACCCGAACAATTTTTAAAATAAATATATTTTAATTCTTTACATCCTCATTTCTTTGTATAACTTTTATGCAATCTTCATGACTTCTTTTTTTTCATTTTCGCGGTATTCAGATGTATGCGAATGTATGTGAATCCAACATGATGGAACGTATCTACAGATGAGAATATTATGAGATTATCGTCTCGAGACAAAAATTATGCTCCTATGAGATTCTTTGAAAACAACTCACGACTTTCAATCTGCCGTGTACACCAAGTCTCAGAGATTCGAGCACGATTACTTACCTCGCACCTCACTTCGCGTTTATTGTACGAGAGCCAAGTAAAAAATAAGGTTCCCTACGCTGTACACTCGCCACGCGAGATGCTAGGCGAAATCCGGCAACACTGCCTTGATTGTTGGTCCCTTAACTACATCCCCACTACCGGGAGCAAACGCTGCGACTCTCAGTAAAGGCCTGACAGCCATCCGCTATGGAACCCGCCATCGCCGTTACCGCCAGGTGTGAAATCCGTTCGGTGATTCGATTTTTAAACGCGAAGAAGCTTAAACCTGTTGAAATTCATCGACAGTTGGAAGAAGTTTATGGCACAGCTTGCATCAGCGTCCAACACGTCCGCAAATGGTGCAGGGAGTTCTCCGAAGGACGCACAGACGTCCACGACGAGCAAAGGAGTGAAAGGCCATCGGTGTCGGACGAAGTCGTGGCGAAGATTGAGCGCATTCTCCTCGAATATCGGAGAGTAACGCTTCGGGAGCTTGCTGTCCAGGTTCCTGAGGTTTGTGAAAAAACCATTGACAACATTTTGACCGATAAACTTGGTTATCGCAAGGTGTGCGCGCGGTGGATCCCACACATGCTTTCAGAAACCCACAAAGACAATCGTGTCAAGTGTGCCGAGGGGTTTCTTCGAGAATGCGCCGAGAATACCGAAGAATTCTTGGACTCCATTATTACGGGAGATGAAACGTGGTGTCACTACGTCACTCCAGAAACAAAAGAACAGTCCAAACAATGGCGCCATCCTGAATCGCCTAGGCCGAAAAAGTTTAAGCAGACGCTTTCCGCAGGGAAAGTGATGGCTACGGTGTTTTGGGACCGAAAAGGCGTCTTGCTGACCGAGTTTATGCCTAAAGAGACCACCATCAATTCGGACAGGTACTGCGAGACATTGACAAAACTCAAAAGAGCCATCCAAAATCGCCGGAGAGGAAGGCTGACCAAGGGCGTTAGGCTGCACCACGACAACGCTCGCCCGCATGTCTCTCGA
The DNA here is from genome assembly GCA_022840565.1 of Eubasilissa regina. Lineage (NCBI taxonomy): Eukaryota > Metazoa > Arthropoda > Insecta > Trichoptera > Phryganeidae > Eubasilissa > Eubasilissa regina. The sequence goes on along the minus strand of JAINEB010000001.1, from coordinate 13,963,812 downwards.
CAGACCACCGCCCTACTGGACAAATTCGGCTGGAAATTGCTTGACCATGCCCCCTACAGCCCTGATCTTGCTCCCAGCGACTTCCACTTATTTCCGAAATTGAAGCAACACTTGGGTGGACAACGCTTCAATACAGATGAAGAGGTGAAAGAAGCGGTCACCAAGTTCATCGGCGGCCTAGCGGCGGAATTCTTTGAAGCGGGTTTTCAGAAGTGGATAACTCGTCAGGAAAAATGCATAGAAAAATCAGGAGACTATGTAGAAAAATAGAATAAAGTACAAGCTTTCAGATGGTTTACTTATTTATTGCAATAAAAAATACCTTATACCTGAAAAAAATGTAGGAACCTTATTTTTTACTTGCCCCTCGTACGTCAAACGTCAAAAGTCAGTCAATTGACCGTTGATATTCTATTCATCCAATGGGTGAATTCGAATCTTCCCTGCGACAGTTCAAACAGAATAAATGTTTGCAATTTAATGCTTTCTCATTATGTAACTTTTCAAAATAATTGTTCTAGATGACGTTTGAGTATCGCTGTCAAATAAATTGCCGTGTACACGAGTCGGTTCTACCAATAAGCCTCGATCTTCAGATTTAAATCTCAACACGGACACACGGTACTGAGATTTTTCTCAACTAAATCTCTGAGACCCACCTCATGTCTCACTCCGTGGACACGGATCAATAGAAAAATAACCATAAAATTATCACTCTGATATTAATATGAATATAATGTAGCTACCTTAAACAATATACATAATACTCCACCAAAGCCATCTATCATTTTGTACAATATCATAAATCATCAGTATTTTCTTTACAGCAAACTGTTTCGTATATTTTTTTACTTTTTGTAACATTTATTTTGATTTCGTATCGTGTTTATCGATGAATTGTCAAATCAAAATCTATATGAATTTATTTATTACTCAAAGGCTCTGAATTACAAAACAATTTAGACACATCTCATGCTTGAATTGACGTAAGTACGGTTTTATATGTACTTACTAATGTAAATTAATGTAAAAATAATTATATACGGTATACTTTTTTTAAATATTTAACGCAAACACGTTATGTTATCACCTCGAAATCAGTTGGTGATAATCAACTAATAGTAGTTAAAAACAAAATAAATAAATAATTTATAATGATTTATTTTTTATTAAAATATTTTGTTTTATATTAATAAAAATAAAAAGTATTTTTATTAATTTTTTTATAACCGCTTGCTTGCGCTTTTTTATCACGACTTCGACGCGTTTATGTTATTTAAAAAAAAAAAACTATGTTTTTGAAGAAACATTAATTACGAAGCGAGACCTTTGAAGGGTTGAGGTAGTTTGGAAGCCGGAATTACGAGACCTTTTGTATTCCGCCCTGTGCCCATAAGCGCATTACACATCTTAAAGCCCCAAAGAATCTAAATAAACAGAAGCCCAACTTGTGGCCACTCGAAGCTCCGCTCGCCGAACCACCCGGTAGGAACGCACCTACATATTTATGGAGCACTCGAGATAAAAAACTAATAAAAATCCTTTCAATTTTCACCCTTTTCTCGTCTGAAATATTTTAGGGTCCACTTCATTGTATCGACTATTTTAGAATAACGATAAATGGCGCCTACAAATAAAGTGTTAAAAGCGAGCGGTCCTTAAAGCTATAATTAAAAGCACTTCACATGTTCGGTAGCCTTTGTGTGTCCTCTAAGATTGAGCTTAATTACTCTCCGAAGACTAACGGACCCTTTGTACTGGGGGTTTCTTTATGGGACTCTCGCAATAGGTGGCAATTAACTTTTTGAACTTGTCGTGTCACGAACCGCCGCTGAGAAATTAAAGAAAGCAGTGTCAGTAAATTAATTAATGTGGAATTATATATAAACGTAGCAACATTATTAAAATTGCTCGACTGATAACATTTAAGACAAGAATGACGATAATACAGAAGTAATTTTCAAGTCTAATCCGGGGGAGATATTCCTCCGTATTTTAATTATTTATTAAAGTTAATATGAACCAAAGTACGTAGAATATTACGTTAGTGTATGCCTGTCAGTGAAAGATAAGTGAAGTATATTAAATACAAAACTTAATATAATATACTAAAAATTACTTTGCAAGATATTTATACTATAATAGTGAGACTAATTCATGTAATATCCTATATTATGTAGAGCTAGAAATACTAGTAAGATGCCAGCATAGCACGGCGGCGTGTAGTCCATATTTATTATAAATGCGTGAATAATGATGCAGTTAGAATGGCCGATCATAACTGAATGGGCTAAGAAACCAGAATCAGATTTGAGGTCGCAGTTTCAAATCCCCGGCTGGTCAGTTTATTTTTTGTTAATACTTATATAATTTACTTAACATAGTAATGTTGACAGTGATCAAAATTTTCAATAAAAGAAATAAAGCTTTAAAATATAATAATAATTAGACTCTCAAAAGTTTTGGTGATCCTAATAAATATATAACAGTTTTGTGAGAACAAACATTTAATTTACATTAAATTAAATTAACATTAAAAACAATTTACATTAAATTAAATTTACATTAAAAATTCTTTTGTAGCACCATAAATACAGAAGATACAATAGCAAGACGTATTCAGTACAATGACAAGACAATATGTATAGTACAATAGGCAGGCAGGTTTAAACACACGTGCCTCCGAGGGAACACACGAAGGTCGTCCTGTGGTCAAAACACAAATTCTTTAATCGCAATGTGCTACCTACTTCATCACAATCTACTACCACATCGATATTAATTAAAACCCTTTGAGAATTAACTATTGATTTATGTACTCACCTTTATTGTAAATTTTAATGATTCCTCTCAATGGAAACTGGGACTAATCTCGATTGGCATTCAATTTATCAACCCTTAAGGACTGATCTACACAAATCCAATCACTACACGAACGTTGAATGTTTATGCATATTCATACATGTGTTTAGAGCACTAACAGTATTTCAAAGTCAACTGTAGGCATTACACAATTTAAATGGTCTGAATATTTTGAATTGAGTGAATATTAATTTTAGATTTACTATCTTAGCTATTATTCAGAGAATATTCTGGTCATGTTCATACGCCGAGATACACAAATACACACATATATATTATTACGAACTACACGCAGATACATCATTATGAATATTAATTAATTCATTCTCTGATATTAGATTCTACGCAACAACAATAATACGATAAATTAAATTTTCATGATTTTGATGCGAGATGTCCTAGGCAATATCCGTCCAAAATCGAAAAATAAAACTAAATTATATTACGAAAGTGACATCATACCTCGCATCAATCATGTTACATAGTACACACTGCGTACAGCGCTACACAGTAGTATTCGTTTATCTCTTTCGTTCGACGGAGTGACTGCGAGCATATCGGCCAAGTAGATGATATTGTTCTACATGCCTCAAGCGCCACATACCCACCATTGAAATATATCACATTAATTGGGTCTCTCATTATTTTTCAAGTCTCTTTCATTCATGTTTTGAGTGAAATAAAGAATTATTCATTTTAAGTAATTGTCTCATTGATTTATTCTGTTCGATTTTACTAATGTATGCTTTAGTAATTTCCAGAGATAATATATTTCAATTCATTGGATGAACCTTCAACGAACTTCATTTTATTATTCCTGTCAGACTTCCATGGGAATGTTCAAATAAGATAAAGTATTGGTAACGGTTTCTTTAGGACCTTAGTCGGCCGACTTTTTAGTGAGAATAATCAAATATTAAGTAAACAGAATCTCAAAATTTTCATAGAGCCGCAACATAATATTTCACTATATAAATTTTAATTACGAAAACGAAAAGAGATAAAATCAAGATTTTAATTAAGACTCAAATTCACACTGAGTCATGGGCTACTTGGAAGAATAAAATATGCTGGAGTTATAAACTTTAGTAGCTCAGTGCACAACTTATAAAACAAGAAAAACTAAATAATCAAACACTTTTTGAGCTTTGTAAAGTTTGATACTTAGAACGGTGACCTTGCATCGCTTTCGAAAGCTTTGCAATATCTTATAAGTAACTATTTATTTTCAAATTTAGGCATGATTGTAAATTATCATAGGTTAATTTGCGTCTTAACTTATTTTTCATTTGATTCATGGTTGATAATGTTTGTTCGCATAAATAGGTGAGAATGGCAAATTATAGATGTTTAGTTGTGTCATATGTTGCAGGCAAACTATTCCATGTAACAAATATGATTGTAGATGAAAATATGAGCTGGAGTTGAAGAGTCGCAAATGCCTTTGAAAAGAGCCGCGGTCTTCAACCCCTGCTCTATGATAACGTCACCGTTAATTTTGTTTGTCTAAAACTGCTTCAGACTCAACAAATCTTTATTAACCTTTACCATACCATGATATAAAATACCCGAACACAGCCATGCTGTCAACTCGTGTTACCGTAAATAACTGTTAGAAAAAATGTTTTTATTAGGTTAAATGGCTTTAATGGCACGAATTTACTCTAAATATTGATCATTTAATTTTGAAAAAATGATTGATAAAGTAATTTAGAGCATTCGTTAAGTCGTATACAATGTGTCCTTCTTTCTTATCTCTATTTAATTAGTGAGAAAGAGATAATTATATTTGTATATTTGTTGGTCATTTCACTATGAAAATAGTGTGTGATCTCTGTCTTTCACATTACAAATTGTATTTTTACCAAGGTATTAATTTTACAAAGGATTGAATGGAAAAAATAATTGTTTTTGTACGATTCCCTTTTCATAATTGGTTTTTCACTAGTCATTCCTAAGCGCTAATATTTTCTTCAGGATCATCTAAAATATGAATTTTATTTTGCATGTATTTACCGAAATATTACAGGTTTAATTATGACCTGTGTTACTGCATGGTTTGGGAAGGGTTAAACAAAAAGGATTTTTTTTAAACCCAACGTAAACGGAGTGTAACATAACCAGAACAAATACAACTATCTATAACAAGTAGATACATCTCCGTTACCTGAGAATTCCGACCTCTGAAAACTATTTAAAAGTTATCCTCAAAACCCAAATCCCAACGAGCACAGACGAAATTTTTAATAAATTCGATGTCTTCGATATAAGACTAACATATGCTAATACTACTCTTAATTACATATATAAACACAGACACATTTTAAAGCAACCCAAAATATAATTACCACATGAACAAATAAACATAACCTACAAGCCCCAAGAGCACTTACAACGTACCCCCAAAAGAACTACAAATATTATTTAGAATATTGAAATATTTAACTCAATTGAATTGTACCAGTAACATGAAACTGTAAATAAAAACTTAGTTTCTTAAAACGGGTAGAACTAGTATTGGTGCACTCACCCAAACAAATTGATCAAACCTATAATAATTGTCGTCACAAATTTACTAAAATAATATATTGAAAGTCCACTTTGTAATTGCTTTTTAAACATACACCTTATGTATGATATATAAGATGTATGTTTAAGAGGTAAATGTTAATTTCGGTCTGATACTTGTAAACTAATTTATTGTATAACTACTTGCAAACTACGCCCGTCTCATCACAGAATTCTCTAGTGAGACGGGCATAGTCCAAACATATTATACATATCTTTTATATAGTTTGTAATAAATAAATAAACTTCGGCGACATATATTTTTCATGACTGCTGTCACCTAGATCACCATATACAAAGTCAACAGTTATAATTAATTAGTTACTATAGTGGTTTCTTGTTTACCTTTGTTTCCTTTAAGAAGGGTTAAGCAAGTAACCTTCAAAATTTTCAACGGAATTTTAACACACATTTTTGCACTATATATACTGAACTTAACACAATCGTAACATATTTATGACGTAGATAATTTTGTGCTAACTGCATGTATCTAATCTTAATCATGACATTTTTAAAAAACTTGTATGCGATTATTACGATTAATTGAAATATTTTATTAATAACTATTGAATACAAAAAATAAAAGGTCATCGAACTTCGAGCGTCCAGACAACTTTTTGTTAGATGATTTAGGACTTAAGCAGAGATATAAAATAATGATGGATCAATTTCGCAATTTTTTTTAAACCTTACCACGATTAATATTTTACGTAACGGCACATGAACAATTTCGATTCGTAATTTAGTCAGGTATCAATCAACTAATAAAATATTGTGAATTACATATGTTACACCCTCGAGTTATTTTATAGAAAAATATTAATAATGTCTTACCAATATTAATGTTTTATTTTTAAATACTAAATTAATGTATTAATTATAAATATATACATATAAAATCAATTTTGTCGAAAAATATTGTTTTAGCGTCACCGGGATTCGAACCTGGATCTTCATTTCCAATCCGGGGAAGTGCACTACCTTTGTGCTATAACGCCAGTATTTTTCTTGACAAATTTTCGAAACTATATGTTACATTTTTCAAATTAATACACCTGTCGTTCCATTATTTTTACAGAATCTACATTATTTTTACAGAATCTCAAATACCTTTGAGTAAACCGATTTGCAGACGCCAGAATTATCAATTCATTTTTATTAAATTTTGGACACGTTGATACAACATATATTATTAAGGAAAACACATTCTTATTGTGAAGTTGTAATTATTCAGAACATAGGTCTGTGATATTTTTAAATACTAAATTAATGTAAATATTACATTAATTTAGTATTTAAAAATATCACAGACCGTCTGTTCTGAATAATTACAACTTTACAATAAGAATGTGTTTTCCTTAATAATGTTTTATTTTTTATTATTTTAAAATTTTTACTATTTTATATATGAGTTACTTGAATCTGTTACAAAACTAAAGTTACATATTTTTGTGAACTGTAGACTAGCTCTTGTCCTACCCTCACGCAGTTTCTCCGTGGGGGTAGACAGAGAGGATAGAATAGCACACTCTTCTGTCCTGACACACTATTCTCGAATCATCCATATTCATACATCTTATTGTTACGTACGTCTTCTAAGTATGTCTTCAATGTATACCTCGTAATGTAAAGGTCCAAGAAATAGATTTTGTAACAATTATACATTTATTATAATACGATACAATTTAGTAAAGGTGTATCACTAGTATAGGTCAAACTAATAAGCCGATGAATACGCAGAGAAAGAGACCGCGCCCTGCCGCGCGCTGCCCTTTATAGCCTCGCACGCACGCACGCACGCCGGCGGTGCGGTACTCATACACACTCTCACGTACAACCGTTCAGTACCAATAACATCACACTTATCATACAAATTCGCCGGTTATTGTGGATTCTAACAGGACCATGTCTTAAAGTTTTTTAAATGCGTACTATTACACAAAATGATTAAAATGAACCGTGTGCTTATACCAGTTACTTGATGAACTAAAGTAGATTCTTGTATGTAGGAATGGATGTTCATACGTTCTCATTTCCTTTGACACAAATGTGCCCTGTCGACACAGCGCTAGAGCGTGGTGGTGTATCTTCGGTATGCAATCTCCTAGAGGACACAGTGGGTCGGGCGACTCTCAAGATGTAGGTATATACGTATATATTATTAGCCTCACAGGATACGGAACCTTTCAATATTTTATTTATCTTATCTTGTCAAGTGGTATCATTCAACTCAAGTGGTTGTCTGTTTATATTCACCCATACAGTAGCTTGTAAGCCATTAAAGAATACATGTCTGGGTATCAATTACTTATTTTATAGCATCAAAAATAGCCCACTAATAATGATAGGAATTCATTTGAGAATTGATCAACTAAAAAATAATAACAAAAATAATTTACTTAGTTTGATACTTTACTTTATAATATACACATTGACAGCAGATATTTTTTTCTTTTCTAAGTTAATTTGTTTGTGGTACATTTCTGATAGAAAACTATAAATAAGTAAATTATGATATTTATTCTATTAAGTTATTACAAAAAATGAATTTTGTATTTAAAAAGTAAGTATTGAGATAGCAAATCTTACCCATTAAAAATGACAAATCATTTAGGAGATATTTTATGTGATAGTTAAAGAAAAATAATCAAAAGATAATACAGATATGTTTATTATTTAACTCTTTTATAATTACAGCCACATTTAAACTTTTTATCTTTCATGCACATATTATTTTAAATGAATTTCTCTATAAATTACACATTTTTTCTCCCATCTATGGATTTTGATAGTTGAAAAATATGCAAGTACGAGTACCTAATATGTATCTACGATGTTCCACATTCAAAATTATTAACGAGAAAACGAATATTATTTTAAAAGCCTGCTTTTAAATAATACATTTTCAGTACAACTTAACTAATTAGCGCAATTCCAGATAGACATATTCTTAAAATAATTTTAAAAAACGATAATAACATAATTTATCATTTTGATGGCGCACGCCGCCAAGCGAATATTTAAAAAACTGCTTTATATAATTCAACACCGGGCGTTACATATCAAAAGAGAGTGGTCGAGAGGTTTGTGTCACGGATAAACTATTTTTTTTAAATTCAGCCGGGGTTCGATCGCGCGTTTCCAGATCTGATTCTGATTTCTGAATGTCTTACTGTGTCAATATTACTGTAATTTTTATATATGTGCATCGTTACATTACTCAGCGCAATATATTATATAGATTTGACAGATTAGTATATATATACAGAAATATAACTGTTTTTTTTTTTAATGTTTGTTTTACAGTTACATCTTTATTTTACGTTGTTATGTTACGTTGTTATGTTACGTTATTATGTTGCATTGTTACACAGAGACAGCTAACGGATATAAATAAATTACATGTGTATGTGGTTTGCTGTCGGACCCCGTTAAACTAACGAATCTAGATCGTTAATAATTTTATAATATACTATGATATTATATAATAAACTAGTGATGAATTAAAAAATAAAAATAAACCGCGTTAAAATTAAAACAACGGTTCAATTTTGTGACAATTCCAGAATCAATTAATATCGTGTTACACGAGATTCGATATCGTTTGTATTTTTTTTTTCACCTTCGAATGACATCGTACGTTTCCGTTTTCAATCTCTGCAGCCGGGATCACCCACGCTACGCTGCACACGAGATCAAATGATTTCCTTTTCACTCGCTCAAAAGACATCCTCAATAACTGCTTCTTATTCTCTCCAACGGCGTGTGAATGAATTGAGACGTTATCAACTGTACGTATCGCACCATGATTTCTCTCTACTGAACACACACTTAATACATTCATTACAAGAAAGACACAGAAATGAGAATAAATTGATTTAATAGTTAAATACAAAATAAATGTATTAATTAGAAAGATATACGTATAAAATCAATTTATCGAAAAAATATTGTTGTTGATACCGGGATTCGAACCGGGATCTCTTCCAATCCGGGGAAATGCGTTTAGCTTCACTAGCACAGTAATTTGATTAATTAATACATTTAATTTGTATTAAAAATATCACAGACCTATGTTCTGAAAATTGCAACTTCACAATAAGAATGTGAACACACGCGTAGAACTACTTAAAAAACGAATAGTTTATTTAGATAATTAATAATTGTTTTAGATTTCAAGAATGTGATGACTTTCCAATTATCATCAGACTGCCTTGGTGTTCTATCCCTTTATGATATATTATATGATTAATTCCTTGGGTTCTGGTTCCTTGTAAGTGATTCCTTGTACGTCCAGGTAACAATATTAAGTTTATTACAATAACGTATTTACTGTCAATAATAATTACACACTTCATAGATAGACTAGTTATTCAGGAGAAGCTGTGATGGAAGAGAGCTGTTCCCCCAGAGACGGCCTCTTATAAAGTTCGTCCCCCACCACTCATCTACTCACGTTCGTGACACACACACACACATATACACATAATTTTACAAAGTGACAGTTCACACAAATAAAAATTTAAAAAACACCAGCCCACAAATAATACATGATTTAAATTAGATTTTTTTTAAACGTATGTTATAAATTCAAGCAATTATTAATTGTAAATTGCAATTATTGTATATTCACAAACGTAGAAATTAATTAATTAGAAATCTGTCGCGGGTTTTAAGTTAAATAAAATAAATTTTACATAAATTAAACTAATCATTTAGAAAGATGTATAGAAAAAATATTTAGTCACCGCCTGGATACGAACCCGGAATTTATCCTTATCGGGGAATTGCGTTACCATTTACGCTATGTTAATCATTTAAATCACATTGGATTACAAAAAACATTTAAATTAAATTAGATTACAAAAAAAATTAAGACTTATATGTTTATTTATTTTTAAGGAGAATGCAATATTATTTTGAAGTTGCAGTTGTGTAGTATTTTAGTGTAATGTCGCAATATAAAGGTGATAGCTTTTTAAAAAGTTGAATAACAAATGTATCAATTTGAAAGAGCTGCAGCATATAAGTTTGAAAATTTGTCGTCAACTTACACGGTCGGCATGGTGTATCTGGTACCACATTTCCCAGGATAGGAAAAGATCCAGGTTCGAGTCCCGGTAGCGACTATAATATTTTTTCGATAAATTGATTTTATATGTATATCTTTCTAATCTGCAGTTGCAAGTTGAAGTTGCAATTTCAGAACATAGTTTTATGATATTCAAAACAAATTTAATAACCAATTAGAAAGATATACAAAAACTTATTTGGTCAACGAAAAAATATTTGGTCAACGCCACGATACGAAACCGGAATATTTTCTTGTCGGAGAACTGCGTTACCATTTGTGATATGTGAGTCATTTAAATTAAAATAAATTTGAGACTTATATATGTAGTCTTCTGTAAATGATACATCTATGGTTCCATTTAAAAATCGCTATAAATTTCCTTAAAAATAAAAATCCTTAAAACCTTAGGGTAATTATAATTAAAGCACGATAAGCTAAAAGTTTAAATTAAAATATTAAATTTTTGATCAATTACCGGAACCACAAATCATAAATTTAATACAAATTAAAAATATTAATTAGAAAAATATACAGATGAAATCAATTTATCTAAAAAATATTTTTGTTGCCTCCCGAATTCAAACCAGGAACTCTTCCTATCTGGGGAAGTGCGCTGACCTATTACGGCACCATAGTAAGATAGTGACAAGTTTTCGTATGTTGCACTTTCAAATTGATACATCTGTCATTCCATTATTTGAAAGCAATCTACTCTATATCTACGGAATCTCAAACACCTTTGAGTAAAATCCACCGCAAAAAAATAGTAGACGCCAGAATTATTTAATTAATTCATTTTTATTAAATTTCGGAAAAATTAATATAACTTATATATTTTACATACATAATATTTTTCGATAAATTTATTTTATCTCTAGATAATTGATACATTTAATTTGTATTACAAATATCACAGAACTGTGTTGAAAAACTACAACTTCACAATAATAATGTGTAATCCTAAAAAAAAAACAAATAATATTTAAAAAATTTTAAAGTTAAATAAACTACGTGTAATTAGAAGTACGAAATTTATTGAAAACAACATTTTTAATTTTTTGAAGAAACTTGAGCCATTACAGGTTCAGTTAAAACTTTTCGAAAATACTCTGAGCCCATTAATTATTTAAATACATAAATCATGTTTTTACCATATTTTTTATAATTTATGTGTTGGGTGGGTAACTTTACTAAGTTTTTAGAATATAAAGTCATAACTTAACTTTGAAGCTTTAATCTGTTATTGATGAGAAAACATTAAACTATATAATGGCTTCGCTATACAGTGTGTCTCCGCTATTTAGTATCAGACATCAAAAATGATCGATAATTTTCAAAGAAAAGTCTATTGTTAACGTTTTTGAATTACAAGCAAAATTAAAAGTTATTTTTTGGTCTAATCACTACATCACACATTTTTAAAATAGCTAATTACGTATATCTTAAGTTCTCGATTTGTTAATAAAGTTCAACAAGCATAACCATTTTAAAAATTAAGTAAATTAATTATCCATAAATCCATTAAATTTACAAAAAAAAAATTTTTTTTCCGCAAATTATTAAATTGAAGTGCCTGGCAACTGTGTAGTTTTTGTAGTATTCTTCAAACATAAAATAAGCAAATTGTGATTAAAAAATTTAAAAAAAACTAGGTATTTAAATATTGTTAACTATAATTTGTAGCACTTCTGATTACAGTCAGACCATACGTGATACACACAAAAAATATTGCATTGTACAAAACATATGAAAGAAATATTCTAAAACATTAAAAATATAGTTGAAAATTTTAGAAAAAAAAATTTGGCCAAAATAACTATCTATTAATAACAAGGAATACAAGTGCGTCAAACCTAAAATTGTAACAATGCGCAACTGATATTTCGCCCACCGCTGTGTTGACATAACAAAAAAATTACTGCTGTTAGTAGTCTAAATAAATCGAGTATACTATTATTTTCGTAGAATTAGTATCGTCAGAGAATGGACACCACAGTAAGATATATGACTAGATAAAGTTGATGGTACATAAAATGCCGTTAGGGTAGAAAAGGTTAAACATATAAGACAATTTGATAACTCAGTCTACTTTTTCTTTCCCATGACTGAGCAGTGCTCCTTTATTCTACTTATTGTACAAACTGCTTACCTCCACTTTTCGCAATCCTGCACATCGTTTAGTGCGACGAGTAGTGATACTATAGTTGAACTTCGATCTCACACTTCGAACTTCAATTTTTTCAAGCCATCTTCATCTCTCGAAGTATTAAAGAATTATTTAGCTGCATATTGTGTGCATTTCTAATGCAGTTTTCGACTTAAAATTTTACTAGAGCATCCGCTCTTAAATGATTGTCGCATAACAATTTTCAATATATAAGTCCGAAATAATTTATTCGTTGTATTTTTAAAATAGCCAACAAGAGGTCTATCGCCTTTCACACGACGTTATTTTGTTTTATTACGTTATTACAGCAACCATTAGATATTTTAAATTTTCTACCATATACTAGGAACGCCCTGTACATCATAATGTTACTAGAAAAGTGTTTAAAGGAAATTTTGTACTTAAATCTTTATTGTATAATTATTTTGTCAAAATATTCCTCGTAATCTCTTTTGCGCAATATCTTATTCATAGTCATTTAATTTTATTCCAATAATGTATAATTTCTAGCTCTTACAGTCTTTCTCACAAATAATGTGTTTTCTTGTTATAATTAACAATTAAAATAAAGGAAAATTTGAGGATCATAAGTCGATATAAAATCTCGTTATTTTTTTGTATAACAAATTCTTACAAATATATCGATGACATTACATAATATGGTCTTGATATTTGAAACTTATATAATAATATGTACAGATACGATATATCTAGTATCAGGTTCGGAAATATATCTAGTATGCGCAAACGAAAACTGCACACACGACAATTACGCACATCAATTTTTTAAATTAAAAATTTCACATTTTTTTAAATAAAATTATTTAAGAGTTAATCTTAACCTAACTTACCTAACCTAACCAAACCTATATTTGCTCCATAGAAGATGGAATAGACTAACCCTTAAATAATTTTTGTTTAAAAAATGTGAAATTTTTAATTAAATAAATTTGCATGTGCGCAGTTTTCGTTTGCACAATAATCCAGTCATCCTAGTATCAGCAATCTGAAACGTATTGCAGTATCAATCGCCATAACCGAGAATTTACAATTACCACAATATTTTCTTTGTTATGTTGAAGTACTCCATTTTTAAAGGGATTTAGGTTATAGTTTCTCCAATTATTAATGGAATAATGGAAAAATATTATATTGAACTGTTTAAGAATTCAAAGCCTCACCCCTATTTGGGATAATTTAATATCCAGTTCACATCCTTCTAAAGCGGGACAATCAGTTTTCTATAAAATGATGAGCGCGAAAAATCTCTCGCCAGAAAGGGACGCTGGTGTTCGACTTGGGGAACCAAGTTATTAATATTTCACTCGCAAAATTGTATTCAGTGGCAAGTTGAATACTTTATAAGGCAATCAGGCTTCTGGAACATCAATCACTCATCACCCATTACGTCTGGGAAAGTTTTCGAACTGAATTTATTGCGCATCACGTTTTGGGTTGAGGTTAAACACACTCCAAATCAACCAGAGAGCTTTCCTCTTTGAAATATATCTTGTACCAATAAATAATATTTATCTTGTATCAAAAAAACTGGCAACTTTTTACAATCATGATATTGTAATTACTATTATTTTTACATCAACCTGTATCTTTCTAAGTCTTGGTTTTGTCATCTCATTCTCCCGTACAATATTAATATGGAAACGGGCCAGATAATATCCCTCCCGTGTGACTGGACGGGACGAAATTGAGCGTTCAAAATAAGGTCAAATACCTTGGCCATATATTAAATGAAGATGGACAAGTCGATGATGACATAGAACGACAGAGAAGACAGTTGAGTGTTCGTGCAAATATGCTGTCACGGCGGTTCTACCGATGCAGCAAGGAGATGAGAGAATCCTGTTTAAATCGTTCGTATGACCAGCATGTATACCTGCGAGCTCTGGTCGAAATACAAACAAGTGACGTACAACCGTCTCCGAATTCAGTACAACAACTCATACAGAATAGTGTTCGGATTGGCGCGTTATTGCAGCGCATCTACAATATTTGCCGAAGGCAGTATACATGGATTCGTTCCGCTTCTGAGACATCGAATTGCTGACGTAAAGCGGCTGCTGGAGCTCAGCACCAACTCTCTAGTGCAAGCGACGTTCTCATGGAAAGCTGGTTCCCTGACCAAAGAATGGCAATGACTACAGAATAGCCATAGATGCAATAATGGCCGTTACTGAAATGTAGTATCTATAATTTATTTATATTTCTATATATATGTGTTTGAATTAATTATTTTATTAATATTTTTTTGCTTTTATTTTTATAACGTAAATAATATTTCGTAACTTAAATGTATTATCTTTATGGTGAATCGGGTCTTCATGAAAAAAAACCCCGATCACGCTGGAATAAACGTATTATTATTATATTAAACTAGAAATAATCAGTCAATAATGACGGTAAATTAGCATTTTTCTAACCTTAATTTTTTTTTAAATACGCATTACATGTCTCTGACACATGTACGAATATCACCCCACCCTTGAATATGTGTTTTTTCTAATTCGAAAAAATTATTCAAAAATTCAGTTGAATAAATCTTTTTGTCAGGAAAAATAAGGTGTGAAAATAGTCACCTACAAATACCTTAAACTTCACTGAGGATAATTAATCATATATGACAATTTGACGCCACACTCCAATGGTGAAATAGCAAGATGGTAAAGCGTTGACTTAGCATGTGAGAATGCCGGGATAAATATTCGGCGCTTCAGAAATCTTTTTGATTTCAAAAAGTAAAAGGTATAGAAGAAAATAAAACTCAAAAAGAGAGAAAATAAAAATATGAATAAATATTTTAATTTTTTTTTATATCGTGTACAAACATTTTCTATTTTAAAAATCACCAGCAATATAACTAAATAAATTATTAAGAAATATATTTAAGTTGGTATACTCGTATTATTATTTATCAATCAAGTGCCTACTTCATAAATTACATTTTTTTTCTTCTGTCTATAAATGTTGACAGTATTTAAACTTTTTTTTTTAGATGATATCAGTACGAAGAAATCAATGTATGATTAAAAATGGTGTAAGGTAAAAATATACAAGACATTTATATGAAATACAATAATAAAAAAAGGCTTTCTTAATCACTAAAGTCTAGCGCGAAGCACAAGTACTTTGTACAATTTAAAAAATGTAATATGATACAGGTGTGTGATGTAAATCTAAAAATTAACTTACTTAAAACATTTTTTTTTAATGAATAGAGTTGAGGGCTTCATTTTGTGACTCATATATGAACATTAATATTCCTTTAAAAAAATAACTTTTAGAAAAATTATTTAATTAATTTTGAAATATTATTAATATTCCATTGGACTGTTTGAACATGTAACATTTTAACTTGAATATTTGAATATGTGACATTTTAACAAGAATATTCTATTAGACTGTTTGAACATGTAACATTTTAACATTAATATTCTATAAGACTGTTTGAACATGTAACATACCGTGGATATGGTTGATATATACAATATGTAGGGAAGCTCTTGCAAAATTGCTCCCGTCGTTTCGTGTTTGATTATTATCTCGATCAAAGGAGAAGCAAATTTAGAGGTATATTCTCTCGTGCAATCTAAATATCCTGTTAGTCGAAACTGCAGCCTGCAGCTAGAAGGATATTCGGATTTCTGAATACATATTCCGAATTCCTTTGTCGTCAAGTCGAGAATCGTTTGCATATATGTATTAATTATTTCTCGGTGAATATTAAATGAAGGAAGAACGAACATATTAATGATGAATGTAATTATGAATTAACATATGTATGTAACAATGAATGTAATTAAGATCAAACTAATAAAATATAACGAATACATCAAGTAGGCATTTTATCGAACACACGTAATTAAGTCAGTGTGGCTACATAGATTGAAATATAGGTTTTTTTTATGTTGATAGACTTAGATATATAGAAGACATAACATAAAATTAACTCATTAATGATCTATCTTATATTTATGAGATAGTTTTTCTAATAAAATACAATTATTATAAATACTTACATCTATTAAATTGCACTTTACAAACTGTTTCAAAAAATACTATCTAATAAAGAACGTTCATAGATTTAAAATCGTATCAGAAAATTTAATATTGTTTTATATTGAATGAATACAGAAGTTTTGATAACCAATAAAAACTATTGAAAAGAAATTTAAGAAAGGTAACATTTATAATAAATTAAATACAAAAATCGAAAGTATTCATAAAATAAAATTTGCCACATCAACAATTTGTCATCATTTTTTTCTCATGTCTTCGATTAAATAATTAGTAAAATTTAATAATAACGATTTAATGGTATTGCATAATAACGATTTCATGTTGCTAGAGATATTATAAAATCTGTATTATATTTTGTAGTCATCTACAAAATTCAAAAATTATATAACCATTATTATTCCATCTACTGAAGTGGCTTGGCGATTTCACCTATAACTCCTAATGACGAGGGTTCGTTCTCCGCACCCGGTTGTTGGTTCTATATTCATAGGATAGGATTATTGATTTGGTTGGACTATTTGATGTAAGAAGCGACAAAAAATATTTTTTGCATTATCTCTCAAGAACCACATTTCCCTATTTCTCATATATCGTGTATGCGAGTAATTCGTTTCATATTGTACAGTCTCTATTATTAACAAGAAAAACTATCAAGTAGTATTTTTATCGAATCTAATAGAGTATATGTCTCATAGGTACACTTTATTATTATAGGTAGAATTTAGTGGTCTCACATGTCTTATTCATCATTGAATACGGAATAGTAGGATGGAGATGCATTACAAAAACTACCCAAAAACCTCTGGTTACAGCATAAAAAGTATTACTAAAGGGTATATTCAAACTACCAATGAGAACAAGCTCGAATAAACGTTTCAACAGCCTGTGGATACTGGACGTTGTCCAGATCCATGCTAAAAATACCAGAACAACAGTGGTGAACAATTTAGCATTTCCTAGGATGTGCACCACATTATTATACGAAGTTATGTTTTGTAGCACCCAAACTGTATAATTCTTTCCCCAAATATATAAAAATATCGAGCATCACAGACGGTTTAAAGGCGCAATAAAATTCTGGCTAAAAATTCAGATCGAGAGTATATTCATAGCACAGTCACCCCTTCAAAATGAACACACGCAGAGTCAGTGCGTGTTCTACAAGAATTGTATGTGAGAGAGTGAGCACCACAAGAAGCAGCCTATGCGTGTGTGTATGTGTTTCACCAACCTGGAATATCTGTCATTAACTGAATACTTTAATTATTATTAAATTCGTATTATCTTTACAAAATTCAGGTATTGTCTTATATATTTTAATGTTCAAATATTGCATCATTTCCTTTTTTTGTTATTTACAATTTTTATTTTCCTTCTTTTCTTCTTTCTTCCATTATTCTAAATTTATATTTACAAACCGATTATGTGAAATAATATGATTATTGATTATAAGATATTTAAGGCAGATATTAAAATACTAAATGTACACACAATATATTATATACCTAATTTTATAGTATGATAAGAAATAAATTAATAAGTGTGTATATTATTCCATTAAATGAGAAATAAAACAAATTCTTACTGGGAAGGTCTTCTTTTTCTTCTTCGACGGTCCCTCGTTACAAGGACGACGTCTGCCATGGTGAGCCTGAGAATGATTTAAAACCCCTATTCTCGAACCGTACACCCTTTCACATATTGTGCAGGTGCATCCGCTGGGCAAGAAGATCTTTCTACTTTTCTTTCCTTTTTCTCTTTATCTAATTATATCAGTCCTTTTCCCTTCGCACATTTCTGCGGCGTAATGTACTTTTTAACGCACTTGTCCTCGATCGCGTGCCATGGTTTCCCAGTCTTCAGAGTCTAAGCCACATTTGTTCAGGATGTCTTTGAATCGTTTGAATTCGAATATCTATAATCTGTCAGAAAACAACAAGGTGAAGATCATACAACATGTATCCAAGATACAAACCGTTCGGTTCTCTTGGATATAATATGTTACCAGGTGGAATATGTGTCGCGGGAACGGTAAATTATGTTATTATGTAAATAATTTTAAGAATACGTCTAATTTAGGTATTTGTTTGAATTAATTGGTTAAGTCTACGGTAGAATATTTTTTTGATGATTAATTACATTTTCAACATTGAAATATAAGTTTTACGGAAACGGTTGCTTTCTACTAGCTCAAATAAAATTTTTTCAATATTTGAAAAATTACTTTCTGGTAACATACATAAATAATAAGAAAAAATACTTTGTTTAAACCACTATTTATTTATAAATCAACATGTTTCAGGACCAATAGTCTCTTCATCAAGGTAGAATGTAGGTATACTAAAATTATTAATACAAACATAGACAAAAAACAAAACTATTAATATATGTGATGAGTACTAAATCAAAATCTAGTGTAAAAACAAATTTAAAAGGAAACTATTTACAAAAAGAACTTGGTTATTTATAATGTTTAATTTACTATAACATTTTTACTTATTTCTAATTTATCTAACTAACCCATGGTATTTGTGTAAAATTTCAAAAATCTTATTAAATAATCTATAAAAAAATTAAGAAGGTTAAATTATCTTATTATTTATCAAAATAAATTGTTTAACAATACTGTTCGCACCTACGTGTTCCACTTTATGACACGGTACAGTATTGGAGAGATGCTGGTAATCCTACATCCGGATGATTGTCATTTATATTTTATTACAATAAAAATCGATCGGCGATTGAAAAATAATGATTTCATAATATCTGATTCCCCTCAGCGATGCTCTGTCACGTTCTTTCAATTGTAGATATGAAAAATGATATCGGCACGCTCATTGAAATGAATTGAAGATACCCCGATCCTGGAATAACAATTCTATTAAATTACTCCGCAATAACAATTTTGATTCGAGAAAGGGTTGGACTCTATTGGGAATATGAATATTTTACGTACTCTGGACCCGCATTGAATACGTTTGTAATAATAGACTGTACTTACGTACAGCGTGGAATGTGATACGATTAGGGCAGACGGTACGATAACAATGGAATTGTTTCTGATTTGTTTCATTTTCCCCTCTCGAATATCATCGTGTGTCACATACGCCCACACAGCGTGCCCGTGAAAGCAAATTAAGAACACTCGTAGGAAGCGATAGTGTCATTAGTGCTTGTAAATCTTCAATGTTTAAACGGCATTCCACACTTCTTGCAACAAAACTGATTTTCATTTCCCTTTGATGAGTTTTATTTTAATTTATGATACTTTTATACTGATTGTTCAAAGCGATTGCCGGCTGTCTTGACATTTCGACTTGGAGTGTGAAAATTAAGAATATTTCTAAAATTTTGAATCTACTTACACTGAAATAATTGAAATTATCTTTCATTTACACAAATTATGTTCGGCTCTGTTAATTGTTAAGATGTACAACGACTATTTATGTTGTTATATTAACAGTTATGAAACTTAAATAATGAAATTTACGTAATGAATACACTGAGTATAAGTCACCAATATAATTTATTGTATGTCGCACAGTGCTAGACAGCTTAGAAATTTAAATAATCCAATACTATCTGAAATACATTTATGGTATTATTTATTTCGTTTATCGCAATTTTTTCAGGGAACCTTGAACGCTTTTAAGGGATTTAGATGATACCCACTACATAGATGGCTCTCTACACTGTTATCAATTATTGGCTTGACTCCACAACGGACCACAATAAAGCCGTCCGCAGGGCCTAACAACAACAATAGGCGTAAGCCGATTACTTTCTGCTAGTAAATAATAAATTATTCATTTTTTAGGGCACGAATTCCACTAAATTTAAGTTTACATATTTCAACGCACAGAAATCTGAAGTTGCATTCAACTTAATTATATAAAAATGTAATGTAGATGTAAAACCGGATATGTTCGACGTACATCGGATACAGTAAGCATTAGTTCTTATATTATATGTATGCATTTGAATATTTCTAATATTTTTCATTTTAATAAACTGTTTTAATGAGTCAAACTGTAGAAAAGCGATAAAAGCTGATAGTTTTGCAGTTCACTATGAGTAGTGATGAGAAAAAGTGCCAATCTGGACACACTGGTGTGATTGTGATTGATATTCGATAATATCAGTAATTGAAAACTGTGACTGATCGCAGTTTCATTACGCGTTCGCTGCACGATATCACAATACACGAAATAAAATTTTAAAAACATAATTTTGAGCATATTTACTTATATTATTCAAACTTCATTGGCATAAAAAACATATTCTAGCATATATAATTAATGTATATCTTAATAATTTAATATTTTCACAAAGAGAATGAAAACCTTTTTATTTTTCAGGTTAAATTCTCAGCATTTCGGGTCAAATGCATAAAACATTTTGGCAGAAACTATTAGATGGCGCTTATCACAAATTATATCATCATTCCTTCATTAATATTTTCGTTTCAAATCCACATCACAGTTCACAACCAAATATAAATAAAAAATTTAAAAAATCACGAATCACGATATTCCCAGATATTCGATCACTGATAGTGAGTGTGACTCAAAGATATCAGTGATTGGACTCACGGCTCGTGATTTTGAGCTCATCAATAATAAATATAAGCAACATGTTAATAAAGAGCTTTAGATCTTAATATCTTACGTTTATACCCTCTTATTAATGATTCATTACTGTTAATTGAATATGTCTTGGTTAATTTAGTACATCAACTAAAAATAGATTTCATGTGACTGATTCTACATATTACCTTTGATCGTAATTATCAGTGCCTACCGCATATTATTATCTACTTCTATATTTCCATGTGTTGCCATCTATATCAGAATTCTGTTATACATTTTTTTTTATTAGGAGAACACATTCTTATTGTGAAGTTTTAATTATTCAGAACATAGGTCTGTGATATTTTAAATATGAATTAAATATATTAATTAGAAAGATATACATATAAAATCAATTTGATGTTGTCAGTTGTTGCGCCATCTGGATTCGAACCTGGATCTCTTTTCAAACCGAGGAAGGTGCATTATCCAACTATGCTACAGCGAAGATATTTTTAACGACAAATTTTCGAACCTATATGTGACCTTTTTAATATTAATACATTTAATCGTTCCATTATTTGAAAGAGCCATCTACCTTATTTTTACAGAATCACAAATACCTTTGAGTAATCTGATAGCAGACGCCAGAATTATTAATTAATTTTTATTAAATTTTGGACACATTGATACAACTTTATTATTAGGAGAACACATTCTCATATTACTGTTTTCAAACTAAGCTAAACGCTCATCTCCTGGAAGGAGGTCCGAACCCCCGACCATCAATAGACTAATGCTTTAACCACTAGATAGATATATCATCAGATAGCCCATGTGAAAACGTTTTTAAATTTTTACGAGTTAAAATTAAGGTCCAAAGATATAATTGTACATTAATAAAAATAGAATCCCACACTCTTAACTCCCCCCGTAATTTAATCTGGTCAAAACAATTCACAGGCCATATCCATTTATTACTTGCAATATCGTAATAATACACCCGTGGACTGGACTGTTCGAATTACAGCGGTAATGTAACACCTTAGTTTAATGTACAAACATTAAATCTGAATATAAAAATGTAGATCTACCACGGCTGTAATCTTCCAATATTCTTTTGTAAATTCGAGGTTGGAGGTTGGACTCATCCCTTTTATGCGTGGGCAAATCAAAGAGTTACGTAGGCGAACATACAACATACCATTACTACCTACACAATATTCTATAAATGTATGTATACGTAAATAAGTTGTAACTTTTTTACTAAAGTAAAAACTTACTACTGATCACGCAACCGACCCTTAGGCTATGTACCCTCGAAAGTGTGAGGGAGTACGCTCGTACACGATTTGACACGATAGCGCACACAAAACTATATAGCGCTCACTCAATTTTTAACAAGGCTTTTTCTGCATGCGCCACCTTCTATCAGGGGTTGGCGACCGCGTTGCAATATAAGATCACCAACATTTTAAACGTGGAACCACTTTCTGAGTTAACATAGCCAAAATAATCTTTCTCTCTGTCAGGCGTAGAAAGGATTGTAAAACCAATCAGCCGTTGCCAGAATTCTAAGAGCCGGTTATGTGATCAGTAGTAACTTTTTTTACTATAATTAATACTCAGCGATATCCGATAGTAAAAACGAGAATCGACAGTTAAATATGGCGGACTCTTCACAGCTGTTCCAAAAATCATCTGACGCATTGATACTTTGAATGTTGCAGTATAAAACAATTAATCATTCAATGTCCCGCTATTTTAGTGATGAGAATTCGTCCAATGATGATCTCGTTATATATAAATTATTACACATAATACGAAAAAATGTTACCACCAAAGTGACAGATATCGAACGCGTAGGTGAAAAAATCCATAGATAATGCATAAAATAAAGCATATTTCATGATTATTTGTCACACATATTGGCATATCGATCTACGCTTTGACAATAGTGACAGAGGAAACTAGGAGCAAAACCTTAGGATACTATTCAGTGCCTATTAAATATTTCAATCGATTCTCAGCCCTGATTATGGTGCAATACTTTGTATTCAAATGTAACACTCAATCTCAGTCCGGATATGCGTGATAAAAAAAAAACAATTTACTAACATTATTACTCTAAATATTTCCACTTATGTACCATTGAAAGGAAATTTATTAACCAGCACTCACATAAATTTCTTACCCGATTAAAAAGCGGTCACAGAAACGAAAATGCGTCACAGAAATTGTTACATCTTTAATATCTGCCGCTGAACTCACTCTTGCACCAAGCCTGTGTCGATATGTGGTAACCGGAGTGTATGACGGGCCATCGTCTCCAATTCCGTATCTCGATTTTGAGAAAAAAAATTCTTTATTTTTCTTTAATAGATTTAAAATG
Organism: Eubasilissa regina; assembly: GCA_022840565.1. Classification (NCBI taxonomy): domain Eukaryota; kingdom Metazoa; phylum Arthropoda; class Insecta; order Trichoptera; family Phryganeidae; genus Eubasilissa; species Eubasilissa regina. Next base: position 13,940,146 of record JAINEB010000001.1, on the reverse strand, counting down.
TAGATTAAACAAAAATATACAAATTCTCAAAAAATATAACATTGAAATATACACAAAATTAATAATCAATTTAATTTAATTTTTAAAATATTAAATTATTTTAAATGGTCAGTGTATTAAATTAATTTTATTACATAAATATACAAATGAATTTCCTTTGAATATTCAAAATTTCAGAAGTATAATTTGCGCTGCGAACGATAAATCTCCAATTCCGCACGTGCCAAAACCCTTAATTAATATTATTTTCTACCCTAAATTTTAGAACCCACTTCGGAGTGGGAATTATTTTATTCTCGTAAATAAAACTTACGATAGTACCTACCTAAATTTTTATCGTAGATTTTAATTTTAATATAAATATTGTATGATAAAAAATAATTTTAAAAAGTCTTTATATAATATTAAGATAAATTTCTTTTTCTTTATGAAAAATAATAAAGCAGCAAAAAATAAAAGATGTTTTTTTTTCCCTTTATCCTACCCATTTTGTAAAAATCTTTTATTTTCGGAAATATTCAATAAATTATTATATTGATGTTACCTTTTTAAAAATAGGTATATTTAATATCATAAATACTAAATTAATGTATTAATTATAAATATATACATATAAAATCAATTTTGTCGAAAAATATTGTTTTTGCGTCAACCGTGATTCGAACCTGGATCTCTATTTCCAATCCGGGGAAGTACACTACCAATTGTGTTATAACGCCAGTATTTTTTTTGACAAATTTTCGAACCTATATGTTACTTTTTTTTTTCAATTAATACACCTGTCGTTCCATTATTTGAAAGCCATAAAAATAAGTATATTTGAAATATACATTATTTTTACAGAATCTCAAATACCTTTGAGTAAACCGACTGCAGACGCCAGAATTATCAATTCATTTTTATTAAATTTTGGACACATTGATACAACATATATTATTAAGAAAAACACATTTTTATTGTGAAGTTGTAATTATTCAGAACATAGGTGTGTAGGAACAGACCTACGTTCTGAATAATTACAACTTCACAATAAGAATGTGTTTTCCTTAATAATATTTAATATCATCATTTATTATTATTATTAAAAAATTCAGTTCTTATTACACATAAGTCTCGATTTGGCTTCTAATATTTCTCTTGATATTTAAGAAATACTTTTATAAACATGTTTCTAATGCGAATTGATTACCTATCTTATAATTTGTTTATTATTATAGTATTTTTTTGTAGTATGCCTACTCCAATAAATAATAATTACATTTTTAAAATAGAGAACACCTAGCAAGCTAGCCTTGGCTAAAAATTATGTAGAAATACGTTCTTAACCATTTATACATACATATTATACTATATCTACCGTACCGACACAATATTTACAAATTGGTTAGTTTCATGAGTTATATCAAAAATGGTTTTCTTTTGATAAAAACACAGGCTGAGAGCAATCCTAAAAATATATTATGGATGTTAATTTTAAAAATCCCTTCTGGCACTGGTCACAAGAATCCGATAGATTGCGTCTGTGTACACAAGTTTTTTTACTTTTTTATCTAACATCAATATTAATAGTTTTAAATTTTTTAATAGCCATCATTTTGAAACAAGATAACAGATCAAGCTAGCTAATAAAATCAGCTAAGATAGTTACAAGGTTAATATTTTCTAAGAGTTTGATCGAGATCTGATAAGAAATATAGAAGTTAGCGCATCCTTAAAATCCTTTATTATAATTTTCCGGAAGTTGCAACATGAAATCTTCTGCAGTAGGTAGTATTTCTATCAAAATCTACGTAATACTTACTTATATAAGACGCATAGAAGTAATGGAGGGATTCTTAACTTGTCTTTAAATTTATAGTCAAAGGATCCCACTCTCGTGGAAAATTGTCGACAAGGTGGATAGGTTTGTAGAAGTCCTCAACTAATGGCACGCTTTAAAAAGCTGTTGGAAATCCTGCATAACAGAACAGATGGTAATGGATTAGCTATACTTTCGTCACTATCACGACTTCTCTTATTTAAATACCAAACATGTTTGTAAATATGTATAATTTTAACTCAGACGCATAGGACATGTACTGACAATACGTGATTTTATCAACCGTCGCCAAAAAGCAATAAATTAAGTCTCCAATATTTTAATATCCATAATGAAAGCAATATTTTAATCTCCCCAGAGCAGAGTTAGAGCTTGCCGGGGGCCGACGATTTCATTGGATATTATATTTTTATTGTTTTGTCGCAATTGTGTGGTAATAGTCATTGTTTTGGTATCTTTTTATACTGAATATATTTAGTATGTTATTATTTAAATAACATACGGAATAAAATATAACCCAGGAATCAGGGTATTATTTTAAATCATAATATTCCTAAGAATTGACTTGAATACTCAGAAATTATATTTGTATTTTAATTTACACAATAATTTTAAATTTGTCAACTTTTTTTTCTCTGTCCTCGCTTTATCCCCTTTATCTATGCTCGGCTGCTCCGTGTCTTGGACTTTGCTCCGTGTCCAAATCTTTAAAATCGCCAATGACTAACGTGACACTACGTCTCGTTATGAACGAGATAATCCCGTTTTTAGGTAACTTATCTTGTTGTCCCCATTACAGCTTCGGGACGCCGAAATGTCCCGTTTTCCGAAAGAGAGTAATTCACGGTAACAACTTTTAAAAAAAGACGCAAAAATAAAAAAATCCGATGGTAGCGCCTAGTAGCGCGGCGATGAAGGCATGCGCAATACATCTCACACATATGTAAGTCGGCCAGAAGCTTGATAGCTCGCTCGTTCCTTTGTTGCGATTACGCGCACAGCTCACGCATATTTCTTAATGATTTGTTATTGTTTTTTTATCGACGTGTGTTGTTGTAGTCAATTGAAATTTCTTGTACGTGAATCCTTCATTTTAATAATGCTTAAACCCAAGTGCACTTTTAATGTTATGTTGCAAACGTACCCGTTTATAAAGCAAAGAAGTACTCCATCGGACGTCAGATGTGAAAAGTGTCGTAAAGAATTTAGCGTAGCCCATGGAGTAGATGTCATGTTTTGAGGACCCAAAAACTTAGTAACACGCGTTTCCAAAGCATTTTTTGACAAACCCATCTACTAATAATATATACCATAGATAGGTAAATTGTAAATTATTTATTTGTATTTTAACTAACGTAAATTTTGAAACTACTATCAAATATAATCGGTGGACTTATTTTGTTTCTTAAAAAAAAAAATTTTTTTAGACTTAGATTTAGAAACTTTATTTATTTAAATTTAATAAAATGCATTAATTAATTAATTCTGGCGTCTCGAATTAATGTATCGTTTGAAAAGATTACAGAATATAAGTTCAAAATTTGTCTGAAATAGAATCGATTGCTATAGCGAAATGGTGAACGCGTTTCCCGGATAGGAAGAGATTTGAATCCCTGTAGCAACTAGCTGTTCATTTCATTAATTTATTTAATTTGTATTAGATTTTTAAATATTTCGATTAATAAAACATTTTAATGATATACTAATCAAAATAAATTGTTTTGATGGAGAATAGTTTTATTTTAATACTCGTAATATGCGACATTTTATTATAATATTTATTTCAATCAGTATCAATATTTAGAGCATTTAAAATACAATTATTAATAGTATTCCAATAAAACTATATTTTTCTGACTGCTAGTTTTACATTGTATATATTTTATCGTTAATGCTAAATATAGAATTTCCTATTTATATAATGCCAATATGACAATTTTTTTCAAATAAAATTACAGAGAAAAAATACATTTCTGAATAATCGGAAATATATTTTGATTTTTGCACTACTTGGTATCGAATTCAATTTGTTAGAAATGTAAAATATTTTTTAAGTTGTACGTATATGTTTAGGTAAATATGTAAAACTTGTCGATTAAATTCATCAAAGGTATTTGAATTATAAGATTCGCGTTGTAACCATCAAATAGGTTTTATTTTCATAAAATAAGGTTCTTTGGGTTGTCTATTTTAACCTTTACGCTTCTAACTTAACTTATTATCCTGCTTATGTCTTCTAAAATAATTTAAATATAGATCATTAGTAAGAATTAAAGCATAATTTAATAGTAACATTATCAATTTTTAATTTAAACAAATTTTTGTTGTGAAGTTGCAAATTATAGAATTAATTAGAAAGATATTCAGAAAAAATATTCCATATTCCAACCAAATATTTTTTCGATAAATAATTTTTTTCTGTATATCTTTTTAATTGATTAAAATTAATTTCTGTTACATTTTCAATTAATCAAGGTAACATTCTTCACATATCACTGAAATAATTTATTGTAGATAAAAATATAAAAAATAGGTAAATTGGTGAGGTAGCTCAGCTACCTCCTATGGGATCCAACATGCAAATGTGCACGTTATCTGTGTATACAATATGTAAAAACGAGCACAATATTTGAATCGAATATGTGAAAAATTCCTACTGTTTGAATTAATCGAGATTTTGTTTATTTAAAAAAGAATATATTTTTCGCATCTCTCAGTGATACATGCAGATCAATTGTACTGTGTAGACTTTTTGCCATCTTTGGTGTTTATTTTTTCAAATATACTATGAATTTCGTGTTTGATATCACGGTATCACTCTAGCTTACCTCCCACGGATGGCCGCACGTCCCGTCGCGCTTGGCTCCGAGAAAATTAAGTCAATTATCATACGAAATCAGAATTGAAGAACATGAATATCAAGACAAGGATTTTTCTTATAGCTATCCCGTTGGGTCAGGTATTCAATTAATAATTATTATATTATTATTATCTCTACGATGTGTGGTCAACTTTTCTTCGTCTCGCCGTCATTAATTTAATTTATGTATATTTAAACATTTTATAAGTTTTCTAATACTACGTAAAAATGTAGATTTCTTTATATAGATATAACAATATGATATCATTTTTTAAATTTATTATAAGCCATAGTGGCTTCTATCTATATTTAATATACTTACTTACTTACCATCACGCCGTTTCCCGCAGGGGTAAGCAGAGAGTATAGATTAAATCTAATTATTTTTTTGAAATTATTTAAAGCAATATTCTTACGTTACATTGTGTGAAGTGATCACTTACGCCAACCGAAGACAGGTCGTCAGCCCTGTAATTACCCATACTTCCATATTTTTCCATTAATAAAAAATAGCTTCGTCTCTATGAGATATCTATTATTCGTTTAATGCCATTTTTTGTGATAAAAAAATAGGCCAGTTAAGAGGATGAAATGTTATTAATTCAAAAAGAACATTAAACTAGCGAGACTAAAATCATATTGTAACCAGCTTACACGCTAGAATACTCATCTTACGTTTAAAGACGAACCCTTTGACATTTTTTTTTATTCTGATCTGAATTAGTGTCCGGTACAATTTGTGTCCAGTACAAAACATTAAATTGGATACATTTCTTGGAAAGGTCACCTCCTTTAAATTCCAATATGTATTCATACGTCAATGGTATCGACTTTGATTTGATTCATCGCAAACCTTATTACCCACGCGGCAATTCTGTGAGACACACACGGCAATTACATCAGAATTACATTATCCAATAATATATTATACGACTCCATTCGCCTTAACGCACTGATTTTAGTTTATAGATCTCTTACTCGGGTGTACAGTGTCGTAAAACTTTCAACTGTGTATACCGTATCCAAAAAACGGTACGCATCCTACATCCAAAAAAAAAAACAAGTTTTCTGAATTTACACGTTATATATGTATTCATATAAAAAACTACGGTTTGATCAATTACATTATGACATAATATTTATATCGCAATAAAATCAAAGGAAATTGTTTACGTTCTGTCAAATTATGTAAGTAATTGCTGGAATCTTGCACGGAGATTTTAATTGAAAATCTTAAATGAAATATTGCATTATGATGATAAGAAGAAATATTCTTCTTTTCTTCTTCTCGTGTCTTATCCGTTCATAACTTTTTTTTTATTACGGCCTGGAAAAGCTCTATAGTAGACTGGCCAAACCATTGCCTTAGGCTCATCACCCAAGATGTTCTCCTTCTTCCAGGACATCGACTTCCAGCAATCTTTCCCTGCATTATAAAGTGTAATATTTCATACTTCGTCACATGTCCGAGATATTAATTTTTAGGATTTTTATTGTTTTAAATACTTATTTTTATTTATTCATCCGAACCATAATATCTTCTAGATACGAAGCTATTTTTTATTCATGGAAATATATGTAAGTATGGGTAATTACAGAGCTTACGACCTACCTTCGGCTGGCTTAAGTGATCACTTTACACAATATAACGTTCACCATTCTACCCAATTAACCTCTATATATATATCAATTTTTTGAAAGTTGTACGTATGTTAATGTCTAGAAACACTTCTTAAAGTCGTAAGCCCATACTTCTAAATTTTTCAACAATAAAAAATAGCTTCATCTCATAACTATAACAGTGCCTTTGTAGGTGAAAATCCAGTTATTGTGTATTCTTGGACATATTCAAATATTGCTCGTAACGCTATCCATCCAGCTTGATTTTAAGCATTCTTCTGTAGATCCACAACACAAATGCTTTAAGACGCCTTACCATTTCTTCAGTAAGTGTACATGATTCCATTGCATAAAATAACACAGAGAACACGTAGCATTTGACCATTCGTATTCGTAATCTACGGTTGAGATTACGAGCGGATTTAGGTTGCGCGAGCTTGCTTTTGCTGAACTGAATCGTCCTCCATTTAATGAAACATCGCAAACTATACACCATAAATACTTTTTCATTTCCAACGTCATACGAAACTTCAATAAAATTAAATAATTGTAATTATTACCTAGGTACCTAGTTATAATTTAAATTATCTTTTTATTTAAATATAAAATACATATTGATTTTAATCACCCGACAGCAACATTACAATATTAAATTTTTTTCAAATAATTGAGAGTAGATTTCTTTATACTTTTTTGAAAAAAATGTACCTTTAAAATCAAAAGGTCATATATATAGTGTGTGTGTGTGTGTGTGTGTGTGTGTGTACTTTCAAAGGTACAGGTAAATCTAATGATTTCTCTAAAAATGAAATGTATAAATTTTTCATTAAATTTTCATTTGTGACGAACATAAGGACTTTAAAATTTTATTTATTCATAAGATACCAGTATTACAATGTCTCTACATAATTTTAACTCTTTTAAACATTATTTTGGCGTGCTTTTCTTTGCACATTGGTGGTCCAAGAGTAAACTCCAGAACCGTAGACCTAGATATAAATAATACGGCTGTCATTCTATTTGAAAGGTCACGAGCCGTTCAATTAAACAGATTTTATTTATCGATCTATTATACACAAGCAATATTTGACATTTTATGATCGATCGAATGCGCCGGTACGCTTTGATATTTATAATTACAGTACACGTCGGTTATTGTGTTCAATGGTTATTAAAATCAGCTGTATATTGTGCTCAATTTTCATTGAACGGAATTAAACACAACAAACAAAAGTATTTTTAAATATGAATTAAATATATTAATTAGAAAGATATACATATAAAATCAATTTTATGAACCTGGATCTATTTTCTAACAGGGGAAGGTGCATTATACAACTATGCTACAGCGACAATATTTTTAGCGACAAATTTTCGAATCTATATGTTACCCTTTTTGATATTAATACATTTAATCGTTCCATTATCATATAGGTTCGAAAATTTGTCGCTAAAAATATTGTCGCTGTAGCATAGTTGGATAATGCACCTTCCCCGGTTAAGAAAGAGATCCAGGTTCAAATCCCGGTGGCGCAACAACAATATTTTTCGATAAAATTGATTTTATATGTATATCTTTCTAATTAATATTTTTAATTCATATATTTAATTAAAATATCACAGACCGTCTGTTCTGAATAATTACAACTTCACAATAAGAATGCGTTCTCTTAATAAAAGTATTTTTCACAGCTTTATAAATTTAGGTAAATCGGTTATTAGAATCAAAATACTTATAAATAACTCTTATTTCTAAATGTGTTTTACAATGAAATTACAAGGAATAATAGTATCATAAACAATATTTTTATGTCTCTTATTTCTTGTGTCATTCCCGGCACCATGTGTCAAGTTATTTACTCTCATAAATCTCGAATTACAGCCATCGGCCGCCGCTTTCTTTCTTTTACAATTTTATGTTTACTGTTATCCTGACATTGATCAAATGTGCCGCATTGTTTTACCCGAAATCATTAGTCGCGTTAACTGTTCCCAGACGTGTGCAATATTTTTACAACTACTCTTTTTTTGACATTTTAATATTTGACAAAGATGGGCATTTTAAAATGTTGTATTGAACTCGCACTAAAATTTGTGACTATTTTAAATGAAATTTGTTTTATGTGTGTATGTATACTTGAATAAATAATACAATGTTAAAAACATTCTTATTTCAATCACTTCATTATTTTTCATGTATAAATTATATATCAAAGGTCGTAAATGACATTGATCGATAGTTGTATGACAAAATATACAATACCAATAATACATTACAGAATACAGTAATACCCCGACTTACGCGAACTCAGAGTTACGCGGTTCGTTTGGCGACACTGCCGCTAGACTGCCGCCCGCTATATTCAGTGTTTCTCTCACTGTGATACGCATTGGATGTGTTTCGCGCGGACTCAACGTGCACGATTACGATTCAATGATCGATGAAAGTTAAGATTGATTTGTTATACGTTTTCTAAACCGTTAAAAAAACTATGCCGTCTAAACGAAGTAAATCGGATTCTTCTGCAACTAGTAAGAAAAGGAAAACGATATCTTTGGAATGTAAACATAAGATTATCATAAATTTTGATAGCAGAATGAAAATTTGTGAATTGGCAAAAAAGTTTGAGCTACCGGAATCCACAGTAAGAACAATAATAAAAGATAAAGAAAGAATTCTCGTAGCGGTGAAAAATGCTCAATCCTTGAACATTTTTACGTAAAACGTTTATTTTTTAATATATTGTATTAATATGTATAAAGAACCGCAATTTTATTAAATATTTTTCTTCTAAATTAGTATTTTTGTTAGTCCTTGGTCCCAGTTAAACAAATTTTTATGTATTTATTTGCAAAGTTGTACCCCGGATTACGCGAATTAGAGTTGAGCGATTTTCGTCGGTCCCACCTGTCGCGTAACTTCGGGGTATTACTGTATTCTGATTTATATTAAATAAATTAAAAACACTAAAAAATATAAAATAATAATTATGTTGCAAATTAAAAATTAAGGAGAATGAATTATATACACAACACTATAGGTTTTCGGATAATAGAATCGCCGTATATTGTAATCGAAATATCCTACCAAAGTGATCATTATAAACGGCGAGTACTGTATATCTTTCATCAAGTATATTTTAATCAAACACGAGCGTTCAAAAATTATCTGAAGCAGTCGCTCCGGGATCGTTGATCTTCAATTTGTTATCTTCGTGACACTTCTAACCGATGATTTAAATCTGTACGTGTATCAAATCAAATCAAAATATTGTTATTCGTATTATATCATGGTTAGAACTGTTTAGATATATTTTGTAATTTATGATTGTGCAAGAAGCCTTAGGATCAATTTTGATCAACTGTTATTAATGGGATTGGCTTAGACTGGTTCGTTTTATGGCAATGTGTTGCAATTGATTTAATTTATAGCTGGATTAAGATGCTTATCTAGAACTATTATTAAATTTACATAACTGATGTTTTGTACATATTAAAAATTCTAATATATTATATATGTGAGGAATAGAATCTAAAGCAGACATGTCCACTTTACCTGTTTTCGAGTTAAATGCAAAAAACCATTGTACCACAACTGTCACATTTGGAATCATATTGAAAATTACCAGTAACCATCGGTTACATGACCAAATACCATCGTCTCATTGGGTTAAAATATATTTGTCTGGGTTTGAATTAATTATCTATTGGACATGTCTGCGATTGAAGCAACAAGCAAATATTAATTGCATTTTTATACGAAATTTGGTAATATTTGTCTAATTTCAATAGGCTAGTCCTGTAGACATTAATTTTCTTTGTATTTATACATACCTAACTCAAAAACCATAAAAAAGACATATCTTCTTTTTATTTTATACCTTACATATGTAACGTTAAGTATCAAAGTGTGACATATCCATTTTTAGACAAAATAACTTATGAAATGTAGTTTTGTAAATTATAAAATATTTATTAAATCTACGAAATCATAACATATTTTACAATTTAAAATGCTTTAAATGCTTAAAAATATATAATGTTATGATTTAACAGGCTTAACATAAATTTTATAATCTATAAAACTACATATATAACTCATTTTGTCTAAAAATGGAGATGTCACACTTTGATACTTAACGTCACATATGATGTATGATTTTTGGGGGGGACATGAGTGACCAAACAGGTAGGTCAAACTTAAGTTTTGACACATTTTAGAAATTCACACGTTTGAAAATGTTTGAAATGTCCGAAAAAAAATTCCTTTCGCGTAGGTCGGGAAAGAATTTATTTGTGAATTTATATCTACCTAAAATTTTTAATTAAAAATGTAATAAATACCTAGCATCTATTTACGCAAAGTATATCAACCGTTTTCTAACAAATTAAATTTTTAAAAGTGTGAAATAAATGTAATAACATTTTATTTATTCCTTCCCAGTGAACTTTACACATAACATACACACACACATACATACATACATACACGCATACGCGATATTTATACGTAACCACGAGAGTACTCTTTGTATTTTTTTATTACAAAAATTATTCCAATGAATATATTTATTCTTGGAAACAAAAATTTCGTTAAATAAGGTAATCAAATACTGAAAAATAATATCTGACTTTTGTAACAGAAAAAAACATCAAAAAATATGTTTTTTTTTCTTAGAAATACCTACACGACGTACTTGTAATTTTCTCCGACATTTTAATACGCAACGGTATTAATTTAGTCAGACATTTCAATTAGAAATAATAAAGTGTAAATATTAACATGCGTTCTATAATTAATGTTAATATTATGTGTGTGTAAATTGCTCGGTAAAATATTTCCAGAATACCCGAATAATATAATTATATTAATATTATTATTTCTCTGCAATGTGAGCAAGTTTAAGTGTTATTGTAACACTAAAAACTGTGCTCAGTACAATCTGAACGGAATACCTATTATTTGAAACACAAGTATCAAAAACAGTACTGAATAATTATATAATAAAAGCCCAGAAATATGTGTCTGTCATGTGACGCTGTACCTGTGCAAAATATTATGAAGTATTTCGCGATATATACAACATTTTTCTGTCACAAATGTTTTTTATGTCTGTGAGAGAAGCGTGTTTTAAACGTTTTCTTCTATTGCCTTATCTAACAAATTGGCTGACCAATAGCGTCACAGGATGAGTAAAATGTAAGTTTTAATATATGAATTTAGATTTTTTAAAGTTATTTTTATGTCATTATTCCTATAAATAAGAATACATTTATGTTATATCAGCATATACGTATCCTAAAAAAAAATTTTAATGTTTCCAAGGTAAGTTTGTAGAACTCCATAATCACATATGTGAAAATAAAACATATGTTTTTTTATTCACAAGGGCATTATTAATCTAACAATATCAATCCAATAATTGTAATATCATAAATGTCTTTCTTCATAGATTGTAAAATTCTATAGCTGCCCTTTTTTACTAATTACCCATTAAAATTCCATCAATGTTAAAACTGTTTTAGAAGGATTCAAAATGTATGAAATTCTTCAGAATTCCAATGAATAACGTTGTTCCTTTTCACCTCATGTAAATTAAATTGTATAGCTGTCCTCCATTACAGTTATAAATATAAGTTGTCGAGTTAAATTGTTAGATTGATAATGCCCTTGCTAGGCGAAACGCGTCTCAAGTAAATTAAACTAGTAGAATTAAAAAGCGAGTGTTTTATTTTCACATGTACATAATGGATGAATTGGATAAAATAAATTACAGTATCATCACCACGCGACAGAAGACCGGAAAGAACGGGAAAGAATTGTCAAGACAACCACGCCCAGTAATATGCAACGAACCGCCAAAATTGGTGAGACATGAACATATAATGCATATTACACATACACAACATTATAGAAGGGTTCGGAACATTAATTGCGGTATGAGAGGTATTCTACATACATTATTTGTGGAAACATAAATAACGATAGTTTATGACACATTTATGCAACAGTTAAAGTATTTACTCTTCGAAAATTAAACCTACGTATTTTTTACATTAATGCATATTATATTATCAGCGTTTAAATTTTCGTTCCAATCGAGTCATATATTTAAAGAAAGTCGCTGAGCTATTTGATTGCGTGAGTGGTACCAAAGTGATCACGCGAGTGACACGAAAATGAAGCAAGAAATTTGCGTTAGTTCATGTCTATATATTTGGTATATCAGGTTGATAATGAAATACAAATGAGACCTAATAAAAAGATTCACAAGTTAATCTAATAATAAACCTTAAAATATTACACGATTTATTTTCATTTGTAAATATTTTGGTTAACTTTCTGTCTGACACGTCTGCCGCTAGGGGATCATTGTATTAGTTCCATTGGGTTCAGCAGTTAATTGACCTTGTCTGAAAGTGAAACACACTGTGTGACTTTGAATTTTATTAAATATTTGTGCCTATGTGAGTTTACCGTTTCACGTTTTGTTTCGAATCTTATTATTGTTGTTTCTTAAATTTCTAATATTTAATCAATTACGCTTCCAATAACGTATTTAAAACATAAACATATTTTATACATTTATATATTATAATATATGCCTACATAATATACAGTGTTTATAAAATAATATTTATTATTTTTAATGCATTTGAAAATAACTAACTTCCCATTGCTGTTTTTATAAATTATCAGTCTTTCATTTAATAATTATTCATCGATATAGCAGATCTGTATCAGAGCTGTTTATTATGAGAAATATTTCTGCAAAAGAATAGATTTAAAAAAGAAAAATAGTAATCAATTAATTATTGTCTTAAATAGTCCTTTCCTGCATCTTTCAGATTCTTGGCTTTGATATCTTTCCAATTTAAAACGGTAGATGTCAGTTTTCTTCCTTTTATTCCGATGAATTAAACCACGTTCCGCGATATTGACAGACGACGAAGCTATTTTGACACAACAGACAACGTTTTTTCACGAACCAATTACTTTAAAATGCTGCCACAATCCTAAATATTTTTTTCCTGTCATAGTACTTATTTATTTATTCCATCAATAACTCAAAATTGATATTTTTGTTGGATACAACATTATTCCGGGCAAGGGATCATTTATCAAACGCGTAAAATTAAACAGATTCCGCACTTTGGTGTTCAGTTAACAAATTTGTTTTAGAATATGTAAAAAGCTGGTAAAATATTTTATTCGTATGTGTACATCTAAAAAAAATATTATACAAATAATGACCCTATTATTAAAAAATAAATTAAATGATTATGTGTTCTTTATGTTTTTATGTACATTGAACAATGTTAATTAAAAAATAATACCACTCATAACTCCCTAACTGTCACAGCATCCTTTGTTCTCAACAATACAAATTATTAATTTCAATTGGAATTATTATTCAACATCTAATTAGAACGAAAGGTCTGTTGGATTAGATTAGGTTAGAATCTTTGCAGCTTACCATTTAGTAATATTTAATTCATGAATAAGAGATTAGATGTTAGTAGAGTTGGGAGTGTAATTCTAAGATTATTTGATAATTTAATTAAATGTTTACTATTCTAATTTTATAAATAAATTGAATAATAACGAAATGTAGTATACATACCCCAAATAAATATTTGATTCGTCGTGTGTCACACAGTGCTCGACAGATTAAAAAAAAAATACCCTTTTCTAATAATTTATTTTCCGAATTATTAGTTTGCTATATGACTAATTCTTTACGGGATCTTGCACAACATATCGTAGCCTTGGAACAATAAGGTATCATCTGATATTTACATTTATAAATACAAATATTAAACTTCAAAGTTTTGAAAATTAATTTTTAAATTTTTACGCAGCTTATCGCCCATCGCGTGGAATACATTTAAACTGTCCAATCAACAGTTTTCATCCCAACAATATCTGTTCTATAATATTGCAAGTTCTAGTAAAATACAACTTTGTTTTATTGTTACCTTTAAACTAAGAAATTAGATAGGTTTGTAACACAGTTTTAAAAAAAAAATTGTAAAAATTTTGACAAAACAAATTAATTTTGTCCAAAATACCAAATGATACCGTCTTAACCCCTGCTGGGGGGATTTCCTATCTTACTAGTTGAGGGATAACGTGTGGTCATATTATATTCCATAGCATAGCCCAATATAACATAGCCACCCACAGTGCCTAACCGTGAAGCCGATTGCTTTCTGATAGTTAAAAATAATATTTCTTCAATATTCTGAGCTATCATGTACCTCCGGCCTCCCTGGTCAGCACCTCGGTCGCACACATATAATATAATTATATTTATTTAAATGCATATTTTGGACCCGGAATATTTTTTAGTTTTAATTTTATTTTATTTATTTGGTTTGGTTTATGTTCATTTTTTTTTCACATGTTTGATTTTAAATTTGAACAAATGTTAACTATTTTCAAAACGTCAAAAGTCTTAAAAATAGAATTAAGTTATATGTATACTGAATTCTTTCTTTCATGCGAGCATTAGATACGTATATACAGCTGAACCGTGGCAGTTTTAGAATAACAATTAGCGTTTGTTGTATTCAAATATGTTTTTACATCAATTTATTAAGAGATATCTTTATAAACAATAAAAAATTCACCAACAATGATAAAATATTTATTATATGCAATGTAAAATATTGTCATCAATGGCTTAATTAAATTTTGAAAGTGTCATGTTTGGCGTTTAACGTGAGCAAAAAAACTAAAAAACGAAAAATTAATTAATTTTTTTTTATATATTATTTATCTTATTTATGATAACCATGAGTATGAGTAATTTAAAACATCAACCGGTTTTAGAAAACATCATTTATGTCAGATTAACTAACCAAAAAACATATATGTCACATTATTTTTATGTTTCCAAAAAAATCTATTTAAAATAAATTACCCATTAAGTGGTTATTATAAACAAAGTTAAATAACTATCTACGAAAAATAAACGTAACAAACTACAAAGAACAATTTTCAAATATTAATTTAATTTTGTTTACGTGGATCCATGATGTTAAATGAAAAGTCAGTTTGTACATACATTATTGCGTATAATATTATTATACGCAATAAATAACTTGCTCGCTTCTAATATTAATCATATTTACAATCTGTAAAACAGTTGCAGCAATAATGAAGATACACAAAGCAAAAAATGTTGAATGGATTTTAAAAATTATAAAGTCAGAACTAAATAAAGAAGAACAAATTTAAACTGACTGCAGTGGTAATGCATTCACATAGGTGTATATGTGGCAAATGCATTTATGATAGAGAAAATAATGAACAAATGAAAAGTTGATATTAGTATAGTCAAGAGGATTAAAAAAGGATCGCTCAGGTGATTTGATCATGTGAAACGAATGAATGAGAAGAGAATGGTAAAAAATATATATGACGCCAGTGTTGATCTTGAATATCCACGGAAGACTTGGAAAGACCACATAATCCACATACTAGAATATGATCCTATTAGATCCTTAACAATCGACGAGCATGGGTGAAAAGATGTATGAATATTGACGAGGCGAAAGTTGTATATCAAGTGTGGTTCTTTATCCTTTCTGTCTACAGCCACGAAAAAACGGTGTGGCGCTAAGGTTAAGGCTAAGTTAGTTGAAAAAATTATCAAATATATTTAAATAAAGTTTACGATGATATCCACATAATGCAGTAAATAATAAATACAGAATCAACCTCTAACAAAATCACAGATAATTTTAAAATGTGGGCTTTTTTGAGAAACGTTTCATTATTTTAATTTTCATTGCCAATTTAAAAACGTATATCTAATGTCATAAATGTTTAATCATCTAAGGTAAATGACGATATTCTATTTCAAAATATTTTAATGATTTCTTAGAAGATCGCTCCGCTTGGTTCAGATTGGCGCGTTGTACCTTACCGTGAAATTATCCGTCATATTGTCGTACACCCGAAGCGTGAGACTTATTAACTTACATTGCGGTGCCCCTGAAGACGAGGGGTAGGTAGGGACCAATACGTGATCTTGCATAATACATGAGAATTAAATAGCCCCGGGGCGCTTTTGACCAAGTTCTCAAAACCCAATTTCATTCAAAATAAGCATTCAATAGGAAAGTATTACCATAAAGGATAGCGACGAAATTTACAATATTATCGTATTTGAGGATTGTTAGAGGAGTAATGATATTATTATAATGTCGAAGACTGTAAAATTGATAAAAATTTGAAATGAAAAGTGACATTTTACTTTAAAAAATATTATAGATATGACTGAAATGAAAACTTTTGAAATAATTGTATTTATTTATTGGAAATACTACTAACATAAGGGTGAATATTATGTTCCAGGCCGATTCTTTTTGACAACCATTTTGGTTTGGCAAATATTTGTCAGTTCACATTTTCTAATCGTAAATAATAGTTGATTACAATTTATTATAGTGTATCTTATGTCTCAATAATGTATTAATGTCATTAAAACATTTTATCTAAATAATAGTGGCAATGCTGCAACCATTAATTGTCGTCACATGTTGAAAAACTTTTTGGTGGCGAAAATGAGTCGATTGAGTAGTTGAAACACGTGGTTTCAACAGGACTGTGTCACTTCACACACAGCACGAGCTACAATTGAAATTTTGCGATAACTGGCCTCCTCGGCCTCCCGACTATTTTCTGTAGGAGTACTTGAAAGAAAAGTTCTACGCCAATAAGTCAACAATAATTCCGATGCAAAAGGACAATATTCAAAATGAAATTGCTAAAATAACACTCGAAGTGTGCGAGAATTTTATGATAAATATGGTTAAAAGAGCACGCATTTGTACGGCGGCCACTTGGCCGATGTCATATTCTATATATAATTGTAATAAACGAAATAATTGATAAATAAAAACTAAACAAAAATAATGTGTTTCATTTTCCTAGTAATTATATAACATATATTCAGCCTGTATAAGGGTATAGGACATAGACAAAAAAATTTGCGACAAAATTCTTAAATTCTAACATATTTCATACCACAAGCAAACATAAGAAACGATGAAAAAAAAAGTAATGAACACAAAAACAAGGAAAAATCATTTACATATTATTTTTAATTAGGTTTTTAAATATTGTTAACGAAACTCTATAGGAGAGCGTAATTCAGAATTGGTTCGACTTGTAGGAATGCTGAAGAGAGATTTCGATCGTGATGCGGTGGGAAATGGACATTTATTAATGACAAAAAGGGTGGACAATCAAATTCGTTCTGAAAAAGTTTCAAGTACCAAGTGCTATTATGCATCTGTTTTTTAGACTTACAACTTTTTTTTCAGTGAATTTACATAGTACTGCCGGGATAATTGCAATTTGAATGAATTTTGCAATTTTAAGTGGGAAACTATATAAATACGATAAATCCTTCAAATATGACACAATATAATAGTCACAGGATTTAAAAATGAACCGAATATAACATAAAATATTATAAATACTAAATTAATGTATTAATTATAAATATATACATATAAAATCAATTTTGTCGAAAAATACTGTTTTAGCGTCACCGGGATACGAACCTGGATCTTCATTTCCAATCCGGGGAAGTGCACTACCTTTGTGCTATAACGCCAGTATTTTTCTTGACAAATTTTCAGACCTGTATGTTACATTTTTTCAAATTAATACACTTGTCGTTCCATTATTTGAAAGCTATCTACATTATTTTTACAGAATCTCAAATACCTTTGAGTAAACCGACTTGCAGACGCCAGAATTATCAATTCATTTTTATTAAATTTTGGACACGTTGATACAACATATATTATTAAGGAAAACACATTCTTATTGTGAGTTGTAATTATTCAGAACATAGGTGACGCTAAAACAGTATTTTTCGACAAAATTGATTTTATATGTATATATTTATAATTAATACATTAATTTAGTATTTAAAATATCATAGACCTATCTATGTTCTGAATAATTACAACTTCACAATAATAATGTGTTTTCCTTAATAATAAAATATTATATTGAGTTTACTTGACCTCCGAGATGTGTATGTCAAAAATTGAACTGCATTAATCCTAGATTAGTATCGTACGTAAATTTTACGCGTTGTTCAAACAAAAGCATTTGCTCCGCCCACTTGCCAATTCTGACGCCTCCCCCACTCTAGCAGTGCTCTTTCTGACTGTTGATGCAACACCTCACAGCTTAGTCACGTTTCCACTCTCGAAGTCAAGGCTAAATTGAGCAGAGAGCTTCGGTCCTGGTCTTGGTCCATTTTGAAAAAGATTGGTGAGCAAGATACTCCGGCCCCAAGACAATCACAAGGTCTTCGAAAATACTGCCGATTTTTTCCATCTGCAAAGAAAAAAATGACGACCACTTACTGCAAAGTTGGAAAAGCCATCTGTGGAATGCACCGAATAAAAATTTTCCCAGATTGTACTAAGTAATAATTGTTTATAAACGTATTTTCATTATTATCGATAATTTTTTAATTGAAAAATGTTATTTTTAAATATTATACATGTTTCTAAACTAAATCTAATGTTAAATACAAATTAAATGTATTAATTAGAGAGATATACATATAAAATCAATTTTATCGAAAAATATTGTCGTTGCTACCGGGATTCGAACCTGAATCTCTTCCAATCCAAGGAACGTGCATTATCCGATTGTGCTATGCAGTGGATTGACGACAAATTTTCGAACCTATATGTTACACTTTTCAAATGAATACATCTATCGTTCCATCATTTGAACGCCATCTACTTTTTTTTTACGATATCTCAAAATTGTCGTCAATTCACTGTGTTGGTATAGCATAATCGAATAATGCACGTTCCCCGGATTGGAAGTGATCCAGGTTCGAATACATTTAATTAGTATTTAAAATATCACAGACCTATGTTCTGAATAATTACAACATTACAATAAGTATGTGTTTTCCTTAATAATTCTAATATATTTCTTATTTATGGCCAAGTACCAAATGTATTTATACCCAGACACAATTTGACGTGTCGATAGCAACCGCGTCGTATTTTTTAACGGTACTAATCTTGGGTTAATGTAACATAATAAAAATTAAATTAGGTTTAAATCAGGTCTAGTACATGTATCATTAATAATGTTTACATTACCTTGTGTTACTTCATTGCTATTTCATAAAGATGAACTTCCATGGTAACCTATAAACCTATTGTACCTTTTCTTGTTCACCCCGGGCGGGTCGGGGTCGCGGCGCAATCGCGACAATCTTTGCGGTCTCGACCGGTAATGTTGTAATCTATTTTAACTTTGCACATAAATGTCATCAACTTTGATCTTTTAATTCAATTTTACATCGTAATTATATAATATATTAATTGCCAACCTATGATGGTGTTATGATAATGTTAATAATAACTGAATGTAATAAAATAAAATATTTTTTATTTTATTACATTCATATATCTTAGTTTTGTTAACCACAATTGAGTTTAAAAAACATCTACCGGTTTCGGAAAACACCTTTTCCTTCTTCAGGATGTCATAACTAACTAAAAATATAGCATTCTTTCTTCACCAGAATCTATTTTTAAATTTTTAAAAAAAAACAATTATTTAAAAAATAAATTTAGTACCTAACTCAAATTGCTGCTCAATACAAATTTAGTCGAATAATTTTTAGGAAAAAATTTTAGAGTTAAATTTAGTTGGCTGTTTAGAATTTCCTGATTACTTTTACATGCTTTATTTATCTCCAACGATTCCAAATTATTTAATTTGTGACCTACACCGTTTATATGCAAATTGTGGTTAATAAAACTAAGATAATAAATAAAAAATATGAATTTTAACCACCAAGTTAATATTGCTAATTTTAAAAGTAATAAAATAAAAATCTATGTAATTATGACATATCAAAATGAGAGTAATCAACTCTCAAAACGATTTGGGTTAGGGTTTAAATAAATAAATTATATATTAATTGTTTAATATAACATACATTTTGATTGATAAAAATTTTGATTCTATATATGTACCTGTGTTTATGCAAATGCCTTCGATAGCTGGTTCCCAGTTTTCCGATTAACAATAAGCACACATATGATATATGAACTGCACTAACCGTTCTGGTCCGATGTGGTTGTTCTTTTAGCTGGATTATCTTCTTTTGATTTCTACCGACCAAATCGTGTACTGGTGGTTTATTTGGACCTCTGGACTAGTCGAAGCACGGGATGTAATTAATAAAAGGGCGGCAATACTCACACACACACATGTAAACAACCTGTATCATATAATTTATTTGCAATAAAATGATTTTTCAAATATTTTACCGCATTGATGAAATTTTATAAGTATATATTTTAGGTTATCCATACGTAGCGCCTAATTCCAAAATCCCCTAAAACTAATTTTGGATAATTTGAGTTAAATATGCATTTTTGTAGATTTTTTTGTCAGCCACATGTAAAACACATAGTTTCTTGCAAAACTCACTTAAATCTATTGATATTGCATGTTCCAAATCAGGGTTAGTTTCAAAATACCCCAAAACAGACAGTATAAGTTGCTATTCCTCCTAAAATGAAATCAGCCAATCACAACGCGTGTTGATGATAACGTGATCTAAAATCCAGTATGGCTGCCAGAATGAAATATACAGTAAAAAAAAATTATTACAGAATTGTCTCTTTAAAAAATGGTGATGTAAAAACAAACATTTTGTACATATGCTTTCAAAATATACCTTTTCATTAAAAACTCAAAAACACATAAAGTCGTTTTAGGGGGTTTCCAAATTAGGCACATTCGAAGGGCACAGTTAAGGCCTTGATGGAGGTATATTTTCACTGTGCATAACATAGAGTAAGGTGATTCTGTTGGGTGTGCGGTTAATTGTGGTACTTGTGGCAAAGGGTGCGAGAGTTTAGGGTGGAGGAGGGGTTACTATCGGTCCAATACTGAATGTATCAGTTAGTGTCAGATATCATACATTTGTATTTTTTTTAATTTTATTTGTCCTTCCATTTATGTCTTAGAACTGCCATTCTTTCCATGATCAGTTAAAAAAATCTCATCACGTCTCCCTTGCATTTTTCCTTCCACTCTATCTATCTTAACTTCTTTATCATAGTATATTAAATTCTTCTCATCCTTTGCCAAACTTTACATTACATTTCAAGTACATGGATGATATTGGATCTCAGCCAGAACAAAGAAGTGAAGTCAGCGGTGTTACTTCGGATTCTAAGGTGCCGAAAGTGATCATTAAAATTCTGTCAAGTAGAGTTATTGAAGTCACATTACATCGGTGCTTACAGATAAAAAGATATCATTATCTTGAATCAGCAAGATATCGTCTAACAATAATAATTAACATTTTTGTATCGACATTTTTATAAATTTCTCTTTAAACAGAATCACAAACGTGTCAAGTTTCGTAATAGTTCAGAAGATGTACAAGATACATTATATATGGTCAAAAATTAGGAAGCAGTCTTCTTTACGAGTATTATTCTAAATTAGTCTTAATTTTAAATAATAAAAAATAGACATATTTTTGTAAATATTTCATTTCGTTCGAACTCCGCCGAAGAAATTGAAAAATAAATATTCAAAACTTTTATGCTCAATTTTTCACATTTAATACAAATGTATGATGATACCTTGATATTCCAAGACCATTAAATATCGCAATTATTTTTTGACGTGACAACGTCTTATAAATCGATGAACGCCCGCTGCACGCACGAAAAAACATGACTCATTGTCCCGTTTGTCGCGTTACGCCGAAGGCAAGCGTTCAAAGTAATAAACATATTTGAATTAATGAGTGCGAATAAAATCTATCAATAAAAAATTGTAGATTTAATTTCACTCCTTCTTCGTATCCATACAAAATAATGATAATTTAATAAAAATGATTCCATTTTATTCATAAAAGTATGCAATCATTTCATTAATGTTTTCTTATGACGTTGTCACGTTAAACTATCGTCCGTAAACCGACTTTACAGACAACCAATTTTTTATGTTATATGATTATTTTTACACGAAATAACTGCACAACTTTCCATCTTTGAAAATGTAATATGTAATTTGCAACAATCCGACTTGAATGTAAACATAAGAAAAAGTTTTCATTTTTTTATTGTATTCTACTTAGCGTAAAATTAATCTTTATTACTAAAGTCTTAAATAAAGTATTGTAATAAATTAATAAGTCTTAATTAAAGCATTATCTTATACTGTATTACTTGTCTTCTACTAGATAATTCAAAGAAAACATGCAATTGGCTGAACTTAACTACTATAGTATTTTACTGATCCATTGTTGATTAACTATGTGTTTTCCAAATAAATAAATTTAACAAAATAAAATCTAACATTATTTTTTTATTTTTTTTATTTACTACCAATTAAATTTAACAGACTTTTAATATCATTTAAATATTTTCCAACCCGTATCAAGCTGTTTTATAAAATTTACAACATAGTTCATTTCCAATCCCAATCATTTCGTAAAGCAAAATTTTCGAAAATATCTTTTTGAAAAACCGAAGAACGTAACGAAACTTTAAAACATCATTTTTCATTTGAAAAAAATTCACTTGGGAAAAGAGCAATAAAAAAGTTCGTTCTTTCTTATCAGCAATCCTATCTTTCATCACTCCGAGTTTGGCATATTTTGATTGTGTTTCATATGAGGAAGATTTTCTTTGTTATTTTTCACATTTTTAGAAATGTCTCTAAAATCGCGGAACTTATTTATGGGAAGATACAATATATAATATATTACATGTCCTATACAAGGAGACGTAAAATAAGGTTTCTTTTTAGTAAAACCTGAATTTATAAAACTAATCTGTGCTGTCAGAAAATTTAAACAAAACTTTAAATACAGACAAAAATATTTGTGTAAAGAAACGTGATTTGTATGTAGATTTTTCTCTAATATTTAATCTAACTAACTAACTTACCATTACGCCGTTTCTTCACGGGGGTAGACAGAGGATAGAGCATCTCACTCTTCTGTTTTAATATACAAATCTAGCCTCATACACGTTCATACAACTTCTCATACGAATTAGGCGATTATTGAGGCTTCTAACATGACCATCTTCCAGTATTTGGTTTATCTGGTTTGATAATTCGCATAATTCAAAGAATTAATTAAATTTTACAAAAACTACGAGAAGAAATCCGACCGTCAAAAATTACTAAGCTTTATGTTTCGATTTTTATGTATATTAATTAAATTTATATATTTTTTATGTACTATAACAAAACTTCTAAGTATTATAACATTTTGAAATAATTTTATCAAAATCTTTTTATTTCATCGCTTAAACATTTTCACATAAAGTGTAATTTTAAATATTTAATTTTTGCTTACTTTAAGTTCAATATATAGAAATACCGCAAAATTTAATCCCCTTTCACCCTTTGACAGTCGATTATGTCAGTAAACTAAGGTTTAAGTCAAAATTAAATTAAATCTCCTCGGTAGGTACTAAATTAGTTCTCGAGTTCAAATTTGAACTCGACGGTATCCATTAAATAAAGAAGCTGCTCGCGATAATTTAATGTAATCATAAAAACAAACTTTGTACCTACCAGGAGATTTCAGAAGGCAAATATAATTTTGTAATTAAATTTTAAGCTGTGTGGAGTAGGTATTAATTGTTATAATTAAATTATCTGCGTAACGTTTACTTCAATTTAGTGCTCTTAAAAAGCAGGAAATAATTCTTTTCAGTTACAATTTTTTTATTTTATCGAGTTAAGAAATTTTCAGAACATTTACTAGAATAAAATCCAAATCCATAAACTGGAAGTGCCTACATATACGTATTATATATATGTTAAACTTTAACATATGTTTATTATTTAACTTTTATTAAAGCAAGATAAAAAAATATATGTAGCGCCTAATTCCAAAACTTCCTAAAACGTATTTCGGATAATTTGTGTTAAATGTGCAGTTTTGTAGATTCTTTTGTCAGCTTCATGTCACAAAATCCACTTAAATCCATTGACATTGCACGTTCAAAATCTGATTATTTCCAAAATACCCAGAGTATAAATTGATATTCCCCTAAAATGAAATCACAGCCAATCACTACCCTTGTGATATATATAGAAGAAAAAAAGATACATTACAGAAGTATCTCTTTTAAAAATAGTGCATTTGCTTTCAAAATACAAGTTTTCACCCATAACTCGAAAACAAATCAAGTCCGTATATACAATCAATTACTTCACACGTTCACAGCTACATTTGAATGAAGTCATTTGTCGCTACCGATAGTGAGAGTTACGTAGAATTTTTATCTTCTTATTACACGGCATCGTGTGACCGCACTCACTAAAAAGCGCCATCCATTATTTTACACCGTCGTTATGGTTCAGTGTGCTGGACACTCGCTCGCTATCGTCTAATATAATATCTGCCCATCCTTGTCTTTGATCTTTCTCTAGTTGATATCTCGTTCGTGACCCTGTTGGTTTATGTGAGGTTCTTGTGCGTGTGCGGGTACTCATTTACATGTCCCGCCCACTCAACCTTCTTGTGTCCATCTTTCCAAGTTCTTTAACCTTTTACAGTGTGTCCCAAAAATCTTTTTACTTTGGTTCATTCGCTGCACCAACGAATCGAGAGGGGTGTGCCGATCGCTAGCCGCGTCTTTGGGAATTCAGTCGTTATAGAGCGTTTCCTTACCAGTTCGTAAAATTTTCCATTTAAAATTGATATCCCGACGAGGTGACATAAACTGGCTTCTACGTAGCTCCGACTTGACACCAATGGACTTTTTCCTACGGGGCTACCTTAAATCAAAGGTATAAAGTAACATTCCTCACTCTCCAGACCAATTAAAATAAAATATCCGAGTAGGAATGGCAGCAGATCACGGAGAATACTTGCCGAGCAGTTCTCATAAATTTTACCTCCCGTTTAGAAGAGTGCCAGCGAAATAATGGATCACATTTAGAAAACATAATTTTTAAGAAATAAATTCCCAGGGACTGTACTTAAATGCAAAATAAACATTTTTTTTATTAAACCCATCCATTATTTTATTACAGAATTTTTATTATGAAAAATACTTTTTGGACACTCTGTACATTCTCCAGCAATTAATGAAATCACATACAGATGTCTAGAGAAGTGTTCTATATTTAAAGATTGTAGAGTACATTACGCAATTATCATATTCATTAATACTATTTTTGTAACATCTTCACTATATATTTTTAAAACTATGTCGCAGTACCTTAAGATATGCTTCGAGGCTTAACTTATGCATGCTATGAGTTGGGATCATACCCTCAACATTTGGATCAATAGAGAAACTTGTCCCTCTCAACCACTGAATCTTTGAAATTTCTTGATAATTTTGTGTACAACAAAATTACGAGATTAAAAGTATCATTTTATTACCGGCGACAGGAAAGTGTCTGTGATATTTTTATTTGTTACTTTCGTTAAATCTTAAACATCGTTATCCCTTAGGAAACCTAAGGCAGGCGAGGATTAGTAAAGGATTGATCTAAAAGTAAAATAAATAGTAGTTATAATGAAAAAGGATTTTACTTCGTGATAAATCACATTTCGTGCTAAGTCTAGCCAACAGTGCCATGTTTCGAAACACGCTACAGATGATAATTGAACCATTAATTTTTGAAAAAAATTCAAAAATCATTGAACACTCAAAAATCATTGTTGATATGTTATTTTATTTCGAATATTAAGTCTATTTTTTTCAAATTATACCTAGTCTGTATTAAATATACCAAGTCAAACAATACAATACCAAACTGTATCTTGTGAGGGATTAGTAGGGATCAAATCATTAACACAGGTTAAATTATTAACAATCTGATTTGAATTTAATATAAAAATAGCAAACATTTTGATATATTGATATTACAAATCAGTTATACACATATTACGTGTAACACAAAATTAGTAATACACATTTTGTATTCAACAATAGCGACGTAAATATCGATTGTCATGTTTAGCAACCTCACTACACAATTGATCTATTGAACTATATACAATTATTCACTTTAAAGCTACTATTCAAGTGTTGTATCGGTAATTTCTCATGAATAACTACTCAGGTAGTATTTAAAATCAGTTTTCACTTAACGACCAAGTTCCGTTTCACCGATCTGGTTGTAAACCAAATTGATCGGCGAACGTATCAGGTTGAGTCGTAAATAACGTAACGTTAGGTTTTTTTTTCTAAATTAACTCTGTAACTCTGTTTTAAAGGAATACGATGTATAATTAACTACAAACTCTTAATATCGGTGTACTTTGCGCTCTACTATTCCTTAATTAATTACGCTATTTTAGTTTGGGGAGGAGCAGCAAAAACAATATCAGAGTCAGCTAAAAGAGCACAAAAGACAATTCTCAAGGTAATAAATGGTCGTCCCTTTAGATATCCATCAGATCTTATATTTAAAGAGTACAATGCCCTAGACATTAGACAAATCTTTATGTTGAGACTCGTCCAATTTTTCCATGCTAAAAACAACTCACTCCAAGCAATAAATTATGGACACAACATAAGACAAACAACAAACATCTACACGCCAGTTCCGAGAGCAACGACATTTTATCAAAGATTCTACATGTTCTTAGCTTCGAAACTGTACAACACACTCAGTAATAACTGGAAATCGTTCAACTCTAATAGGATTACACAAATATGGACCCAACATATGATCCAATTGGGTAGAGATCAATCAGAAGCATGGCTATCCAATATTCTAACATAATCATTATACAGTGCCTACACTAATAATTCACTAACTCTACAACACTCTTACTTTATTTTATTTTATTATATGTATATATATATGGCACATGTAGGCACTGTATATTGATTATGTTATATATTTATTTTTTTATCTCTATTTTTGTTCCTGTCGAATCTTAATTAACAGCACGAAAACAACCGGCTACTTTAACACAGACTTCTATATACACAGACTATATAGTAGTGGTGGAGTCTACTCTATCCCACACAATAAACATATTACCATGTTATATTATAATATATTCACCTCTGTTATAACAAAAATATGTTTGTCAATAAATAAATAAATTAAATTAAAACAAAACAACGTGTGTTAAATTTTTCTGTTGTATTTTATAAAGGAGGGTGAATTTTTAAAATGTCGGAAAAAAGTGTACATATTCGACACTGTTTACTTTTTAAATTTAATAAAGGCCATAATGCAATAGTAGCAACTATAAATATTTATGATCTGTGCGGTAGAGGTGCTATCGACGTTCGAACCAGTCAACGATGGTGTGCTAAGTTCAGATCTGGTCATTTATCAGTAGCTGATGAAGAACTGGCGGGGCGCCCTTTAAACTCCGACTGTGATATGCTAAGCGCTATAATAAAAGCTGATCCTCGTTAGAATATCAAGGACATCGCATTGAATATGGGTGTCAGTCAAACTACCGTGATGAGAGATCTGCATCGCATTGGCCTGGTTTCCAATTACTCAATCGCAAGGCGTTGTTTTTCATCACCACAACGCGCGACTTCATTTTGCAATGATGACGCAGCACAAATTAAAGGAGCTCAACTAGGATGTTTTTAACATCCACCTTATTCTCCTGACCTTGCTTCATCAGATTTTTCCCTTTTTTATCTCTACAAAATTATTTGGATGGAAAAAAATTTAAACAAAACAGGAGGTGAAAACGCACTTGGACTTATTATTTGAGTCAAAACCGGTGAGTTTTTATTACGATGGGATAAACAAATTAATTAATAGATGTGAGACAGTCATTAACATAAATGGAAAAAAAAACAACTTTGTTTTCATTAAAAAATTCGACAGTACTTATGACTCACCCTATATAGAATGGGCTAACCGCTAGGCTATATCCTTCATCTTTATTAATCTTTTCAGCATAGTAATCGTTGATAATCTTCATTTTCATTTCAAGATCTATATTCTTCATTTGATTCTTATTGTTTTCTTATATAAATGGTGTTTTTTCTTGTGTCCTGTGCTATAGGCATCAGTACAATATTATTTTATTTTAATGAAAGATATAAAATATTATTATTTGTCCACAGAATACGATCGATCGATACAGTGTACTGGCTAAATATAGGCAACGTAGACTATAAATTTAGGAAGTGGGTGGAGTTCTTCCAGACGTCTTCGTAATTCGACAGCCGCTCACTCGACACAAGAAGTAAACGACGCGACACATTATAACTTTAAGAGTCTCTTCCTTGCTAACGACGATGGGATAGAGATTTGGTGGTTCTCATACAGAAAATTGGTAAGCGTAAGGTATCGGTCGTTAAAACAAGATGATCGTTAAATGAGGAGTAATTGTATAATATATATTTTAACTTTTCTATCAGAAATATTATTTTTCGTTACATAAGTAACTCGTTACTTTGAACATCGTATGTATGACTCACTTAAGTATCTGTATGGAAGTTTTTTTTATTTGATGTTCCAACTATTAGTACTAGTTTAGAGTCGTATCTCTTAAAACCATTTCATATATAATAAATTGATACGTTTAAAATTTCGTTCTACAAAAACGTACGCGGTTTCTTCGAAATTAGCCGTTTACGTAATCTTTTGTTGCTGATTTTACTACATACAGAATAAAGCGTTTCGAAAATGAAAATCTTTTCGCGAGGCACTCGCCTTTACCATTAGCGGGTGACGTTTGGGCCGGCGAAGGGCGAAGGCCCGGAGTTCCGGGGCTAACGAGAAGATTACCGGAGCTCGAGCAAGGAAGCGAGGCCTAAATTAACTGAGGCCACGGAATAAAAGAAAGATTATGAGTCATTGTGTAGAAGCTTTCTTTCAATTACTAAGGTCGCGGAAAATTGCGGATAGTACTTTGTCTGCTGTGTTGGCAACAAAGGATAGGTGACTTTGAGTATGTATAAATAATCATTGTAAAGAAACGTTTACGTCTGTATATTTTCTCTTAAATCGATACACAGTAATCGCTGAGTCAACCAATTAAATCACCTTACCACATTTATTTCAACAAAATATATTTTTTTATATGAAAAATTAATACTCAAATAACTAAAAGCCGTCTGGTAATACTCTTTATCTTCTTCTTTATTAAATATTATGCTTGCATTGTTATCAAAATGAATTAATTACTACACGTAAACTTTCCTTGTCTCAACACGTATACCGATACGTAGTAAATAATGACAAAAATTGTTTAGATATAAACTAAACAAGTATATAATAAAATGTTATATAAAGTATTTTATTTGGCACTTTAAGATTGAACTATACAAAGACATGAACTTATATTAACACACGAATTTCCAATATAGAAATATATCGAAAGAGGTAGTCGAAAAAAATGCAACGGGAATACTAATCACTAGGTTCTGAGCAGCCTTGTCCTACCATGTGGCAGTTTCGCAGCTGATGAAACACACAGGTACATACACATCTATACCTGCTCTATACATAGGTGTTGTCACACTGTGTTCTTGTAGGAATAAATAGAGAGGATAGAATGCTAGACGTTTTTCTTACTCTTACATTCTTTTCACTTCGTTCGCATATTGTTTTAGTTATAGGCATTTGATCATTATATTTTTAATGAAAAAAAAGATTAGTTTTTAGTGAAAAAAAAGTTACGTGTGAAATATATTAAAAGAAACATAGTAATAAAACCCCTTACTGCAGTTAAATATAACTTATCAAAATATTTTAATAATATATTTTTTTAAACTAAGGTATTTTTTAATTACTGACATTTCTAAATTATCCAATCTAAGGCATGACGCTGTTTTCATGTTTTCAGAAGCGTGGCCTCTAAAATCTCTAAAACTGATTTCTTTGCATATTTTATTTTATGAATCAGTGAATGATTTTTACAAAGTTTATTATTCTTTAATAATCTATCTTTCTAAAGCTATCTTTCAGATAATGGAACGATAGATGTATTCATTTTAAAAGTGTAACATATAAGTTTGAAAAATTGTCGTCAATGCACTGTGTTAGTATAGCATAATTGATTAATGCACGTTCCCCGAATTGAAAGAGATCCAGATACGAATCCCGGTAGCAACAATAATATTTTTCGATAAAATTGATTTTATAAGTATATCTTTCTAACTAATACATTTTATTTGTATTTATACAAAGTTTGTTAGTTTTTTAAGAGAGTTTGTTAGTTTGAGTAGCTTGCCTAATGATCTAGTGGTCGCGGGCATCTCTATTTTAAAAAAAAAAAATTATGTCCATCTATAAAGTAAACGCTTTAAATACCAAAATTATATTGTATAATATTGAAGAGAGTTTGTAATGTTTTGTGAATTCATTAATCTATCCGATAGGGAATTTTTAATGAAGTAAAAAAATTAAAAGAAAAACTAAGTATCCCAGTTTTACAGATTGACGTAAAGTAACGCAGCTGATTGAACAATGTTGAAATCTTTTCGACCGAATACTCGAACCAATTTTATTTTAGTTAACAGTACCTGTATTACTGCTCGAGCACTAATTTATGTAAAATACGATCAATGAAGACCATGACTGATTTAAAATAGGTATACTAAATAATATATAATAGCGCCAGACGGAACATCAGACTCGCTTGCGGTAGAACCTCCCAAAGCGAACCATTAACTCTTTGATCGTATTCTAAAAATTATAATAGGACAGGTTCACATATTTTTGTATTACCTTCAAAATCATCATTATCTTATAATTTATATTTTCTTAAAAAAATAGAACACGCTAGAAAAATAATCATAAAATAAATAAAACGCATCGTATGTCTCAGACACATGTATTGTACCACCCTTCCATAGTATGTATTTTTTTAATAGTGTATAAAAAATACATATTTTTATTTGTTATCTTTGTTTTATTAACCACTTAATTGAGTTTAAATACATCTAACGGTTTCGAAAAATATCATTTTCTTCTTCAGGATGTCATAACTAACTAAATCATATATTATTGTTTCTTTACCAGAATCTATTTTAAAAAAAACAACAATTATTTAAAAAATAAATTTAGTACCTAACTCAAATTGTTCCTTAATACAAACATACACGAATAATTTTTAGGAAAAAATTTTAGAATGGGACTCGTAGTTAAATTTAGTCGGTTGTTTATAATTTTTTTTAGGTACTAAATTTATTTTTTAAATAGATTCTAGTAAAGAAACAATAATGCATGTTTTTAGTTAGTTATGACATCCTAAAGAGAAAATAGTATTTTTGAAACCGGTAGATGCATTTAAACTCAATTAAGTGGTTAATAAAACAAAGGTAACAAATAAAAATATGAATTTTAACCACAAAGTTAACATTTCTAATTTTAAAAGTTTTATAAAAAACGACGAAATTGTTTAATGCACCATCTCAAACGCAATTTAGCGAAAATTTTAGTTTTAAATTTAATAAATACTCATTACCCGAGTGACTATATATTTTATTCAGTACCCAACCTAGTATTCAAACCCCAAACTTAAATTTTGTCACTTTTTATAAATTCACATGTTAGAAAATTACCAAATTGCCAAAACATGTTAAAAATTTATCATGTCCTTTCGCGTTTCGATAGGTATGAAGGTAAATAATTTATTTACGAAATTGCTATCTACACAAATTTACATAATAATTTGAATTAATAAAATAATACATACCTAGTACCTACCAATAATTGGTATTGCTAAGAACATTTTTTAAATGTCAATTTATTTTATTAATAAAATGGTGTTCCTTCCTACCCTCCCAGTAAAATGTACACACAATACACATACACACACACGTGCTATGTTTACACATAACCATGAGAGTGCTAATTGTCTGGTCTTTTGGTGAATCTACACTATCTACTACTTGTTTCATACAAAGCTCTGCTTCATGCGAATTTTGAGACAAAAGTTGCATTCATGTGCATGCTGTACTCTAAGAATAGCGATCTATTTTTAATACACCTATATGAATTTAAAGAGCCGGCTTTTTTTCTATAATATCATCTCTTTCACTTTCCCACATCTTTTGATATTCTATTCTTTCACTGACCTTAATAAATGATCATGTTTCGATGCGCAATTCTGTACTGAAATAAACTAAAAAAAAATTTTTTTTCGTAAAAAGCTATCACTTTGTATGAAACCACAAAATTTATTATACGTCAACCGGTTTTGCTTATCTCAAGCTTCATCAGGATTTAAAACTGATCATAAATACAAAAAAGAGTGCACTTATATATAGATGAAGAGGGAGATAGAATATAAAATTACATGTAAAAGAGGGAGACAGAATACATATACAGATAGACGGAACATTAAGGGAGGGGAAAATGCGTCCACAGTGGTTGTGGTAGGAATTAATGTTTCGTCTATCTATCTGTATATGTATTCTGTCTCTCTCTTTCGCATATAATTTTATATTCTGTCCCCTTTGATGTTCTATTTAATTATATATGTGTTCTGTCCCTCTGATAAGCGAAACCGGTTGACGTATAATAAATTTCGTGATTTCACACAAAGTGATTGTGATTTTATTTAATATAAAAAATATATAATCTGTTATCATTAATTATGACGTATAATATTATTTTACAATTATTTTTTTAGATACCTACATATATTTTAAAAGCATTTACATGTGAAATAAAAGCAAATACGTGCCACTCTACATATACAAAAATAACTTTTCGAGTTTGAACTCACCTTCCACAAATATTTAAATCCGTGTGCATGAGCTTCCAGATGCCATAAATAATAGCCAATAAACATGTTTATCCATCGGTTTATAAATATCCCGGCGCATTTCCGATAGGCGATATAATATCTGAGTTTAGTCTGTTCCTTGCTCGACACTCCTACGCGGAGTCTTAACCCTATTACAGAAACACTATTTTTAGGTTAGGGCTGGGCGGCGGCCGTGAGATTTATCGAGTATCGAATATCGAGACACCGCATGTATAGTGCACAGGAGTAACCAATGTGGTATTTTTTTAAAAATTGTAACCGTTGAATATAAATAATTAATAACTCTCATATTTACATATATTATCAATTAAGATATTTAGGATAGCACATTTTTTTAAATAAGTTTGCCTATTAAACACCATATAAAATCATACACTAGTACTAGAAAGCAACCAATACTTGCTGATTACTTATTACTAGGTGTTTATATAAATGCTTTCGATAGCTGGTTCCCAGGTTTCCGATTAACAATAAGCACATGTATGATATATGGACTACACTAACCTCTTTAATTTTCCTGTCTTTCTGGTCCGATGTGGTTGTTCTTTTAGCTGGGTTGTCTTCTTTAAATTTCGACCGACCGAAGCGCGCACTGGTGGTTTATTTGGACCGCTGGACTGGTCGAAGCACGGGATGTAATAAAAATAACACTTATTGCTTACCGTCCTCTTAGCTTTCGAAAAAAGGCGACAATACTTGCACACATACCGTACATAAAATCCAGTGGTTCCAATCGAAGTAACAAGGCACATAAACACTAGGTCCTGTGAAATACTATGGTAATCGCTTCAATGGTGACCACTGCGCGGCTGCGGGCAGTGCTTCCGCAATGTTAAAAAATTTATTTATTAGCAACAAAAAAAAAGTCACAGTTCAACAAATACCCAATTAGACATATTCTTAAAATGATTCGAATACGTAATAGACCATTTCGGCAGTGGCATATATCCAACACGTTTCATTTCCAAACGACACCATCTTGAACCGTCGTGTTTTTTTTAATATACATACAGAGTATACGAGCATTTGTAGTGTAATATGATTAAATATTTTTTCATGATCATGATCCACGAAAGGCGAAATCCGCCGAGAACAACGCCCGGGCGCTGATAAAGATCGATTCACACGTATAGCGTGGGTTATTATTTGTTTTTGATAAAGATATAGGTACTTACTTAAGAAACAGGAAAACCCTTTTCTATTTATTCCACAGATCGCCAAATATATAGACAAGAACTAACATAAATTTCTTATCCCAATATTTTCATTTTGATCTCACCCACGTGATCGCTTTGGTACCATATCCCTGGCAATCAAATAGCTCCGCGACTATTTTTAAAAATATGACTCGACTGTAAAGAAAATTGAAACGCCGACAGTATAATATGCATTAATGTAAAAAATACGTCTTGTTTATACAAAAATTTAATTTTTGAATATTAAATACTTTTACTGTTACATAAATGTGTCATAAACTATCGAATTTATATTTCCACCAAGAATGTGTGTAGAATGCCCCTCGTCCCGCAACTGACGTTCCTAATCATATAAGTACAGTTTATTTCATGTCTATTCGATTACTGGTCTGTGATTTATTTCTATTTTTGGACGTATTAATAGAATTTTTAGGAAACTAGTTTCTATATCTAAGCATTCTAAAAATTGTTTAAAAGAGGATTGTAGAGAGTTGAAACTGTCAACCTTTTGTACGTAATTGTACACCACCAAACCACCACCCACCATCCCAACATCACCAATACCACATTGTTTTTAATGTGTTAAAAATTATACATATTAAAGAAATATCGTAACATTTTACTAATGTGTCATTTTCTAGATCACTGTTTCTCAAACCATAGTACGCCTAAGATTTGTAAAGATACGCGGTTGAACTTTATTTTATAAAAATATTTGCTTTATCTGTAGCGCGACAAAAATAGTGTCGAAGCGAGCGCTCGGGTATGAACACGCCCAACTTAAGTTATTAAACAATTTGAATTACAATTATATATTTGTAACTGTGTGTACGAAAATATTTCTTTCAATACATAATGTACATTTTTTTAAATTTATTCATTTATTTATTTTAAACAAAAATTTTGGCTAAGATTATAACGTCACATTGTATAATAGTTTCACATTTCCATCCGTGTCCTTAATTATGTTATTAAGGAGAACACATTCCATTCTTATTGTGAAGTTGTAATTATTCAGAACAGACGGTCTGTGATATTTTAAATAATAATTAAATGTATTGATTAGAAAGATATGCATATAAAATCAATTTTATCGAAAAATATTGTTGTTGCGTTACCAGAATTCAAACCTGGATCTCTTTCCAAACCGGGGAAGGTGCATTATCCAACTATGCTACAGCGACACTATTTTTGACGACAAATTTTCGAACCCATATTATACACTTTTCAAATTAATACATCTAACGTTCTATTATTTGAAAGAGCCATCTACTTGATTTTGATTCCGTAAAAACAAGGCAGATGGCTCTTTCAAATAATGGAACAATACATGTATTAATTTGAAAAGTGTAACACATGGGTTCGAAAATTTGTCGTCAAAAGTGATGCCGCTGTAGCATAGTTGGATAATGCACCTTCCCCAGTTTGGAAAGAGATCCAAGTTCGAATCCCGGTAGCGCAATAACAATATTTTTCGATAAAATTGATTTTACATGTAAATTTTTCTAATTAATACTTCATTATTTTAGTCAAAGGTGAGATATATCAATAAAATATACTACTCTAAAAGGCGCGAAATGTTATAAGTTTAGGAAACTCTGTTTTAGAGCATCATCATTTTCTAGTAAATAATTAAATACCATAAACAGTAGTTTACGTTTTGAAATGTGTAAAAAGTATATTATTATTGGAAGGCCCGAAGCCAGGAGATGATGATATATGATCTACAGCGATCAGGCGATTTGATTATGTATGTGTACGTAATATCCAATTCTCCAGCGTTGTGAAAGAAATAACTCCACTTTTGACAACTATTCGTTGTATTCATGTTCTCAGGGTAATCTTTTGTATTACGCACCCTTGTGTACTTAACCGTGTTATTGCTATTGATGTAGAATTTTCGAATAACTCATTGTGCTTTCCGCGTAAGGTTATCATGACATAAAATTTACATTACAAGTGTCAAAAATAGGTAACAGAGCAATAGACAGGCTGTACGTATTATGTTGAAAGATAATATATTATTTTTATCATAAATTTAAAATATAAAATCAATATAAGATGTAATATAATGATAAGATTTAATAAAGAGAATTAAAACTTTAAATTTTATTATCTCTGTACGACTTTCTGTTGGTCATATTAATTCATCTTTAAAAATTATTTTTTTGATTTCTTTAGTGTATTTACTGGTAATTAAAGATTTGTCGATGATAAAAAAGCATTTAATTCTATAAAGAAAGCCTCCATTACAGATGCTCTTAGATACTAGGGTATTGCTAAACGTTATTTAAACGTATTTAATAAAGCATACTGCAACATAATAGCTTTTGTTTATCTTCATAAACCTTCTCGAAGATTTTCTATCAAGAAAATTGTCTGACAATATGATATAATCTCACCTAAAATATTTACGGTCACTCTTACAAACTGTTCAGGAAACTAGAATGGGAGGAGTAAGTCATTTACATAAATGATGAATACTTCTGTGTTTATAATAATATTTCTGTCTTCTCAGATAATCCGTATGACCTTCATAATTGAGTGCAGTAACTATCAGAAAGCAGTGGCAAAGCAAGATAAATAAAAATTAAAGTAAAGACCTGCTCTGTTGGTTCGAAAATAATTTAATGTAAGCTTGACTAATTAATAATTATGTCTACGCAGGATAACAAAATCCATAGCCGGAAGTATTTTCAATTAAATTATCCGAAGAACAAAGCTGGGCCGAAGTACATTCGGACGCCTGAATATAATTTCAAAAAGCGACCTTATATCTAAGTCGAAAAGCGTTCAACCAAGGATTTCTTTCAGGGTTATTTATATATTGTCCAAAAGCTTGGTGTTACGTAATGGAATATGGAAGATGCGTGTTGGATACGACAAGAAGAAATAGATAATGATTGTTTCCTGGCTACATGCCAATATTTATTAATTCTCTTGATAATTAAGTCACTACCAAATATTTTAAACTTTCATTACAAGTATCATGCAAGCCATATTTTATTATATTGCTTTTATACTGACGTATTTAAAAATAGGACTTACATGCTGATCTCTCTGAACCATTGAATTTTTCACTTCTTAATCAGGATATAAATGTCATGGATCGCATGCGTAGAAATTTCTGTAATTGAGATATATATGATATTATTTATTATGTACCTGGACCAATTATCAACTAAATGGATCAATTATTCTGAACTCTGGCGATCGTTATATTATGATTCCGTGTAAAAATAATGAGGAAAATTAAAAAATAAACGTAAAGCTTACGTTTAGTTATTCACATGTTCAAAAATTTAAATATAGGTTCGATAGGTAGGTTATTTATGAACTCGGTACCCGTAAGGTACCTACATAAAAATTTCAATTAAAAAAAATACATACCTTTCATCTACCTACGCAAAATACAATTCTTAGCCACCATTTTCTAAAAATTTTATTTCTTTTTACCCTCCCAGTGAACTGTATGCATTTTATTGTTCATAATATAATAATTTTCAATCTTTTAATCGAATAAAAAAATTAAAAGAATACAGTAAATTTTTGAGCTTTAGTATTTCTGATACAAAATTAAATACCTATTTGAAATATATACATTGTGAATTGAAATGGAAAGCAAAATGATAAAAACCATTATCAATAAATATGCCCATCGTTATGAATGTGGTCCAGGTCATGTTTCTTTCGTTTCAAGATATTTTATGCCAGCAGTTCACTCTCGCTGAGGCTCCGAGGCTCGCCTCGCCTCGCCTACGCTCCGACCGGAACGGAGCGTGGACGGAGCGAGGCGAGACGTGCCTGGCCGAGCGAGATGGCACGAGACGACCAGTGTCGACACGAGATAGGCGACGCGAGCCGAGAGCTGCGAGAGTGGACTGCTAGCATAAAGGTTTTCGTTTAAATTGATTAAAAAATCTTTTTAAATTACACAACACAATTTAATGTTGAAATGATTTACTTACCCTATTATTAAAATAAACACTAGCGGAATACTATTGAACGACGTAACAATTGAAAATAACCCTTCACAATTGTTACAGTTTGCATCGTATTATGTTAATTTTAAAAAATGAGACGCGTAATAATTGATGTACTCATTTTTTTCAATTTCTTGACTTGGACCACTTTCATAATAATGGGCACAAATTCGGAATCGGAAGGGGAACGCACCCAGTATGGTAATTCCCGGTTAACCAGCAAGTCTCATTTTTAGCCACGTGTGCGGACCAAGCTCGAGAATTTAATCTGATTTCACAAAGTTTTGTTTGTTTATGCAAAGCTTGTTGATAAAGGATTCAATCGCGTGTTGGTTTACCGTCCCTGCTGAAGAATTTGTAATTGATATTTAGCAGATTCGGATACTATTCTCGCTCTCAAAATACATACCTTGTATGCTG
Organism: Eubasilissa regina; assembly: GCA_022840565.1. Classification (NCBI taxonomy): domain Eukaryota; kingdom Metazoa; phylum Arthropoda; class Insecta; order Trichoptera; family Phryganeidae; genus Eubasilissa; species Eubasilissa regina. Next base: position 13,901,468 of record JAINEB010000001.1, on the reverse strand, counting down.
GTGTAATTATGACTATATGAGATTTTTTATAATATATTATATAAAATAATTTATATTCACTAAGACCTACTAATTTTTAACATTTCGCTAATTTGGTTCAATGCCGATTTGTCTCCGTAATCTTGGATTTAAGATTATAAGAAAATATATTTCGTATATGTGATAATTTTCTATATTAAAGCTATTTTGTTGCACGCAAAAAATAACTTTAATGGTCTCGGTCTTTCTTATAATGCTTGTATTTTCTAAATTATGGCAAATAACATTCAGTTTATTAGTGTTACATTAGTGTAAAAGTCTTATATAAGTAATTGTTTTAAAAAAAGTAAAATTTAGTATATAACTTCTGATATAAATGAATTATAAAAACCCATATTTTCTTAAAAAACGGGGAAATAAAAATTATTTTTGAAAGGGAAGTCTTAAGCTTCTAGACAATGGAGAGAAATAGTCTACATTGGTAGGAGATCTTAGTGATCGCTGTGTATACATATTTAATCAGTTGTTTCATTTTATGATTACAATCGCATCGTTTTAATCATAATTTTGGTATTTTTAAAAAAATTCTGTATAAATAATAATAATACCTTTTTTTATCTCCGCTGATGGACACCAAAAATTTTTGTAATCGATACAGCTCAACGTATAAAGAAGGTTTGTACTAGCTTGCTTACAGTATAAATTTAGACCAGTACTGTCTGGGTCTTATGGATTTCTCTGAAAGTTGTTTTAGTAAGTAGGAATACATTTTTTATGCACTGTATTTTCTCACATCTACCTAACAGAGCTGTTTCTATGGAAATTCGATATGGTTGATGAGATTGGATTTATTTTCAATAATTCCCATCTAATACGTAGTCAGACAAATTTTTTTACCGGAATCACTCTTAGATAATCAATAAATATTTTATATACTATTTACTTTCTCGGTGTATGATTGAAATTAGAAGTGCAAAGAACAGGTTTAAAAAACATGAAGGTGAAAAAAATCATCTGCCTGTATTTTAAGAGAGCAAACTAATTAAACAAAGTAAAATACGTATATTTTAAAAATGTTGTAATGTAAAATACTCATAGGCACTCTAAATGTTAAAGCACCATTAAAATAATACTGTAGTGATAGTACGGGTGTATAGGTAGGTAATGGTATACCATTTCTAAAAAACCCTTTATATAATATTAAAAGCCTTGTGGTTTCTTTGGTTAATAAAAAAAATATGAGATTACAAATTGAATCGAATTATTTTTATAATATTGTGGATAACATTTTTTTCGGAGGAAAGTAATTCAAACAAATAATTAGACTTTTAACTTTCAAATTAATGTGGGTTTATTTTTTTAATATTTAAAAATATATATTAAAGAAATAATATCAAAAAAGTTATAGAAATTCTTCATTTTCTCAAAACAAACATCTCTATGCCAAAGTCGATTATTACTATCGTTAAAAAAACTAAGGCAAAATTTTCTTTCCGAAGTCAAATAAATTGCTACCACACTTCATATTATCTGTCATCAACGTCTGACCGAACGATCAATTGAGAATAAATGTCAGGAGTTCGAGTTCGACTATTCTTCTTCCATGTTTGTCATATTATTTTGGTACAATATTTTGTCTATTGATATAAAAATAATAACAATGTTGATATCATTTTGAAAATTTTAAAGTATTAAATAAATCTCGATAAATATATAATAGTTACCGACGCAAGTTTCCGGTCACCAAGTGGTGGATGATGATGGAATCGGAAGAACGTGTTAGATAGGATGTAGGGAATCTGAATAAGGGCATGGATGAGGGAGGAGGGGGGGGGGACCTTCGATAGCGGACCAGGATGGACTCACGGAACCAATGGACAGCTCGACTCATCTGGTTGATGACGCCGTCTCGGTGATCTTCCAGAAGTTCACCCAATGTAGAAATTGACATAGTTGACAATGTTGACACAGCACAAAACTCTGAGTTTCACGTTCACACACAACGAAATTAAAACAGTGTATGAAGTAGTGATCTAACATGATAATCATATGAGAATACTTCCTTTCCTCAAATGCAAAAAAAGAGGCAAAGGAACTAGGTGAACTGTTTTGGGATAGGCTAAGGGCTAAAACTAAAAACTGGTGACAATATACTACGTTTAACAATAATTATTTAGTGTCGAGTATGAAAGTATATATGTTCATCTATATAAAAAATATAATAAATTACGAATACGGAAGAGTTATTCATGAGTAAAATTAATTAAAATATTTTTTAAATATCATGTTTTTTTTTATTTTAATGAAAACTTATTTTTATCCTGACGTTGCAATTGTAGAACAGTTCTGTGATATTTAAAACAAATTAAACGAATGAATTGCAATAGAAAGGTACACAGAAAAAAATTATGCATCGAAAAAATATTTATGCTTTTAAAATTAGCAATATTAATTAACTTTGTGGTTAAAATTCATATTTTTTTTTTTTAAATAATTGTTGTTGTTTTTTAAATAGATTTTTTTTTTAAATAGATTATGGTGAAGAAACAATGATATATATTTTTAGTTAGTTATGACATCCTGAGGAAGAAAATGGTATTTTTCGAAACCGGTAGATGTATTTAAACTCAATTCAGTGGTTAATAAAACAAAGATAATAAATAAAAAATATGAAAAAATATTTGATGGCTACCGTTATTATGTACGTTGGTGATTCATTTAATTTGTTTTAAATTTATTTATTTTTCTCTTATTATTTCTTGAAATAATATTACTGGCCTTTTTAAAATAAAAATATATAATTTGGGAAAATAATGGTAATTTTTAAAATATTTTTATTTGGTATATAGGTACATTATTTTAATGAACAATTTTCAAATTCACCTACCAGCTTATATGATTTTTGTATTGAAATAATAGAGATGAATAATTTACTATCTCTATTGATTACGTAAGTACGTTCTCTTGATGCTTGTATATATGAATATAAATATATATTATATTATTTTATATGAATGTATAGCTACATATTATTTGTTTTATATTGTATGTTTTATATTGACACAGAAATATAATAGATATATAAATATCCTGTTGTACTACGTTATACACTATATTATATTTAAGTTTAAGCTAAATACTGAATAAATTTTTTTTACTGAATTAAGTTACAGTAAAAGTGTTAAATTTCAATAATATGCGCATTAACTAGTCAATGAATGCACTAACTATGAGTTTTAGTTACAGCTAACATTGCTGCATTTCGCGTATACTTTCACTAGATAATGCATGATTTAACTAGCGTGTGTATGAACTCGCCGATGCGAGCTGGTCACATCGTGAACAAACAAAATCTGTCAGACGAGCGTGTTTGACAACTAACCAAATACGAGCGAGTTTACAATTACCCTACCGATAATTCGAATGATAATTATACAACAAATTAATTCACAATTCGAATGATAATTATACAACGAATTAATTGACAATTCGAATGATAATTATGCAACGAATTAATTCACAATTCGAATGATAATTATGCAACGAATTAATTCACAATTCGAATGATAATTATGCAACGAATTAATTCACAATTCGAATGATAATTATGCAACGAATTAATTCACAATTCGAATGATAATTAAGCAACGAATTAATTGTAAACGTAATTGTAAGGACATTGTATTTTTTACATACCTTATGGTTGAATAACAGAAAATAAATGTGATTTAAATTGAAACTTTGAGGTTACGTGAGGTTAACAATGATATCACGCACGTACTCCACAGCCGGTAATTACACGTGTTAAAAAACGATAACATCATTCTATTCGCAGGCATATTTTTTTTGGTTTCTATGTTTGATTTTTCCCATACTAACTTCAGTGTATCGTACATTGTGAATTCTTTGACAAACATAGTTGGTGTATATACTGGATATTTAATGTACACGTTTTCGAAGAATGTACCCTAGGGCTGATTGAGTGGTTATTCCCAAATTTAAAAAAAAAATAAAGATTAGGTAATCAATCATTCATTATATAAAACAATTAGATGGTAAAAAAATGCGATGTTTAAATCTGTTTCGTTCATATTTTTAGTCGTTTTGAATATTTGGGCATGTGGAACGAATAACTACAAGTGTATATTTATTATCATCATTAATTATATAATAATTTATTAGATTAGGATTCTTCATTTGTCCTATTGGCCTGTATTTTTTTAAGCCAATCGGGTTGCATGCAGATGAAGTATTGAAGTATGTGTGTGTGTGTGAACGTTATGTGTACAGTTCACTGGAAAAGAACAGAAGGAAGGAATGAAATATTATTATATTTTTCTTGTACTGACACTGTTTTGAGATATCAAAAATGTTGATTGAATTTTAATTTGTTTCGAGTATGCAAATATGATCAGTTTTAAGATCTTAACTTGTTTTCAGTATTATCAACGATCACTGCGAGATGAATGAAATTAAAAATAAAGGAAAACATTGTAAATTAACAATAATGATCCATCAATTGAAATAAATAACTAATGCAGTTATGACTCAGCTCTTACTATTTTCTTTAATATCCGTTAAATAGAGTCGGTGTGTATGGAAGAAATAAAGAATTATGCATTTGGAACCCTATTCACACAAAAACTCAAATTATCCCAAAATGTTAGTTGAAACCTTATTATTCTAAGGGGTCGATTTGTTAGAAAATTTGCTTAGATACTTAACATTGTACGTTATAATCAATGGAATATATCACATGAATGTGTTCAAATAAATAAAATAATACCGAGGGTACTTTTTTTTTCAAATTATGAAATAGACATTTTTTGTAACAGAATTCATCTCTAAAATTATTCCTAATCCTTGCAGAGAGAATGTTGAGAATGAAGTAAGACGCGTCAAAATAAGGCAAATCATTTCTGACATGTCGATTGTCCGTGGAACGTTTCATAAAAAACACGACGAGGCGTGCGTGGAAATCAATGTTACTCTTTTATATTCACAGTCCAAGCCCGCAAGAATTCTGCTTAAACCGTATTAAATTATTTATGGCGGACCGTTTCGGGCACGGTATCCAGCCGCTAGTTCTTTGTGCTGGGCCTTTTTGAATCGCAGCCCTCGGCTCGCTCGCTATAATTCATCGGAAATTCTAGATTTTTCACCACTTTCACAAAGGCGGAGAGCGGCCTCTGTGTTCTACTGTCTCGCGTATAGGGTGATACAGATTAAACGGGATAATAATAACCTTTTATAAAGATAATTATTAATACAATACACACACAAATCTCTGAACTTCGTGCGATCTGAAAACAAATATTACGCAATAGACGTCGCCCCAAACAGTATATTATTATCGATTCGAATAATAACAGTTGACACATAATTTTTATTTTTGTAAATAAGATGAGGCGCGCGCTGTAATAATTTAATCATAAAATTGGAATCATTTATATTTATCTACCTACGTTCTGATGTAGTGTTGAATACGTAATAGTCGTAACAGATTTTATAGTTTTGAAATTTCGTCATCAATTGATGTGTGTTGTATTTAATGCAGTTCTTTATTGGGAAATTGACATAAAATGTTTGTAACTTCTGAAACCGTGCGTGGGACAGGTTTATCGTCTATATTGAGACAGAAACATTACTATCACGTACCTAAATTTTAGAATTATTATTTATTTTTAGTTAATACTCTTGCAGTACAGTACAGTAGTTATAGTTTTAAGAAAGGCAGATGATAGCAGGAAATAAAGTAAATGGTGCTCTGAATTATTCGATTGTTATCGAAAGTAAGACTAGGGGTGAATAATGAAATCTGGTAAATCCAACACTGGCGTATGGAAATAATTAGAATTACCAAAATTAAAAGTAGACTGAATGCTGTAGAAATGCGGTCGCTCATATGTAAAAACTATGTACGATAGAATGCAGAATTAATATATTTGAATCGAATGTACATCAGAAAATATGGTACGATGCGGATGGTAAAGAATATATATGAAGCGAGTATTGAAGGCAATAGGAATAGAGGGCTTTTGAAAAAGGCCTAACATTATGAAATAAACCAAGTATTATAAATTATAAATGCTTGAATAATCGATAAACATTTTTTATTTATTTATTAGACTTTATTGACATACATGTTTTTGTTATAACAGAGGTAAATATATTATAATATAACATGATAAACATAAGATACAATTATATTGCAATGAAATACTCGTAGTTTATTGTGTGAGATTGGGAGTAGACTCCACCTCTGATAAATACAGAATTATCCTGGCTACTTTTCTAGACTGACGTCTGTGTCAAATTAGCCAGTTTTTTTCGTGCTCTTGTGGTGTTATTTAATTCAAGAAAGATAAAGATTTGACAGGAATAAAAATAAAAATAGAGACAAAAAAATATATATGCAGTGGGAAAAAAAATATATAAAGATAAGATACATAAAAGTGGACAAGGTAAGAGCGGTATGCCAGGAGAAAAGAGTGTGGAATTCTATTTTCTATGCCTACCTTTGAAGGGAAACATTATGATAGTTAGTTAGTCATATAAATATATTTATATTTACAGTGAAATGGACCTATAACATCAAAATGTCGACTAACTGCTGATGCATTATTTTTTTACAATGCCTCTACTGCACAATAATTAATATTACATTTGAATTGAAATATCAAAATGATTTAACACTATATTTTTCATTATCAAGGGCAACACATTCTTATTGTGAAGTTGTAATTATTTAGAACATAGGTCTGTGATATTTTAAATACTAATTAAATGTATTCATTATAAAGATATACAAAAATCAATTTTATCAAAAAACATTGTTGTTGCTCTACCAGGATTCGAACCTGGATCTCTTTTCCAATCCGGGAAAGGTACATGCTGACTATGCTACAGCGACAATATTTTTGATGGCAAATTTTCGAACTCATATGTTACACTTTTTGAAATTAATACATCTATCGTTCCATTATTTGAAAGTCATCTGCATTATTTTTACGGAATCTCAAATACCTTTGAGTAAATCGATAGCAGATGCCAGAATTAAGATTTAAAATATCACAGATGAATAATTACAACTTCACAATAAGAATGTGTTGTCCTTAATAATCTACAAGTTGTATTAATGTGTCCAAAATTTAATAAAAATGAATTGTTCATTCAGGCGTCTGCTATAACATTAATTACACTGAATTACTCTTTTTAATAATTTGTAATATTCGTCAAGACATACACACTACTTTAACAAATAAAACTATGCCGCAATCAATTTCTAATTTAAACTATGCTCAAGATGAGATAAATTGCAGTAAAAAGGGAAATATTGATATTGTTTATATTAGAGCTTATACAGTATGTAACAGACTTAGTCTACAATATTGTATGGGTGGATACCTGGCTATATTACGAGTGTCAAATGTTCAAGGACTATGTGCAAATTCAGCACGGAAAATATTATTGTTTGAATATTTTACAAAATCATGTTAGCCTTTAAGTCTGCGTACATTGAAATACATATTTACGAAATTTATCTATTTTTAATCTAATTTTTATTTCAAAATAATTGCATAATTATATTTTTTTCGAAATGTTTATATCTCTAACATGATTGAAATTAGGCAATTTCGACTAGTAAATTAGTCAGGTATCCACCTATAAAATATTGTGGACTGGGTATGTTACACTATGTATATAGATACTTATGTATGCACTAGATTAAAAATAAATAAATTGTTCCATTAGTATCTTTATAGAGATATTCAAAATTATGGATTCAATTTCATACTACTATATTTCCTGAATTATACGTTGCATGTAAATGATCTACATAGACTCTAATGTGTTTTGTGGTGTATCGCAATCAAAGGTTTATGGACCATTATTTTTTGCGGAAAACACGGTTACTGGGGTAAGGTATCTCGGCATGCTGGAAAACTGGTTTCTTCCGCAATTAAATGAAAATTTAGAAAACTTCATCTTTCAACAGAACGGAGCTCCACCTCACTGGATGTTTGAGGTTTTCTGTATGAATCTCTACCTCAACAATGGGTAGGTCGCATCGGGAATGAAGACCTGACTCTTCAGTTCTGGCCCCCGAGATCTCTTGATCCTCACACCCTGTGACTTTTTTTTATGGGGGTTCGTAATAGAAGTAGTTTATGTAGCACCTCCATCAACAACTCTGGCTGACCTGCGAAACTGTATCACAGCTGCGGTGAACTCAGTAACACAAGACATGCTTCATTGGGTGTAGATTAAATGTTTACCGGACAGCCAAAAGAAGTCACATTCGACATTTATAAACTACAATATATTGTGACTATTATCAAATATAATTTACTTCATATTGTCACTCGTTTGCAGTTTGAAATATAGAGTTACGAAATTGAGTCCATCATCTTGAATAACTCTGTATAATATATGTAAAAATAAAAAATAAAAATCCATGTTACACGCCACTGTAAATATATTCGTATAATTAACTAACTAAATTACCATCGTAACCTTTCCACAGCGATATGCAGAGATAATAGAATGAAAGAAGGTATATAAAATTTATATTTTCTATTGGAATAAGAAGTTTAAAGTTACCGAAACGGAAGAATTTACGAGGAACTTATCTAGCAAGTCGTTACAAATTTGAGAATCAAATTAAGTAATAAAACTTAAATATTTATCGGGGTTGAAAACGTTCATCGCAGCCGGTTTTATGATTTGAAATGAAAATCTTAAAAAAAAAAAAAAATTATGAATTTTTTTCCGATAGTAATTATTTTATTAAAAACATATTCTTATTGTGAAGTTGTAATTATTCAGAACATAGATCTGTGATATTTTAAATACTAATTAAAAGTATTAATTAGAAAGATATACATATAAAATCAGTTTTATCGGAAAATACTGTTGTTGCGCTACCGTGATTCGAACCTGGATCTCTTTCCAAACCGGGGAAGGTCCATTCTCCAACTATGCTACAGCGTCAGTACTTTTAACGACAAATTTTCGAACCTTACACTGTTACACTGTTCAAATTAATACATCTATCGTTCCATTATTTGAAACCACTATCGCTGTATCTTTCTAATTGATACCTGTAATTAGTATTTAATAATTATTTTACTATTGCAAACAATAATTTAGTTATATTAAATGACTATATATATTTAGTGACTTAATCAGTAATATTTAGCAGTGAGCCAATTCGTACATTCTATGAACAATTTTTAATTTAAAAATTTAACCCATTTATAAACTAACTATGACAGGCAAATGCGGCACCACTCACTATTGTATTGTTATCGTTCGGATACAAATTACGACAAACATTCCACCGGATGCACCGATTAGCTAATGATATACTTCCATTATAAACATATTCACCATAAAGTTTCACGAGACGCCTGGGTGAACTTCTTTCACAAACAAGTCAGTCTTGAGATGTTAATTATTCTGTGAAAATAATTCTCGAAGTGAATTTCGTTTGCTATTTACGTTTACAATAATTGTATGTTATTTTGTATATTTGTTTTTTCCTTCATTATTAATTATTAATGAAATACGCATATTAAATAAACATCAGATATCTCATAGAGACAAAGCTATTTTTATTATTTTTAATGGAAAATATATAGAAGTATGGAATAATTATATGGCTTACGACCTGTCTTCGGCTGGCTTAAGTGATCACTTTATATAAATATAACGTTCACCATTCTCACCCCATCAATCTTTACGTCTATCAAATTTTTGAAAGTTGTATTCATGTGGAGTCGCGTATATTCAAATGTTGCTAAAATACATATATATTTAAAAAATATTCTAAAAAGTTATTTTTAAAAAAATTACGTAATACTAGTAATGAAATTTGTTTAAAAAACAATAGGCAAATAGATTTTTTTTTCTGTTTCTAATTTTCTGTCATTTCAGACGACAAACTTAACAATACTACAACATATACCGAACTGTAATGTATAAAATAAACTGGTTAGGTTAGGTTAGGTTAGGTGTTTTTCTGTCAGAAATTTATTTAAGTAGATTTTTCGAACCGAGTTTTGCCAAGAAATTAAAAGTTTTCCCTTTTAAACAGCGCATTACCACGCAATTAAAACAATAAAAAGCAGATAATTCTTATTTTTTTAAAAGCCGTTTTTCTCTTCTCCTACAAACGCCGCTAAAATAAGCAAGTCCTAACATGAAATGCTCAGATTCAGAAAAAATATCCCACTCAAGTCATCAATATTCCTAAGACTGCTGAAAACTCGTAACTTTTGCCGGAAAATTGAATTAAATATGCATTACTTCCTGGCCCCAGATTTTTCCCGTCTGTATTTAATGTTTCCCCTTTCTTCCTCGGCGTAATCTGCTCTCACTGCTGCGCTCTTCCTTCCTCATCATTTCAAGCCTCACTTCCAGCCCCCCTTCCAGCTTCACAGCCAGCCGGGAAATTTGTGAACAGATTTATGATGTGCCAGAATACGTAAAGCTAAAAATTTGCATGTCCATTTTTATTTGGTATAATGTACTCCGGGCTGTAAAGACTTGTATTATTCATATTTTTGTAATACAAACGGTGCGAGTGGGACGGCACGTTATGAATCTGCAACTTGTTTGATGTGAAAGCTTTAGGGCTTATTGACATCGCATAAGCGAAGACACTTGCGTCATATATCTTTCTTACTTTTATGGAACGAATGAATGAAAAGAATATGGTAAGAAAGATATATGACGCAATCGTTGATGGCACCAGAAATAGAGAACGTGACCAGGTAAATTAAATACTGGAAGACGGTTTTATTAGAAGCCACAATAACTGGCGAGCTTGTACGAGAAGATATGTGAATGTGGATGAGGCGAGAATTGTGCGTCAGGATAGAAAAGGGTGGCGCTTTATTCTCTCTGATTAGTAAGTAAAAAAATATTTTTTTCTCGTATATAAACAGCTTGTCGGTAGCCAACTGTAGCGTGCACTCGTCGTATACTTAGGTTATGCTGCTAATATCAATGATCTCAAAGCTATTAATTGTTGTATGGTTATTCATATTGTTTTTTATTTTTTAAATAGAGATACATTCACGGAATACATGTCACATCAATATTCTTACTATTTTTAAACTAAGCAAAACGCTTGTGCTATGAAAATCGGACTAATTTGCTGGTGTCCTGGAGCGAAGCGCGAACCCCCGACACTAAATCACTAAACAAACGTCTTGACCACTACATCAACAGGCTACTCAAATTTAAAGTAGTTAATAAAAATAATTGGCACTATTTTTGGACGGTGAATTTCGTCTTAACTAACCAGGTTCCGGTGCATTGCGATGCAGCACGGTCTGGATTAGTGTAGAAAAAAATTTCCAACCTGGCGGCGAATGAGTAGGACCGATATAGGAGCTTTAACTTATGAAACGGTCTTGAGTAAGCAGAGGGTCGCCATCCACTGATTAATAACGATGATCGGTAACTAATTATTCTTAATTCTTCGACCAACCACTAGAAAGTAAACCTCTAACAGTTAAATCTCAGTTACATCATTACAATTAAATACTAATTAAATGTATTAATTAAAAAGATATACGTATAAAATCAATTTTATCGAAAAATATTGTTGTTGCGCTACCGGAATTCGACCCTAGATTTCTTTCCGAACCGGGGAAGGTTCATTATCCAATTATGCTACAGCGACATTATTTTTGAGGACAAATTTTTTAACAATATGTCACACTTTTTCAAATTCTACCGTTCCATTATTTGAAAGCCATGTACTTTGTTTTTACGGAATCTCAAATAATTTGTATTTAAAATATCACAGAGCTATGTTCTGAATAATTACAACTTTACAATAAGAATGTGTTCTCCTAATAATCATTATGATTACTGTAAAAAAAAATTTAACATTACTAGTAAAACGATGGGTATTATTGCTAGGGTTTATATTATTCATCTGTATTTGTGAAAGTGCAGGTACCTGGGTGATTTTATCACCGTTCTTGAAAAATATTAATATATTACTATTAATCTTGGTAAATTCTTCATGTTAAAGAACTTAAAATATTTTATAATATAAATAAATATCACGTACGTACATATTCATGTTCGCTTCAAATACGCACTTGCGGAGTTTTACAACACGCCTGCTCAAACAAGCTATATTTGTCATTTCTAAATTCTTTCGCTAGATGGTGCTAGTACGCATTAACAGGAGAATTTGGAATTATTATTTGTGGACCTACATACCTAATACATAATGTATCAATTAAATGTTTTGTTTAGATGTATTTCACAAAAATTATAGCTAAACACAGTTTTTTTATTATATAGAGTGCATGCCCCTGGTAGTCAGTAATCGGTTATATTGTGATCATGACCAGCTCCATTGTAATTGAGACAACAGTAAGAAGAGCAATGTGTGGTGTGTCCTGTATGTCTTGGTACAAGAAAATTTTTGTTATAAACCAAACAAGTAATATAAAAAGTTTGATTTTTTGACAACTGTACACATGACAAGTGCACACAAGATAAGTGCACATATGACAACTGCACACTTTCAAGTTTTATTCTGCTACTGTGACTTTATATTAACCCAACTTGACGTATCTCTATATTTAATTATATTGTTCGCAATATTTGAACATGTCAAAGAACACACGATTTCTGGATTTTTACCTACAAAGGTACTGTTATTAAACAAATATAAGGTATTTCATAGAGACAAAGATATTTTTTGTTATATTTAATAGAAAATATATGGAAGTATGGGGTAAATACAGGGCTTACGACCTGTCTTCGGCTGGCTTAAGTGATCACTTTATATAAATATAACGTTCACCAATTCTCATCCCTTCATACGCACATTTATCAAATTTTTGAAAGTTGTATAAATGTTAATAAGTGAACTCGCTTCGAGTACCCCTACACCATCGCCATCTTTGGGCCAAATTTAATAATTCATTTTTACCTTTTTTTAAACAGCATATATGTCATCACTGTGAGAATGGTCGTAAGCCCTGTAATTACCCCATACTTTTAAATATTTTCCATTAAATATAATAAAAAATAGCTTTGTCTCCATGAGATATCTGATATGTGTTTAATTATATGCAGTTGTCTACGTGTGCACCTGTCTTGTATGCATTTGTATGGTCATCTTAAAAATACATACAAATAGAAACATGGTTCCACTATTAGCTAAGCCCTGGAAAATGCCGCACTTATATCTCTACGAATACAATAATTAGGTTTGAATTTGTGTAAGTTTTAATGAAAGGTTTTATTTTTACATTTAATTATATTCAGGTTCTTTAATATTCTTCGCCATTTTTCAAAACACCTAGTAAGTACTATAATACATCTTGCAATTTATATCACGTATATTTTTCAAAACATTTCATTTCTACTGTAATTGAAAAGTGTTTCCTGCACGGTAGCCTTTCTTACTAACTACAGTCTAATCTCTCATTAATATTGTCATATTGGATATCAGATATTAAGTTGCATATCAGACGAATTCTCTCAATAGGCCATGAAAGCAGTGGAAATCTAATTATATGATTGCTCTACGTCACATCTTCCATTGCCAGTAAGAAAATGTCGAACGTGTTTTTTATATCTAATTAATTCTCTTTTATATATTCATCAGCGAATATACATTCAACTTGAAATGAAGTGTACAAGTCTTTATTACGAGTAAGAATAACATATATTATCGAAATCGTATGACTTTTTTCGGCTGGCAAGTATATTAACCATCTGTCATCTCGCGTAGTCAATCACCTGTCAAATATATATTCGTAATGTCTACCGGCGATAGCCAATTGCTTTTCAGCTAGTAGATATTAATACGAGTACTCGTACTTGAATTCTTGCTTATTTTAGTATTTTAACACTATGATATTTAATTCCATTAGTTTGTTTATTTATTGTGACAACTCTTTATTATCACCAGCTTCCTTTGGGGTTCTATCCTCTGCTTACTATCTAATTACTTGGGTTTCAATTCCTTGTAATATAAAAGTCAGTATGTCCGGGTAACAATGTTAAGTTTATAACAACAAGTATTATAGTAATTATAAATTATACACTGTTACGTTGTTTCTTCATTCTGCCTCGGCTTCATGTTCAGGGGGGAGGCATGTAGCCTAACTGGTTCTTTTTTAAATTATCATCAAGTCAAATGGTTATTAAATGAGATAACAGAATTCCATTATTTACAATAAAATTTATTATCTATATTGTGACTTGCATGTATTGAAAGTTAAAAAAAAAGCATTTTACCTAATTAATTATTAATAATACAATTCAAAAATAATTACAATTAACTTAACATTATATATGTGCCCATCATGTCAACATAAAGTTGACTACCAAATTTTTTGTGTTAAGCTTGTCTGATGTTGATTATTTAGGTCCCTCGCGTGAGGGATTACCTTTTAGGAGACGCCTTCCACTTGTAGATGATAGTCCTGAAACTGGTACGTGAAGTGTCGCCAATAGTTGTGGTGCCAGGGTAGAGTGACGGAGTTCAGGATTGACCACCAGACGATGTCCAATTATCCAGGCAAACCGGGACTCTGGACGCGATGTTCTTAATTACAATTAGCGCGTGCCGTATATGATCTCGTCTCTTTTGATAGGGAGAATTTATTCTCACCACATCAACGATTAAACACCGAGAACATCACAGTCTAAGTTTTATACTCGAGGCGCACAGTTTGAATTTTCCCCGGAATCACAAATTACATATCAGAGACGATAAGTATTTTGTTTTCTAATTGAAAACTAGATCGTATTTATGGAGCGATCTCTCCCGGCTGGGATTGGGAGAAAGACTGACGCATGAGGGTGATGCATCCCTTATGGTGCATTTGCCTACGTGACTAAAATCACGTTCGTTGGATTTTTATTGGCGTTCCCACGCCGCACCGTCCATCTAACAATACCGACGTTTATTGCCCTCCGTCCCTTACTTCGACTAAGTGCTTTTGTATCCTTTAAAAACAAAATATTGTTTTGGATAATTTTGCATTCCAACAACACTTCAGTGATAGATTAGTTATTCAGAAGAAGCTGTGATTGAAGAGAGATATTCCCCCCAGAGACGGCCTCTTATAAGGTTCGTTCCCTATCACTCATCTACTCACTTTCATGACACACACACACACACACACATACATGTACAAAGTGACAGTTCCATATTTATTTTTAATAAAATGTTCTCACATTGAACAGATTTCTTTAATTGTTCTATTGTTACCTTTGCTTTATTTCATTTGTTGTTTTTTTGTAATGGCACGTATTCCTTAGAAACAACTTTTTTTTTGACATGCTTTTCCATTGGCACATGCCATAGTTTTTCTGCAAGGCTGTATTGCTAAGATTAGGAATGTAATTGTATAATACCATATACTGTGGCATCATGCTGAAGCGTTGTTTCATTGAATTTTGATGTGTATGCGGTGGAAACTGAACAAATTCGGCTAAACTTATTGCTAATAATTTTCTTGGAATGATGCATAATTTGTTACATTATATTTTTAATGCCATCTCATCCACTAATCATTGAATACTGTTAAAATGTCAATATTACGTAGCAATGATTATCTTACGTGTTTAATTAATTTTTAATATACTATTTTCGTATTCATATAGATAATCATGTTATGAACAGGGTTTGTGATATATGTATACGTAGTTAACTCTGTTTGGAATTATATTGAAATGCATGTCAAAATAATTATAGTATTTTTGTATACAGATTACCAACAAGTTGTTAATAACCCTGATAGACAATCTTTGAATGACAACAGAAAAATATATTAAGACGTTTGGGAGAATAATATGTAACCACAGGCCAGTAAATGAAAATGAACACATTATTTGTGGAAACATAAATCCGATAGTTTATGATACATTTTTGAAACAGTAAAAGTATTTCCTCTTCGAAAATTAAATCTTTTTGTAAACAAGACATTTACATTGATGTATATTAGCGTTTTAATTTTCATTCCAATTGAGTCATATATTTTTAAAAAGTCGCAAAGCTATTTGATTGCGTAAGTGGTATCAGAGTGATAACGTGAGTGTCACCAAAATAAAAATATTGAACAAGGAATTTCCGTTAACTTCATGTCTATATATTTGGTAGTCTGTGTAAGTAACACTTTTTTATGGTTGAGAAATTAGAAAAACTGTAAAAAAAAAACGTTGTGTTGCAAATCTATAATTGAGGTTATTAAACAAACATTAAAACTACCGCACAGATACATAAATAGCTACAGTTAATAGATGCAAACAAAATTAAATAAGTAAAATAATTAACAAACAAAAGTGAAAATTAGAAAAAAGCTCACCCATGTCAAATATAGCGGGTAGACAAATATTACGGAAATATTTAAAGCACATACATTATAAAGTAATCACTTTCGGAATAGATAAAAATATATATATATAATTTAGGTACGATAAAGACAGTATCAAAATACATTTGTAATTGACACGGATTTTATAGTTAGCTTATAAATGTTACAAAATATACTTCAACGTAATTCATTTCTCGAAAAAAAAATCTAAATGTCGAAACAATTTCACCCATTTGGAATAAAGAAGATATATTGTATTTTCGTTTCATCTGTAGCATCCACGTGTACAATAAGAAATGTATGACCTTTGCTACTCAATTTGTTTGACTTCTCAAGAAAGCAATCTCTCACCTCGTTATCCGAGGAGGTTTACAAGTTTCCAGCAAAATAAATAAGTTGTTAATATTAATCAGGTTTTGGTTTGTTTTGTTTTCAAAGTAAAATCAGAATAAAACTATTATATAGATAATCCGTCTAAAATATCACTTTGATATTAGATTGATATATATCTATCACACAATAAACTTAAATTTATTTAATACACTGACAAAAATAGTCGTAAATATTTTATTTTATTTATTGAAGCAGTAACTATGTTTTCGATATAGTAAATCAATATTCAGGAAAAACCAGTGTTGCCGAAATAGCTCACATCAAATCATAAGGGTGTGTGGATCATCTAGGGGTGAGAAAAGAGAGGATGAACTCCTCACTCGTTAGGAAAAGGGAGGGAGGTCTTTCTGTGAAATAATATTAAAATTAAACAGCACTTTTACGAAAAATATCAGATTCATATCTCTTTTTTAATAAAGTTGCCCAAAGAGCAATGGAATGTCTAGAAAGATCGAGTACCTGACGTACAATTTTGCCATAGAATCGAGGTAACGGATATAACCCAAAAATTTTTATTCTCAAGTGGCAATAAGCAGGATATAAAGATGTTCGAAAAAAATTTATACATACTTCGAAGGGTTATAAATTCAGTATTGATTAAGCTAATTTTATGTTTTTTTTTATCTCAAATCAAAGAAGATAAACTTATATTTTTTATTAAGGAGAACACATTCTTATTGTGAAGTTGTAATTATTCATAACATAGGTCTGTGATATTTTAAATACTAAATTAATAATGGAACGACAGGTGTATTAATTTGAAAACGTGTAACGTATAAGTTCAAAAATTTGTCATGAAAAATACTGGCGTTATAACACAATTGGTAGTGTACTTGGATTGGAAATGGAGATCCAGGATCGTATCCCGGTGACGCAAAAACAATATTTTTCGACAAAATTGATTTTATATGAATATATTTATAATTAATACATTAATTTAGTGTTTAGTATATTTTTTTAATAATCGTAACCGTTCGAACTTGTCAATTCTGGGCTAGGCATTTTTTTATTACCCAAATGGCGAACATTTTGTATTTGAGTGCATTGGACCTTAACAGCTGCCTTTAATTCTTTAATTTGTGGCAATTTCGCACCATCAACCTTATACGTGTTTCTGTAAAATAATGCAATGGAGCAAGGTTCAAGAATGTGGGTCACATTGAATTTTATATCTTTAACCAATTCAAAAATATCGCGATGGTAGTGTGTGCTAAAAAAAAAACTCCCCATCAACAAGTATAACTGTTCCAATAGGCTCACTTTAAAATGCAATGGACGCTCAATTTTGGAACTCCTGTCCCATGTGTGTACATTTTTTAGTGGCGAAATAAAATCATATGGCGGAGGACTCTCACTGATAAAAGACGTATTAGCCATCTTCAATCACGATGAAGTGATGACTTCAGAAGAGTGACGGGCAACAGCTGAATAAAAAGGGTTGATGACAGAGAGAATCAGCGATGATGATGATATCTCTCTTCAACGACCGCCCATTGAGATTTTACTACGCGTATTCTTTTATAAAAGCACCTTTACATTTTAGGATTTTATATTGTATTAATATAATATATAAATACATTGGACGTGCTTACTAGACCTTTCCTTTTCTGCCATTTTGAAAACCATTTCTTTTTTGCTACATCTTCCTTTTTATACTGTCGCCAGAAAAATATTTCTAAGATCGTTTATTTTATGCAACAGATGCCTCTGATACCCTTTTTATAACCTTAAGGCAATATCATCGGAGAATATGATAAAACACCGCCCTTTGTGGACCACTGTTGACCCGAAGGGCTGATATAAATCACCCCTTGCTCAAAACATTTAAGAGGGGTGAAACTTCGTCATATCTCGGAAACGTGGCAACTTTTTATAACGGTGCTGTAATCAAATCTTCGTGTTACTTATGTATTATATCAAAGGTGTATTTTTATTGTTTTCATTTTCAGTTTTGACAAAAAGATATATATGAAAATATGTCAAAAAACGTGAGTAGTGATTACAATTTATAGGTTTTAGGTTATTAGATATTTGTATTCTTTCCTACTTAAGATTTTAGGTAATATATTATATTTGCACAACATTTATGGCGATAATAATAATATAATTTTTATTAGAGAGAACACATTGTAAAGTTGTAATTATTCAGAACATAGGTCTGTAATATTTTAAATACCAATAAAGTGTATTAATTAGAAAGATAGACATATAAAATCAATTTTATCGAAAAATATTGTTGTTGCTACTAGGATTCGAATCTGGATCACTTCTAATACGTAAATCCACTGTGTTGGTATAGCATAATAGGATAATGCACGTTCACCGGATTGAAAAAGATCCAGGTTCGAATCCTAGTAGCAACAATAATATTTTTCTATAAAATTTATTTTATATGTACATCTTTCTAATTAATACATTAAATTAATATTTTTTACACATAAATACATTTGTGTTTTTCCTGAATATGTTAGTTATTTTTCAGTTTTCTGTTTTGGATTTAATAAGATTCTTATAAATCTAGTGTTTAATCCCCATCCAGAAACGTACCTAGGGCGGTCGGCATGGTAGAGATCACCAGCTGCACGTCTAGTTTGCGTTTCTCCCCATCTTTCTTGCGTGTGACGATTTACCATTCTATCAACTTTTCCTACAATTTTTCTGTTTAGACCATCACTTTGTCGAGTTCATCATTTTGGCTGTTTTTCTCTATCTATACTTTGCTTTTTTTGAACTGGATTGTCTTCCCTTTTGATGAAACATAATCTCTAATTAAACATCATAGACACATTCCAATATCTAACGGTCAAATTAAACATCAAGAGAAAATTAAATATATATTTTTTTTAATATCCCTCAACACGAGTCCAACATAATTAAATATCAATTGAACTTAACAAACAATCCGCAATTTCACATATTCCCTATTTCATATTTCGATGTCGTTATAATATTTTATTTTTACGGAATAGTTCAGTTGTACGTCAATCCTATTATCGAAACTGGTTGACGTAAAAATAACTCACAGTAGTTTATTATATAACGTTAAATATTGATACAATTTTTAATTATGTCTAACGACAAAGTTAACGCTACAAACATCGACAATATATATGTACGTCATTAAAAAAATTGTACCTGTACAATAAATTATAATTGCATGAATATATTTTGATACATATTGTTCCGTGTCTACATGCACGAAACATTGCCTTCTTACCTTCTTCGTAAGTAAGTAGTAACGGTCGGCTTGCGTCAGCTGGTTATTAACATTAAACTACGCATACAAAATATAATAAAATTAATGTCTTCACACGCTCCACACTATTTACTTATCGACATTTATGTGAGTTTAATAGATATTGTTTAGATCATAGAAACGATAAAATTAATTTATTACATTTAATACTCGACGCGATATAATGCACGAAGGTATTTAATACAACCTTACATTGCAGTTCATTTCAAATCTATTTTAAATTGTCATTATATTTCTTAATATTTTCTAACATTTAAATTATTTACAAATAAAAATATAATAATTAACACAAAAAGTGTTTTTTTCGTGATCATACTAAGCATCACAACAAACATCCCAAATAACAGGATGTGAAGTAGATCAAGAGGCAATTTATTTGAGTGCGCTACAACTAGCTAAAATTTTTGTAAACCAGCTGCAAAGAGTATGAAAAAACAGTATCATCAAGCAACTAAAATTATAATGTTGTCAATACAAATTAAATGTGTCAACAAGAAAAATATACAGTGAATTCGAACTGTAAATCCGGATCGATAGGATGTAAATGAACAAATTGCGCAAATCTCCGGATCGCGTGTCCCGCGGAATAGAATACGATAATTCCGGTTGTAAATCGGAATCACCGCAAGGTATGGGTGAGAAGTAGGAAAACCTTGGTACATGATGACATCAGTCAGGGGTTAAGGGTTCTAGTCGAAGGACAAGTGATCTCGGGAACTGGGATTAGGAAGGACTGCTCGTCTTACCTTGTATATGACATCTCAGTAATCCCCGCAGTAACCGCCGAGATCACACAAATGGCACGCGGATGAGCCGAATTCCGATCCCAATTGAATACGGCGATGTCACAAGTTCACTCACGGTACACAAACAATACGGGATCAAAACACAATATCACAAAATACAGTGCTAGTGCACTGGAGCTGAAAGTCCACACCGCGAATGCTATCGCGATGTCGAGATCGAACAAATATCAGTCAAGTTGATGTCTGCTGACGTCAAGGACACAATTCATACTGACAAGACGAGCATAAGGAAATGTATGGATGGGAATTTGGATGCGGAATTGTGTCAATAACAACGGTTGCGGCTGATTCGAAAAAACGCGCCAAAAGTGTGTTTACGAATTCGGAATATACAGATAAAATAAATTTATCCAAAATATATTTTTATTTCCACCCGAACTAGGAACCCTTACTATTCGGGTAAGAGCGCTGACCTATTATACCACGTCAACATAGTAAGCAAACGACAATTTTATATTAAACGAATATATCACCGAAGTATCTTCTAAAAAACTGCAACTGCACAATAATAAAGTTTTCTTGTTGACGCAAGTTGAGTACCTACTCCCTGTGTATTTTGTCCTTCAAATATATATCTTAATATACCTGTCCCACTCTGGCCAACTAATTACTCGGAGATTTTGCCGACGGGGGAACAGATTTCCTTCCGACACCGAACAGTCAAGATCTGTGTTATTTTTTTGTAACGTCCGAATGTAGCGCCGTTCGTAAAGTTAGGACCATGAAGAGGCGGTATTCTTAACAGCTCCGGAAGTGCAGTGATATCTCGGTTCTTCACTAAAAAGGTGCGAGTCAACTGGAGGTAAAAACTCGATGTACAGTTCAGGATCGAGATAAAGGTAGGCCAGATATATTTGCCAATATACCTTTCTTGAATCCAAATCGGATTGCGTCAACTAATCATTATTGTATTAGATACAGTCCATGGGATCTTATCCCACCAAAATAAAATTATGTTGGTTCACACTTTTGTTTTTCCAATCTTCATGTGGGCAGCGGAAACATGGACAGTCTACAATAACGACAACTGCAAAATAGACGCCTTCGAAATAATTTCTAAAAAAAATGTTACTAGGACGTGGACAGCACGACGCACGATGCACGACGCACGAATGCTTAAATGCCTGCAATAAAACCAATCACAGCAAGCCACAGCAGTGAATAAAAAATTCTAGAATAGGAGATTACCCTGGACACAACTTTGCACCGAAGATGACCTGGAAGAATACCACAGAGGTGGATAGAAACTAACCATCTGAGTGGAGAAACC
This sequence comes from Eubasilissa regina, assembly GCA_022840565.1. Lineage (NCBI taxonomy): Eukaryota > Metazoa > Arthropoda > Insecta > Trichoptera > Phryganeidae > Eubasilissa > Eubasilissa regina. The sequence goes on along the minus strand of JAINEB010000001.1, from coordinate 13,879,397 downwards.
TCGAAGTCAGATGTGAGAGGACGACACAGGACCGGGATTTGTGGAGGTGTATTACGAGCCAAGTCTCATCTGATTGAGGCCACTATATGTCAATACTGTCATGACGGAGGTAATAAAAAGTTTTATTTAGTTACTTCGTAATTTACTTATATAGTAAATAGATTTTTATATACATCTTTCTAATTGATAAATTTAATTTGCATTAAAATTATCGCAGAACTTTCTTTTAAAATGGCAACTTCACAACGAAATTGTTTTTTTTAATAACAAATATATGTATAATAAACCTTTCTTCCATTATTTGATCGTATATTATTAGATATATAAACGCAATGGATTTGAAACATATCAAAAACAATTTTCACTATGCTTTCAACTCCGGCATTGTGATGGTAATACGATTCAAAGTGCTTTCGAGAAATATGTCTTAAACAGGCGTCGCAAGTGATAAATATGCATCAATATCCTGTGCAATTTTTCATAGAAACTTCTTAGAAATAAAATCGTTGGTCTGGAAACGATTTTTACAAAATATTAATGTTTTAGGATGTACATATTTAATGTATTTTTTATTGAAATATTTACCAACATTAGTCATACCAAAAATCATATTTAGTCACCATTTGAAAGCCCTAGAACGTAATATATAATAATTTATTATTACTTGGTGTTTTAGCAATCCATACATACATGATATAATAAAAATGTGTAAGAAATAACCAAGGTAATGAAAAAACAAAATTAAACTTGATCGTAAAATTGGTTCGCTTTGTGGCCGAGGGTTTAACCGAAGATTCCATCCTCGCTCCCAGCAATCATATGTTAATCCTATTTCCACAGCACGGATGCTTAGATCGTGTTTGAAAATAGTAAGAAAATTGAAATATTAACATTTTTCTGAATTTCAACCTTTAAAAGAAAATAAATATTTTTAATACAAATAATATTAGTATCAATTTGAAAGATATGCAGATAAAATCAATAATAAATAAAAATATTATATATATTTCTTCAATATTAGATAAATTACTTTGTGGCCTCATTTTATATAAATAATTAGACAAAATAATTTATTTAAATCACTATTTATTGATTATTCCACATGTTTCGATACCTATGGTATCTTCTTCAGGAAATAATGTATACTAAAATTAAAAATATAAGCATAGATACCTTTTAAATTTGTTTTCATTGTAATTTTTACTTATTCACCATTTTGTTTTTATCTATGTTTGTATTTTTAATTTCAGTATACATTGTTTTCTGAATAAGATACCATAGGTATCGAAACATAGAATAATCAATAAATAGTGGAATAAACAAAGTATTTTGTCTAATTATTTATAAAAAATATATGTTCGATTTTATCAAATGTTTTTCTTATGTTCTTCCGCATATTTTTTTCGCACTTAGATGAATTGGAAAGCAATATTGCCGTAGGAGGTCATAAAATCTTAATAAAACACAAGATTCGCAGATGATACAACGTCAACAATAGCCAAAGACTATGATGAAATGAATGAACTACTTTTGAGTTGAAGAGGAGTGTAGAACTAGGACTAGAAATAAATAAAAGCAAAGGAAGTCTTCATCGTCGATCAATTCGAAACTCTAATAAGGAACAATTCTTTACGGCACTACAAAGTTTGACGAGGTTATAGAGGTGCTCTCATTTCAAAATATTGAAGAATTGTGAGACTGAAACCCGAAGACGAATTGTAATGGCTAAATCAACAATGACCATTTTGACGATGATATGAAGAAATCGAAGAAATCTTTGATATTCACCGTAGCACTGTATGAAAAAAATAAAATAATATGTCAAGTTCTTTCGAGATATGGTATTGAAGGCGAATACCATGGACCACAGGGTTTGTATCCTTCAGGAGTTAAAGATCACTTTCGTCAACATGCAGGAAAAAAATTCTAATATATTTACTATGGACTTGTTACCGGAAGAAACGATGAGAGTCACAGAGACAGTTGAGAAATGGCGATCAAAAGGACGGTCTTCTGTAAGACGAATGAACCAAATAAAGGAGTTATGGTGATCCTGCATGCGCTTCACCGACATGATCTTGTAAGAGATCACCTGACAGCCATATAGGGCCGAAACGTACTGACCAATAAGCAGACGCTAAGACGAGTCTTAGGAGCTAGCCGACCGCTTCTCCGTAGACCGTTCTTTCATCGACATCTCAAGCGAGCCACTCCAGTCTTCAACTTTATACGCGCAATTAACTTTATACTCATCGTACCTACCATTGTGCATCATCCATCAATAAGCGCCATCTTTAGTAAGTTCTCTTTTATTTAAATATCTTGCTCTAGACACAGCATACACAAATATGCACCAACACGCGTGAGACTAGAAGGGACTAGGGACTCAACCTCACCGCGCACAAAATCTTCTGATACGATCACACAATCAAGATCCTCACGAGTCAATAATATTCTACAGCCACAACCCCTACAGAGTTAACAGAGACCTCTTTAAACATGGCTCGAGACCGGGAAGAGTGGAGACGTATTTAGAATATTCCAGATATACTTTAGGAGATCATGAAAAAGAAATGCTATTTTTTTACATTCTTCCAAGATTTGTTTCCTCTTCACTAATTTGTAAGGGTGTTAGGTGCACGGTTGAAAAAGACTGGGATAATTGTCTTAGTAATAACGGCTTTCAACATCGTACGAAACGGGCGTTTTCGCGAATTTATGAGATCTAGCAAGACAGTAAGATAAATTCATAGGCGCTTATCGGCCTGGCTCACGGTTGCGCTGTATGTCACGTAAATGATCTCGGAGAAAATAAAATAACCCCAAAACCTGTGGATTTCAAATATTGCATAAGAACATTAAAAAATATATTGTTTCATTCACTTTCAAACTAAATTTATGTATGCAAAAACTCTACATATTTATTTTTTAACGGAACTTAATAATCACCTGTTGAAATATTAGACAACCCAGAAACTTCATTCGACTTTTTTATTTATTTATTTATTTATTTGACATTTTTACATTTTTTTATGACATGAATTAGGTATTTTATATTTTTAAAATTATGATGCATAAATTATAATGTTTTTTTTCGCTTACCTCTCCAAAAAAGAGACTAGCTCTTGTGCTTGGAGAGGGAGTTACACTATAATAATTTTTATAATATTTTATATATTTTATTTATTGTCTATTTGTATGCTTCTGAAGTGTTCTGTAATATTGTTTATTTTCTAATTATGTGGTTTTTGAAGTATTCATTTAGTCTCTTTCTAAACTCTTTTATATCTTTTATTTCTTTAATTTGTGTAGGGAGGCTATTGAAATTTTTTATCCTTAAATATGTAAAATTTTTCTGATAGTGTTTGATGTTACTAATTTTAAGCTTATTTTTTAACCATTTAAGAATTTTTGAAGAATTTTTAGCGAAATAGCACAAAATTATTTTTAAAAATTGTTAATTTGTTTTAAATAATTCTCCACAAAATAACGTATTAAACTATTGTTAAGAAGCCTTTATGACTCATTTTTATGAACTATTTATAATATAATCTAACTAGTATTTTGTTTTTTCATATATATTCAATGTATAGTTTGATAGTATTTTAAAAATATTTATGCTATTTAAAGGATGTTTTTTAGAAGTAACTTATAACTTTAAAAACTATGACTTTAACTTTAAAATGAAACTATAACTTTAAAATGAAATAAAACACATAAAAATCGAAGAAATAACCACGGTATTGGCATTATTGGAAAGATAATTTTATGCCATTAGTGTTTAAATATGATTTTGCGCATATGGGCGCTACTGCTGGCTTGAATAAAGCGCAATCTGGAAGTCCAGTTTTTGACTACTTTTTGGAGCAGCTGGGGACGTATATCGGTAATAACGCGACGAACGTTAGCTTCCAAGTCGTCTATTGTCTTTGGTTTATCGGCGTTAACTATTCACTTCACATATTTCTAATGAAAAAATCCAAAAGTATTAAATCACACGATCTTGGAGGACAATTCACTTGTCCATTACGCGAAATCGTGCGCTCATCGAATGTTTCCTTCAATAAATTGATTGTGGCGTGCGCTGTGTACCATATTGCACCGTTTTTGTAAAACCACAGCTCTTCTACATTAAGATATTCAATTGGGAAACCAAAAAGTCAGTAATCATAGATCTATATCGCTCTGCATTAACTGTAACGTTCTGGCCGGCATCATTTTTGAAGAAACAACAGCTTCTTCGGTATGCACTGTACGACATCTCTGCAGATGCTTATTATCAATTGGAGTATGCGTGGTGCAAAAAAGATCCATGGTTATTCGAATTACTTGCTTGGATGCACGATTATGTCAACTGTGAAATGAACGATGCGAACGGCAAGTTTCGCTAACTGAACCATCATTTTCGAAAAAAAATTACACAATTTGCAAACCTAGTTCTGGCGTAAGTCTATTTATGGTGAAATGGCAGACCAAACTGAGCACAAATCAACTGTCAGCATCAAATTGGCTGTCGCTGAAAAAAGTGTTGTCAATTCGAAAAACAAACCTCTAAAAAAAACATCTTTACAATACTCAGTGACAAATTAATACTAAGTAGTTATGTCCATTTTAATTGATTTTCACATTTGCGGGTAAGTGATTTAATTGATTATTTTGCAATTTTAAAATACACAGTTTAACTTCATATTTTTTTAATCAAAAATATTGACTTAAAGTAGTGCTAACTCATTTTTGGTGATTATCGAAACGTACGCTTTTAAGACGCAGTTTGAGAAACACTGCCTTAACGTGTCTCATGGACCAGTAAGAACATCGTGTGACGCAATCCTTCTAAGCCGAGCCGTATGTCGTGTAAGGCTTTCAATCCTAAAGAACCTATCCACTACTCACGCTCTGGTATTTTTATGTGAAATGTTTGAAAATATTTTTTATAATCTTTTCAAAAGGTAAAGGCAAACAGTCTCACCTTTTTGATCGTGTCTTTATCTACTCGGAATCATCATCAAAATTTTAGAACTATTTTACTAAGTTACTGAATAAAAGTATTATATGTTTTTATATTTAATGATATTATAGACACACGTCATTCATTGCGGCTGTCGAGCCTCCAATATTTAAATATATTTTTTATTAATCATATATGTGTATACAATAATCGATAATCATATCTACGCCCTTTTTGAACTTTTACAGATATGTAATTAATATCTACCTACGCAGCTGGTACAACATAAAATAGATTTAAAATACAACATAGTATAAGTAAATATAGAAATAAAAATTGAAGTATGTATAAAGTACAATACAGTGGCAGTAGGTACATACTTGTATATATATAAGAAGTAAAAAATATATAAAATTGTATACGTACTTAGTATTAAATTGAGAAATACATATACATATAAGAGAAATAATAAATTTAGCCAAAATTTTTTTTTTTTTTTCTAAAATAATTACGCCTTTGTTTAAAACATGTTTAAAACAAATTTGTATTTAAACATTAATCATCGGAGTGTATCTACAAGACCAAAATCGTTTTCAAGCCTGTGACGTTTTTATGTGAGTGCGTTACTATAATAACTTGTATTTGAAGTATTTATATAAAGCAGTAAACGTGAAATATATTGTAAAATAACTACGTTACCTGTCTTAGATAAAATGTTTTTCTGGTACGCCCGCTTTTTAAAAAATCTAATTTAGTGTATAACTTCTGATATAAATGAATAATAAAAACTAACATTTTCGTAAAAAATGCGAAAATATGAATTATTATTAAAGGGAACGGAAGTATTAATAAATACAATTTTTTTATTTATTTCTTTCCTGGTTAGCCACAGACAGGTGGATCATCATCATCGTCTTCTTCGGCTAATTTTTGATGTTTCGATTTGATGACTTTATTTGTTGCATCCTCACAGTTTTCATTTTCTTCGTAACATGATAAATTGTTATCTTTGTTGAAAATTTTTGATAATTAACAATAGGAACTTCTAACACTCCTCACTGCTCAAAATTTTGGGAACATCTTAAAGGTTTAAAGTTGCAAACAGCTAAGCAATTTTGTACGGTATTGGTTTTTATAGCTATTAACTAACATTTATAACTATAAGTAAGCGACAAACTGTATTACTTTGGAAAAATGATTTTTTTGCATTAATCTCTGGCTGTTGTGGAATCAATCAATGGATTCTAGTATGTAATTAACCTTTACCATACCGTGATTTAATATACCCGTACGCAGCCATGCTGTCAACTCGTGTTACCGTAAGAGATTACATTTTTTAGTATTTAAAATGTGAAAAAATGTTTCTATTAGCTTAAGTGGCTTTAAATTTGTTAATGCCATAAATTTACTCTAAATATTGATCATTAATTGTGAAAAAATAATTAATATAATACTATAAATAATTAGGAGCATTCATCAAGTCCTCTACAATCTTCCTTCTTGTTCCTCTTCATTTAATTAGTGAGAAAGATATCTTTTTCCACATATATTGTTATGTTATTTCCCTTTTCTGCCTCGGCTTCATGTTCAAGGGGGAGGCATCTAGCCTAACTGGTTCTTTTTTAAATAATTATCAAGTCAAATGGTTATGAAATGAAATTACAAAATGCCATTGTTTACAATAAAGTTTATTATTTGTGACTTGCATGTATTAAAAGTGGAAAATGAGCATTTTACCTTATTACTTATTAATAAGACAATTCATAAATAATTACAAATAAATTAACATTATATATGTGCCCATCACGCCAACATAAAGACAACTACCAAATTTTTTGTGTCGATTCTTGTCTGATGTTGATTATTCAGGTCCCTCACGTAAAGGATTACCTTTTAGGAGACGCCTTCCACGTGTAGATGATGGTCCTGGAACGGGGACGTGAAGTGTGGCCAATAGTTGTGGTGCCAGGGTAGAGTAACGGAGTTTAGGATTGCCCACCAGACGATATCCAATTATCCAGGCAAACCGGGACTCTGGACGCGATGGGCTTATGCAATTTGTGCATGCCGTATATGATATTGTTTCCTCTGATAGCGACAATTTGTTTTCACTACATCAATTTACGTTAATCGTCTTTTTTTTAATATATAAATCCACCGGGACCCTTTTTATACTTTAACATCAATGATTAAATACAGAGAACAACACAGTCCAAGCTTTAAACTCGAGGCGCACAGCTTACATTTTCCCCGGAATCACAAATTACAAAACGCTTGCTTATTATATCAGAGCCGATATTGATTTTGTTTTCTAATTGAAAACTAGATCGTGTTTATGGAGCGATCTCTCCCGGCTGGGGTTGGGAGAAAGACTGACGCATGAGGGTGATGCATCCCTTATGGTGCATTTGCCTACGTGACTAAAGTCGCGTACGCCAGATTTATTATTTCCGTTCCCACGCCGCATCGTGCATCTAACAATACAGATGTTTATTGCCCTCCATCCCTTACTTCGAGTAAGTGTTTTTGTATCCTTGAACAAAATATTGTTTTGGATAATTCTGCATTCTAACAATATATATATATATATATATAATATCGATATAAGATTTCTTTCTGTCTTACCATAAGTGATATTTTAGCCAAAATATTAATTTCACAATAGATTGAATTGAAAAATAATTATGTTTATTGGATTAAATTACTGGTTTTTCACTAGTCATTTCTAAGCATAAATGTTTTCCTTAGAAACAACTATAATATGAATATGATGTTGAGGGCCGTAGACCTATGTTACTGCGTGGTTTGGGAAGGGTTAAACAAATTATCACAAGCAACTAAATTTACTGTCCCAATTGAGCGACGTAAATTGATTTGGTTCTCCGTTCCTTGAGATTTGCCCCAAATAAGCGACTGCCCCAATTAACCGGCGACCCAATTAAGCTGAATGGACTGTATTTATAAATTATGTACGTTAAATACAGCATACTAAGCAGATCAGCAGCGATGCGCAAACTTTCGATTAAAATATTTAATGCGCACTTTTGATGTTTGAAAATACTAATTAATACTTGTGATTAATCTTTCTTTCAAACACAAATAACATTTTAATATTTTCGTGTGATAGTGAAGCAACCAATCTGTCAATATATTATATATGTACCGATGTACCTACTCATTGTAGTATACGCTGAGTCGTTGTAGAAATATTGTACATCATAACTCTTTGAAATAATGATTTTTACGTCTTTTTTTGTTGATATTTTATGAAGCGGCCTAACTTACGTAGTCATTACGCGTCTATGATAATATTTTCATGGAAGTAAAACCTTTATTATAGAGACGATTCTAAAGTTACGAGCGTGAGATGGCAATATCCGATTTTATACCTGAGAATAAAATACAAGCAATCGTTTTAAATAAATCCGCACTTAATCATCCCCAGGCTGGGGGGTAGGTTTCGTGTTTGCCTTAACCGTAAATTGCTCTTTATCGCGTTTGTATTTTCACAACATTTTATATGAACCTTTGTTATAAACATAAAACAAAAAGCACGGATTATTTTTACTTGAATTATTTTAGAATGTACTCCCATATATGTTTTCAATTGTGTGTTTAAATTGAGTTGTTTTATTTTAAGTATTCAGCATAAGACCAGTACTTAAAGAATATCGAATATCTCAATGAGAATAGTTGTGGACATAAATATTGGATGGATAACAGCGTAGATGATCTGTCACGACTAGGGATTCTGTATTCTCGACTTTTTTCAATTCCCGGGGATTTAAATTTTCAATTCCCGGGGATTTAAATTTTCAAGTCCCGTGAATATCTGGGAATCTAGACCATGAATTTTATTTAATTAAAAAGAAATTATTTTTTGATAAATATTCATATGTATAATATACAGTAGCTATTAAGGGTTTTATCCATATTAAATCAAATAATTATTTGTAGTTTTCTTTGATGAAATTAGGTTTACATTTATAAATTGATTACAAAAAACTAATACATCTATAAAAATTATAAAACACAAATATATATTTTTTAAATATACAAAAAAAACTATAAAAACACATCGGAAGACAATAACATACTTATACATAATATTTAATCAAAATTAACGACACACTGTGAAGTCCCCTAATAACCTTTTAGAAATAATTTTATCAAATTTTCATTTCGTCAAAAGATGACACGATTTTATCTTAAAGATTTACATTATATTTTAAAGGAAACATAATTCTCTGTCATAACCAACCTACAAAATCATTTCTTTCAAAAAATTTTTGTTAATATTAAATATCTAAAGACTAATTTCTCCGTAAAAAATTGAAAACTTTTTTTTTTAAATATACATGTACCGCTCGCCACTGGGTAACTACCTGGCCTATATGCTGTATGACAATTGTCATATGGGATTAAAAACATAAAGAATAGAGTCTCGAGTTGTCTTTTTTCTGTCCTGAGACTGGAGACAGCAAAAATCATGGAATACCCGGGAATTTATTCCCGGGGTTGTCTCGACACAGAATCCTTATACTCTCCTTTGGACTACAAATTAGACCCGTTTCTGCGAAAGATCGCCTACTAGATGGACGGATTTTGTAAAGTTTAGGCTTTGGAATTCTGCAGATTGTAGTAGAAGGCACCAAATAGTTTTGGCTTTGGCTGAGGTGTCATCATCATAAGAAGAAAAAGAAGAAGAGCTTCCATGGTCTACTCATATCTGGTGACATGACTAAAATATCTGAAGATACAGAACCGTATACAGTGGAACCTCGGTTTACGAACTTAAGTCGTTCCGTAAAACTATTCGAAAACCGAGTTGTTCGTAAACCGAAACAATTATTCTCATAAGAATTAATGTAAAATGGATTAATCTGTTTAAGATATCCTATAATCATCTTTATTTTCTACTACTTGCTTGAAATCATATAAAAACAATAAAAATTCACGGTTTTTACTTAAAAGGAATTGGAAGTAATAAAACGAAAAGAATAAACATGAAATCAAAATTTATTTATCCTACAAAATATGTAGTAAAGCGTTATTGTTTGGAAGGAGACTTGAAGTTCATTAGGTTTCGGTCTCACAAAAAACATATCCAACAATATTTATTTCTGCTTGCGTTTTCTAATGTTACGGAAATAAGACATGACATTATTATTAAACAGATTTTTAACACTATTTGATAAAATTTTATCAGGGTGATATTTTTCCACAAATGTTTGCACCTTACTCCACTTTAAGGAGGACCTAGGAACATCTTCCATTCGTTCATCAGTCTCTGAAAATAATATTTTTCTGTCACCGTCTTTTGCTGCTCATTAAGAAACTGTTCCATTTCTTCTGTAGCGAGTACTGAGACTACCTGCTTATTCGTAAACCAAAATTCTGTTCGCAAACTGAAACATTTTTTGGTAAGGACTTTTGTTCGTAAACCGAATTGTTCGTAACCAGAGACGCTGATAAATGCTTAATTTAATTCTCCTATAATCGAGTCTATCATTCTGCGAAGTCAGTCATTATGTGGAATATACGTCGCCAGGGTCACATATCCTCCTTTTGCGTTGCTGCTCTCTGAGTCCATGTGTTAGTACCACAGAGCAGTATTTTCAATATTTTTACTAAAGCTGTACCAAATAATACCATGACACATCCAACGACCAAAGATAATAATAATTAGACATAACACTCCCCGCAAACAGAGTGCGATTCGTAAACCTTATCAATCTTGTTTGATTAACATAGTTGGCACAGCAGACATCTTCAGTCAATATCATTCAGTGACTCTCGCAACTTCTGCTAACAACGTAGTTCGTGGCAATTTGATAGTAGAGTACAGGCAGAACAAACGTAAAAAATTTAAAAAAATATTAATAAAATAGTACAAAAAAAACTGCAGAAATTACTCCTCACTCGTAAGTCACTTCGAAAGTATTTACTATTGTTTCTTCATTAAATTCATTTATATTTAATAATTTTAAAGCTTGATTATATTGAAGAATTAACTAATATAATTCCAGTTGAACCATTTATTGTAAATAAAAATATAAATCTAAATCTAGATTTTTTAGGATATTAAGGATATAAAAATTTGGCACCACACTGTTTGAAAAAATTCCATTGAAAAAGATGAGGAAGGTTTTGTAATATACTCGTACATGAATAATATATGATCGAGAATATCCCATCGCAGAAGTCTTTTATTTATGTTAATATCTATCTATATTAAATATTTATTTCTGTAATTAACGCTTGTCTCGAGAGAATTGACTTACGAAAAATGTTCTCATAATTGCAATAAAAAATAATAATATTAGCAGAGAAACCTGTTTACAAATATTCTCATTAACTTATCTAATATAAAATAAATAAGATTATGTATTACTATTATTCATTAATATCGAAAGCAAATAAACGAGTCATTTTGTGAGTACAGGAATTTGGCAGAAATAGTTGAAACTTTTGTACGAGAAACGAAAATACTGTACTGTAATATACTAACATATATAAAATTTGAGTTCTGCTCAATAAACCCGTTTAAGGATTATTACTTTTTGAACATGTCTAACATCATGGATACATAAAATAATATTGTTATTACATTATTATTAATACATAGTATTGTTCTACGCAGAATATTCTAAATTAGATATAGTTTTGTGAATTTAAATTATTCATTAATTAGATGTATTAATTAGAAAGATATGTATGTAAAATCAATTTATCTTTAAATATTGTTGCGCTACCGGGATTCAAACCTGGATCTCTTTTCCAATGCGAGGAAGGTTCGAATCACGGTAGCGCAACAACAATATTTTTCGATAAAATTGATTTTATATGTATCTCTTTATAATTAATACATTAAATTGGTATTTGAAACATCACAGACCTGTGTTCTAAATAATTTCAACTTCACAATAAGAATGTGTTCTCCTTAATAAGCAATAATAATATCATATTTTCAAACAGAAAATATCTATTTTATTTTTTATTTGAATAGAACAGATTGTTAATAAACCTAATGGCCCGTATTCACGAATGAGATTTTTATCTCTGAGAAAAAGGATTATGCTCCCATGAGATTCTTTGGAGACGACATTCGTTTACACATCAAGATTCGAAGATTGCCACATGTATCACGCCCAAACGTCAAATTTCAACCCATTAACCGTTGACGTTCTGTTCGACCGTTGAGTTAATTAAAATCCCCTCTACAGTAAAAATAGAATATATTTTTGTAATTTAATGCTATGTGTTTGTCTATCTTTTTAGAATAACTACTATGGTGTCGTTATACGTACGTGTCAAATGTCGTTTTCAAATCAAACGCTATATACACAGATCGGTCCTACTAATGCTAAACGGTTATCTCCGATTTTATGTCGAGATCAAAATCTCAACACGTGTACACGGTACTGAGATTTATCTCAACTTAATCCTTGACTTATCTCACCGTGTTTCATTCCGTGGAAACTGACTACAATAGATAGTCATAAAAAGCCAACATAAAGATGAACTAACTGTACCAATAATATTACATATAATACAATGGATAATTGTTTGTGGTTGAAGAATTTAAAACAGGAAAGTTTTTTTTTTTTTTCTCAAAATATTTAGTAATCATTTTTAATCAGCGTGATTTTTGGTCTGTTTCAGTTTGCAGGTCTGGCGGTATTCTCCGTGGGTCTCTGGACCGTGCTGGGAAAGCATCAGTACGTCTCCCTCCTGAGCACCATCACCTACCCCATGGCGGCCTACGTTCTCCTCATCGCAGGGTTTTTAGCTGCCACGGCATCGGTACTGGGCTACTGCGGCCTGTGGAGGGAAAATAGATCTATGCTGTTAGGGGTAAGTTAAGGCAGTATAGTGAATTTCATCTATATCTCCTGAATGTCATACATACCTCTTAGCACGTTTCATGTTCTTTCTACTCTTCAACTTAGACGCATTATATGATCTGGCTTGAATAGTACTTAATTACTGAATAGTTACTATATTATTAGATATAGGGATATAATAACTTAAGCTGAAAACATTTCTGAATATACAACACTTGTATAATATTATCTCTATATAATAATAATAATAATAATAAGTATAATTATCTGCAACTGACATGAGCTGCATTTTATTTTTATCAAGACTTCATTATTTATTTTATTATTTAATATTATTACTAAGACGGATTATCTACGAAAGAGTTATTATAAACCGTTATTGTGACTGTGATTGTGTTCGATTGTAACGATGATTGGTAACTGAGATTCAACTGTTGGTGGTTTAGTTTCTAGTGTAGCGGTGAATGCTCGAAGAATTACGAATAATCAGTTACCAATCGTCGTTACAATCAAACACAATAACGGTTTAACTATCATCAATTTGAACAAAGATTTTTTTAAATGAAATTAAAAGTTGTAGTTTATATTAAATTAAAAGCAGTTACGAAAATGAAATGGTGAAAAATTGTAAAACAGTTAATGAAATAAAATATTAAAATTGACAATTGAGGTGATTGGACAAGTTATTTATAATCTATTATATAGTTATAAAGCGTGCTTAAGATCAACGATTTCGTTACACATAGCGCGCGACAGTGATCGGCGTTTGCAGGTGGGTGTACGCGTGAAGTACTAACTTAGCTGTATGGTAAATAATAAGTATGCATATGGTAAGCACTCAAACAAATATCAACCGTCAACAATACAATTTCACTTTTAAATTGAGCCTGTGACATGAAGAATATATCCAGGTTTGCGCAAATGGATGATTTCAATTGTGCTTGGAGAGGAATTTGAGTAATAATTATTATTAAGGAAAACACATTCTTATTGTGAAGTTATAATTATTCAGAACAGACGGTCTGTGATATTTTAAACACTAAATTAATGTATTCATTATAAATATTATACATATAAAATCAATTTTGTCGAAAAATATTGTTTTTGCGTCACCGGGATTCGAACCTGGATCTCTATTTCCAATCCGGAAATAATGGAACGACAGGTGTATTAATTTGAACGAAACTTTGTCATGAAAAATACTGGCGTTATAAAACAATTGGTAGTGTAATTTCCCGGATTGGAAATAGAGATCCAGGTTCGAATCCCGGTGACGCAAAAATAATATTTTTCGACAAAATTGATTTTATATGTATATATTTATAATTAATACATTAATTTAGTAATAATTATTGCATAAATTCTCTCTCCAAGCACAAGAGCTATTCTCTTTTTTGGAGAGGTAATCGATCCATAAAAATCTTTAGTTTTGTAACAGAATCATGTAACTCATATGTATATAATTTTTTTTTTTTTAAATTAAACATTCTAAGCCGGGGAAAGAAATAATCTAGACTGATGTTTAAATCTTGGAGTGAAATAGGGTTCAACATCTCAGTTCGGAGGGATGTTAAAGTATGTTTGTCAAAGTATTGAGGAGTTATCGAGTTTACCGTCAACTATTTTGTAAAGTGTAATAAAGTCCGTGATTTTTCGTCTATTTTCCAAAGAGATTAATTGAAAACTTTCGAGTCTCTTGTCATATGTCAATCAAGAGAATCGATATGTCAAGGATTGAAGGAACTTTTTTGGATTTATTCTACTCTATAGTTGTGGAATTCGTATTTGGGTGACCAGATTCATGATGAAAATTCCAATGAACTTCTGTTCGTGGATTTATAAACGGTAATTGGTACCTACGAATGTTTAGCGAAATTCTTTTATTGTTCTGAGAACGAAACGAGAGTTTACATGTCTTTGCTTGTCGGAAATTTCAAATATTTGGAGACCTGATTTTCATTTTTTCTACTTTTATATTATTATTATTAGAGAACACATAAAAGTTTATTTTTATTTTGTAATTTGCAGAGCGTTAATAGTTTAATGACACTATACATACAAAATATTGTTTATCTTTTGCTGACTCGCGTTCATTGGTTATAATAGACTCGAAAGGATTACCAGTATAAGGGTTTTATTTATAATATATCAGAAGGATGTGTAAGGTGAGAATCGAGACCCTATACCTCTTCAAATTCTTATGTATGTATATGAAATGTTACCAACATAGAGGTTGGTACCTATGCGAGTGCTTATGGCTAGATCGGGCGTATTATGAGTAAAACAATACGTACAATAGTTACGTTTATTTACAGAAGAAGCTCAATTGAAATTAAACTATTTGTTATACTATACAAAGTTCAAGATAAATGACCGGAAGAAGATTGATCAGTTCTATAGCTTCTCGGAGTGGTTCGATCGCGGTGTATTGTTGTCTGAAATTTGGCGGGTACTAGGCGGACTGTACGGCTTTCAAGTGATTTTTTTTATCTGGATCTGTGAAGCGTGAGCAAGGCCTCTATAATATAATTAAAAATATAGTCCTTAAACTCTTTAAAAATTCTCATTATATAAAAATGAAATATTACAACATATATCTGAAAAAATTTAAATGTAAAATACATAAAAGTATAAAATAATATTTAAGAGCATAATTACAAAAAGGAACTTAAAATTATAATCATAAATAAATATTTAGTACCAATAAACACAAACATGGTTTCAAGAAAATATACTTATTTGTAGCTTAAAATTTGATAATGTGTTCAACTCATCACTGTGTTAAAGTCATTATAGAATCTACAATTTTATGAAATCTGATGAAAGAATCCAATTTTGCTATGGCAAGCATCTAATCTTTATTAATATTTATAATTCTATTAATATTTATTAAATAATTCATTTTAATTATTTTTCTACCATTTGTAAAAATAGACCTACCGGTTCAGCGGAGAATAGTATTTTGCGCGATATTACTTCAAAAACAAAAAGTAAAACATCTGAAAGATGTTTCAATATTATTTGAAAGATATATAGATTTCTATTTATATTTTCGTTTAAATCTATAAAAACTTTGAAAAAATATTTCAAAACGCTTTTTTTGGTACCTACCTAAAAATATTTCACATTTACATAATACCACATGTATATTTTAACAGGAGGTACACAGTTTTTAATAAAAAATGCATGTCCTTTTTGTGACAGAAAAGGACTTCCCCTTTAATTTTAATATGAATTTCGTATCCGTGGAAGTCTGACTTCACCTCCGGACTTAAACAGTACACGGCCAGCAAATTGCTTCACATCTTTTATTCATTTGCGCAATTCCAAAACTAACATTGTATTATTTAAAGTAGAGACTATTTTAAATAATTTTTTTGATGCTGTAATTTTTTAATACAAACAATTTTTTTCATTGCGTACATTAAAAAAAAAGTTTTTATCAATTAATATTTTATAAAATTGTTATAGTATATTGTGATAGTAAAATAATCTGCTTTGATCTTTTAATAAAATCACCAAATTTACATATGATTATATTTTTAGTTATGAAATACAACTTACATTTAGTGTGATTTTAATACATTTTTTATCAACCCTGTTTATTTTGTTAGTTTCAGAAGCGGCAACATATTACTTTTCTTGGAAAGGTTTATTTTTCACATGTGAATGAATTTACCTTTTTTTAAAACCACTAACCACTTACCACTAACCGATAACGTAAATAAATCTTAAGTAAATCGTCAATAACATTGTCCCTTGTGTCTTCTACATCTTATATACACTAGCTGGTTGTTTTACATCAATCTACCATAAAACCATGTTCTCTCACGATTTTTTCGTATAGCAAATTAATAAATTGGAATTAATTCGAAATTGTCAAGCGCTTTTTAGGCCTCGGTTTACGAACCACCCTGTTAACAAACAATTCGATTTACGACCAAATATCCTGACGTAAAAATGCTTAAGTTTGAGAACATAATTTCGGCTTACAAACAGGCAGGCAGTCTCAGGACTCAATAGCAGCAATAGACGCTGACAGAGGAAATATTATTTTCAGAGACTGATGAACGAATAGAAAATATTCCTAGGTCCTCCTCGAAGTGGAGTGAAGTGCAAAGATTTGTAGAAAAATATCACCGTGATAAAATTTTATCAAATCGTGTTACAAATCTGTTTAATAATAATGTAATGTCTCATGTCCGCAACATTATAAAAAGCAAGAAGAAAAAAATATCGTTGGATGGGTTTTTCGTGAAACAGAAACCTGATGAACTTCAAGCACCCGATGTTTTCATGGATGGAGAGTCCCCTTCCAAACAATAACACTTTACTACATATTTTTTAAGATAAGTTAAAATAAAAATAAATTTTACATTTCTTCTTTTCATTTTATTATTACTTCCAATTCCTTTTAATTAAAAACCGTGCTTTTATATGATTTCAAGTAAGAAGTAGAAAATAAAGATGATAATGGGCCATTTTCTTGGGGTCTTAAACAGATTAATATATCTTATATTGATTCTTATGGGAATAATTGTTTCGGATTACGAACAACTCGCTTTCCGAACAGTTTTACGGAACGTACAATATAAATATATACTAACGTAATGCTTTTTTTTCATTAATGTACACAGAAATTCTAGTTATGCACAGCTTTGTTCACTGCTATCGTTATCATCACGTTAGTTACCGGAGTAGTATACGCCCCTACCTACAGTATCACCGCCTACAAAGTAACATTAATTTCGTTGCTCATGTTTACTGTAGGTACATACTGTACACGGCTTTGAGATCCTCTCAGCCCTATTTAATCCGTCGCCAGTATTCTGGCACTGATTCAGAACTAAAGCTGCTAGATTTTCTCATACCTCTCTCTCGGTCTCGGAAGAATGTGTGACATTATTTGATCTCATTGCCGACGGGCATCACGAGGAACTTTGATTTCAGTTTCAACTTTGACACAAAAGTTACAGCTCTCAACATATTATTCTCATTAAAAATCTCTGCAATCCCGATAAACTCGTTGAATCTGTATCGTACTCTGCCTGTACGAGTGTTATATTATCTAAGTGTCGTTTTTTTTTCATTGTTGGCCTAGCGATTATGAATGAAAAAATGAGTAAGTAGAATTTGTATTCTAGAAGTTAAGTATGAATATCACATATGTGTGTGTGTGTGTATTAAGTATGTTTAGTTCATGAGGAAAAAATAAAAAAATTATATTACATTTTTTTTGATATTTTAATTTTTCATTTGTCAGAATAAGGTTACTAGATGTGTACTAGAGGTTAGGTTAGGTTAGGTTAGGTTAGGTTAGGTTAGGTTAGGTTAGGTTAGGTTAGGTTAGGTTAGGTTAGGTTAGGTTAGGTTAGGTTAGTAGGTAAGGTTACTAGATGTGTTTTATCGTTTTATTCAGTTTTTTCTATAGTATCTTCAGCGACGTGAAAGGACATATTTTAATTTATGAACATTTGAGTATGTATGAGTGAATTTCTGAAACGTATCAAAACAAGTTTAACATGTACGAATACTGAATAAAATATGTAGTCACCACGATAAATGTGACTCATTTGTTTGGTCACTGTTTTGTCGAATATTTTTCTAAGATTACTGTAGTATGAAATCTAAAAGTTTTAAATATGTCTACTACAGAAAAAAGTATTTGGATGTATATTAAAATTTCTATGTAAAACATTAATGTTCGCATTATGGACTTCCACATAACAAAAATAAACTATATCATAGTGAACCTTCTGCTAAAGTATAATAATTATACTTCTCTTAATATTTTAATTACATTTGTAATTTTTTATTATATTAAGATATTATTATTACTGCGTAATTTACAATAGGTATAATTAATAAAATCCTAATAAATATCGTATAATTAAATTTTTTAAATAGGATGAATAAACATATTCTCTTACAATTTTAAACGAAAAATATTTTGGATAATAAATCACCGTTGAGTAATATCAAAGATGTTCTAATGATTTGTTAATGTTCTGAAAATTTACAATGTTATTCTAACAAAAATACGAGCTCCGTAACTTTCTGCCGGAGCGTAACTTTGCGTCAAAGTTTATGGAAAAATTTCTTAATTTTTCAAACGTTAGGGCGATAATTTCCAAGTAAAAGGTAACGCTAACGATAAAACGACAACTCTATATAAAAAAAAATAATCTAATACTTTCTTCGGTTTATGATATTGTCTGTAGAATTTAAGCTGATAATTATACTACATAATACTTTATTAGTACGTGTTGTAAAGCGATACAGGTTCGAATCCCGGTAACAATGATCATTTTTTTAATATATAGATTTTTTTCTGTATATCTTTACAGTCAATTTATTTAATTAATTTTAAATTTACCACATAACTATGTTCTAAAATTGCAACTTCACAACAAAAAATTGTTTACGTTTAAAAATAGGAAATTTAATTTGCCATCTCGTTTACATACTTCGGTATGATGTTTTTTTAGCTAACCTTGCCTTATATATGCCTTTAATTAATTTATTAGTAAATACGATAGGCTGTATCCAGTGACGTGCAGTAAGTATTTATTTAGGTTATGCTGTTCCAATGATATTATATAATCATATATAATATATGAACTGTCGTTTAACCAACGTCTTTAGACAAAGCGAATCCGTCATTAATACGACCCTACTATGTATTTATGTATAATTTTAGAGTACTATTAATAGTGTTTTTAAAGTTTTTTATTAAAAGAATACATTCTTACCTATATAAAAAATGTATGGGCGTTTTTAAGAACACTTTCTATGACTGAACATGATTCTTTTATTATTTGAAAATATTTCACGTAATAACTAAAGGAAATAATTATTTTTATTAAAGGTTAACGTAGGGAATAGTTCTGACAATTGCTTTTTGTTTTTCTCAAATCATAAACAAATCCATGCACCAAATGCAAAGACCGACCATGAAATCAACACGTTAAAAACAGTAAGATAGTAAAATTCGCGAATTAGTAAAAGATGAAGTAGACACTTCAATGATTTTGCACGCAGTTGTAAGCCTTTCAAATGTTACAAAAAAAAAAAAAACTGTTAAAAAAACAGCATAAGTAACGACTCCATACAAAACGGATCAACTGAAAGTAAGTTTTTAAATTTTCAATTTAGTAAAATAAAAATTGAGTAACACACTAGCTTAAAAATAGAAGATAGTAATGTGAATAGCTACAATGCGTCGATTGTAGCTACTAGCGCTACGGTTGCAGCGATGGTTTGTCGGGGTAGTTTTTATAACTAAGCCATTAAAGTTTATACTGGTACACAGATGGTGCTAATTGTAGTAAATTCGTTAATACGCGTTCACTGTCCACATTATAGATTATTTAATTTATATTTGTTTCCCAGAATTTTTAGAAATGCACAGCTTTTTTGCTTGTATGCACTGCACGCCCCTGTCTGTATCGTCACTAAAGTTTGAATTTATCTGAAAAATGTCATGTTTGTAAAAAGTATAACACATTCAAATCCACTTCAAATACACATTTACACTATTTTGCGACACGTCTGTTCAGGCGATGACGTGTGTTCAGAACACCGCGTATCGCGCGAGATGTACCTTACTGCGTTTAGTTGATACACGTTTGAGTTTGATTTTACAAAAAATTATGCAAAAGTTATTCGTCATTTCGTTCGCCAGGTGGTTGGTTGATTGATGTTCCTCTGGCAGTATGTGTGTATATGTGATTTTGAAAGTTATATTCTGAATAATGAGATGATTAATGAGAAAGTTGTAGTGCCCCAATATTCATTGACCACTCTCGTATCCGTTTGATAGTCGCGGAATGTATTTTATATATATATATATATATGAGAATATGGCATGCTGCAGGTTATGATAAATATTTTTTTTACAGTTTGCACTTGATTTATTGTTAGGCACAGTTTGCAAATATGGAAAAGTTAAATCATACAAAGTATTTATTACTTCTACGTATCAAATAAAAATGTAATTTAGATTTAATTCCAATTCTCTCTGGACTGTACAATGGATGGATCCAAATAATCATAAGGGTAATCGCCTTAAAATAATTCAAAGATCTATTTCCCGCACCCCCTGGTTCTCCAAAAGGAAAGTCTCCAAAAGAATAATATCAAATATCTCTAGAATAAGAGTTGGGCATTGCCAGGTAGCCTCACATTTATTCAAATTGAACTTAATAGATTCCCCAATGTGTGAGTGTAGTGCCGAGGAGGAAACCCTTGACCATATCTATTTTGCCTATCCGTTGCGGATCACAGGTTTTTTTTACAGTAATCTCGTCAATGGTAATTTTCAACTCCCAATTAACTTGTGTCATCTTTTTTCCCTTAACTCGCCACATTTAATCCATATGATAGGAAATTTTTTGAGCGACAATGGTAATATATTATTTTCTATTCTATAATACTATTGCAGTTTTTTCTATCAAATAATGTTTTAACTTGATTAACGGCACAAGTCATTCTTGAAAGATGAATTGCTTATTTAAAAGAAGAAGGAGATTTAATTCGCTGAAATTATAGTTGTGCACAGCTTTTTTGCATCCGAGGTAGAACACATTTTAGGTGCACAAATATTTTTTATGGTGTCATTAAATGTAATTAGCACAGCGTTATCTTTTTTATAATAGTTATATTTTTAATGTTCTTATTATTCAAAAAAATCAATACATTAAATCTGTGATTTACAATATTTATTTCACAATTCATTATCGAGGGGTCAACATTGAGATAACCTTACCATTGCTAAGCGATATTTCACTCTCATAAATCTTCTTCAAGGAATTTGCAGCTCGTTTGTCTTCATTTCTCGCGGACTTAACACCTTATCATTTAATCCTAATCGACATCTCAGTCTATGAATATTTTAAAAGCAAAATATCTTCATTATGGCCCGTCTTATTCCTTAAGGAAGAGTAATAGGAACCGCTAATCCATCATTACATTATATTTACATAATATCTCAATTATCATTTTGTATCATGATTGAGCGAGCGATAAATAATTAAAAACGAAATAAATTTTAAAATATATTTTTTAGCATATATTTGCACAGAATCCTGAAACAATTTCTCGTATTCTCGGGAGAAATAGAAATAATGTACTACAGAAACAAGTCGTAAAAATGTTACGACAAACATTTGTGTATAAGTTTTCCGTTTTTTATTTCCCTGCCTAAAATTTATGTGTTGAATTTTTTTGGCCATATTTTTTACGAACCCAATCAATTTTTTTTCAAGAACGTAAAATTCGTTCTTATACTTTATGTGAAAACATTACGAAAATTCAAGGCAATATTTTGGAGTGAAGGTTTTTTTCTCATACATAAATTAAATCCTGTAGTCCACATTAAGCTTTTTTTTAAATTGATATCACACAATCAGTGTCAAAGTTTATTGAATAAATTATGGATATCTTATAGAGACAAAGTTATTTTTATTATATTTAATGAAAATATATGGAAGTATGGGTAATTACAGGGCTTACAACCTGTCTTCGGCGGGCTTAAGTGATCACTTTATACAAATGTAACGTTCACTATTCTTACCCATTTTTCAATCTCCATATATATCAAAGTTTTGGAAGTTATATATGGTGTCCAGCGGAAAATTTTCAAGTTTAATATTAAATAAATAAAATAACTAAATGTTATTCTCATAATATATATATACAAAATGAAGTTTAACGATGCGGATTTTACGTTTTATATACAATATCGTCTAAATGCCGTCCATTTCTCTCAAGACACTCTTGCTATCGAACTCTTAAATTTGCGAACACGCGAGAGTAAAGTGTTGATTCAATAGCAGCAACTTCACGATTGACATTTTCTTGTAGGGCCTAAATTGTCCGAGGACTGTTGCTGTAAACTCTTGACTTAAGGTATCCCCATAAAAAAAAGTCACACGGTGTAAGGTCCGGTGATTGAGGTGAACAGGGTATGTCTCCGTACTTGCTGATTAATTATTGGGAAAAATTCCCCTCAGCTTCTCCATTGAAACTCTAGCTGTGTGTGGAGTGGCCCCGTCTTGCTCAGGTTATGTTCTGTTGTTGAACCCAGGAAACAGCTACAGTTGCGGTATCAAAAACCGGTCGATCATTCGGCAATACACATCAGCAGTGACTGTCTCTCGCTGGTTAAAAAAATAAAAGCCCCTCGGGCATAAATTGCACACCATACTGTCGTTTTTGGACAATGCAAACGTTTTTGATGACGTTACCTTGGGTTGTCTGGGCACCGGTATCTCATGTTCTGTTTATTAACATAGCCATCAATATGAAAATGTGCTTCATTAGTAAACAATATATTTCCAAGCGTTCGTGCTGTTCCAAAACGTTCCAGCATCGTTCTCGCTAAGGTTTCACGTAAAGAATAGTCATTTTCGTTGAGAAACTACACAATTTGCAATTTGTACGGGTGAAACCGTAGTTTCTTTTTCAAAATAACGAGCACTGTGGACTTTTTTATTCCTTACCGATTTACGCGGATAGCGCATAATTTCATGTCGAACTTGAACCAAATGGTCTGGCGTCGCTGCTGACGTTGATGGTCCCGGAGGAGTTTGGTTAACTATTGTCAACGCCAGATAAGTTACGTCCTCGACCCATCACCTACTCGTCGAATATTAAAGTGAGTACAAAAAGCGCGACGCCTACAAACTAATAAATCACCGCATTTTAAATATTGCTCAACCGCGAACGCGCGGTACGCTTCCGACCAGTGACTCATTGCGACTGGCAAATCCGCAAATCACGCGCGTCGAACAATACCCCTCCCACTTACCTTACCCTGATGGTTTACGAACAATTACAATTTATTCTTGAAATTTTTCCACTGGGCATCTTTTATGTTACTATGTAGAAACATTTCGAGTACAACTATACTATTGCCATCTATGGAATAAATTTGATATTCATTTTTCTGAAACAGCATAGATATCACTAATGAGAATTTAGTTATTTTTGAAATTATTTAAAGCAATATTCTTTATCTGTAAATGTTTTTAACATATTGACACCTGATCCACTCCCACTAAACCTTCAATCATATTCTCTCTTGCATCCGTCAATATTTCGCATCGCCAGAGAATGTAATCCGGGTCAGTTGGTTCGGTCTTCTTTCCATAGAAAATGCAAAAGATACTTCCCATACAAAAGAACTGATGTTCGAGCTATATTTCAGTGATGATGATACTGGCCACTGAAATTTTGACATCATAAAATCTCACCAATGCAAAATAATCTTTATTTGTCCCCATCTTCTTCCCATAAAACCTACTGTACTCCAAAACCAAATATGTTACACTTTTGTATAAATGTCCATGTATTTAAAAAAAAAAACGGTTAAGTTATGCAATTATGTTTAATTTAAGGCTTCCTTTTGTGTCTCTTCTAGGTTACATCGCGTTTTTTGTAGATGTTTCTCTTGAGAAAACCTAGACCGACCTTTCGACTCGGTCACAATACAACCGTACCTGTTTGCGGGAGATATAAATATATGTGTTAGTAGACAATATGAAAATTATTTATCTTCCAGAATAATAGAGTAGTAGTACAATTCTAGAAGAAAATTTTTTATTTTCAATTTTATATAAGTTTTCGTCTATGCTTCGGCTACGTACTATGTATACTTAAGCTTTATCCGCGTTATATTTGAGGGGTCGGTGGTAAAACATAGAGTTCTACAAAATATCAAAAACTAATGTTTCACTCCGATGCCTCTCCCAATATGTACTGTATTACATATCTTTTATAAAATGTTTCCGATCTTCGATAATAAATAGCAGTATACATAATAATGGTATCCCATAAACATGGAACACTCATGGGCCTGTAAATTATAAAGTCACAATTAGCTCAACATCTCATATTGGTGAATACGTTCTTACCTCCAGCCTTTTATTTATTTCTACAATTCTTTTTTTATACCCTTTTTTCAAAATTGCATCGAATATGTTTCATAGAAAATTTGAAACTATATTTATTTATTAATATAAAATAAAACAGGTGATATTGAAATAGCAAAACGAGTCGCGTTTACCTGATATTAATTCCATTAAGAGTATCGACATCAGCATTATCGTTTTCATTAACTGCTACCCCGCCTTTAGTAAGTACATACTAATATATTCATTGTATTACGTTCAGGTGAGTTTTCCTAGCCTCAGGTATTGAAAATGAAAAACTCATTTTTACATTTTAAATTTAATAATAAAACAATACAACTTTATCGAAAGGAAACGAGTAAATCAATTGAAAATATTGTCGCTGCTATCGTAACGATCTTAACTTTGATTATGTGCCGGGACATTTCATTTCCTTTTTGTATGTTATTCGGGTCGTAGAAAACATCCGATATCAATCTGACGTCGACATGTACAACGTACAACCCTATCTGGAATTCGGCAACTCTCGCTTAAGTACACTACACATTGTTAAAAAGTATGTTTGAATGTGTAAACTTTCAGGTATAGTAGTTGAATAATACTGTTACTTTTTACTTGTTTGCGGTTTTAAATTTGTGGGTTTTCTCCACCTGCCGTAACCCTCGGGTCAGGCTTTACACTTGAAATGGAATGGAAATTTTATCATGATGGGATACTCGTATAGAGAACATTTATTCTCGTAGTTCACGAGAGCTTTTTGTTGACAGATTTTTGACTCGAAGTGAACAAAATTTTTGTGTTGTGTTTTATTATTTATTACACTTAATATTCTCGAACAAATTCGCCAGAGATCCAAGGTAAAGCCCCGTGTCCACGAAAGGATAAGATAATCTTAGAGATTTAGTTTAGTTACAAGATAGACTCGTAAATCATCTTAAGGTTGGTTCAAAGAGATAAAAACTCAAACTAGTGTACACGACGTTCGATCTGACAACAAGATTTGTGTGTGGTCACCTAAAACTCCCATAGACCTCTACAACTATCCATTCTAAAATGTTAGCGTAAGTCATAAAACATTAACATTAGTAAGACGTTCAATTATAAAACATTAATTCGGTTTTAACTCCTGATGGGAAAAATGAAATATTAACTGGTGTTCAAAAGCACTCAAATCAGAAGATGTCTATTTAATTTGTAAAGCAACAATAAACAGGTGTTGGATTTCTGCACATACGAGAATTCATGGAAATGAATTTGTTGATAATCTGGCCAAAGAGGTCACTCTTTCCGGAGTTTTCCCTCATCAATTCCATATCCCGATGTATGACAGACTTAATATGGTAAAAATTCTATTCTAAATTTTGGTACGAATTCTATCTGGATTGCACAATGAATAGAACCAAATAATCATAAGAGTAATCGGCTTAAAATAATTCAAATATTTGTTCCCCGTACCCCCTGATTCTCTAAAAGAACAATATCAAATGTCTCTAGAATGAGAATTTGGCATTGCCGGGTGGCCTCACATTTGTTCAAATTGAACATAGTGGATTCCCTAATGTGTGAGTGTGATGCCGAGGAGGAAACCCTTGACCATTTTTTTATGCCTGTCCATTGCGGATCATAGATTTTTTTTACAGTAGTCTCGTCAATGGTAATTTTCAACCCCCGGTTAACTTGAGTTATCTTTTTTCCCTTAACTTTCCACATTTGATCTATATAATAGTAAATTTTTTGAACCACAATGGTATTAACTTGTAATATAATGTTGCTTATTATATAATATTATTAAACTTTTTTCTATAAAATAAAGTTTCAACTTGATTAATGGCACAAATCACTCTTGAACGGTAGATTACCTATTTAAAAGAAGAAAAATAAGAAAACCACTCAAATGTTTTGAATGACATTTGACGTACGTGACGAGCGTAAATTAGAGCAGGACGGTGAATCTCTGAGACTCGGTGTATACGCGGGGACTTTGAATTATATCCAAAGAATTCGGCTGAGAATTATATCCAAAGAATTTATGGGAGCAAAATTCATATATTAGAGATTGCCTCTAATATACGAATGTAATAAATAATATCTCTAATATATAATATTTCTCGAATCTAATACGAATATAATATCTCTAATATATAATATGTCTTGAAAATCTCTTATAAATCGCATTCGTGAACACGAACCATAGCAGATGTTGTCCAAATACTCATGCCCAATTGGCAATATCCTGGACATATTTGTCGAAGAGACGGTGGACGATGAGGCAAGAAGATCGAAGACGTGTTGGTCATCCTCAAGCTCGATAAAACGATGACACCATAAGAGTGCGGTGCAACAGATAGATAAAAATGGTTGAAGACAGAGATTTATCGATTTTTAGTGAGATCTATATTCAACAGTGGAGAGACACACGATGAAAACAATGATGACTATTCTCTCTAAGTCGAGTTTAGTACTGATGCGCAGCGAGGTTCAGCCATTTCTCGGACTTTGCATGTCCATCTTGTTGAAGATCAATCTCTCGCCTTTCGTTCTTGTATATTCCTAGTGATCACTTAAGTAATAGTTTAATTTTTAAGCTACAAATAGGTGTAATATTCTTTAAAACTATTTCTACCTTTTTAAGATCATTAATATTAGATTTTTCCGTAATTTTTTTGATAGTTTTCTGCATTTTGTAATTGGCCAACGTTGTACCTCTTGACGATATAACCTTTATCATTTTTTGTTATCTTTTTGTATTTATTTGATTAACTTAAATTGTAGATATTGGTTTTATCTTAAATTCATTGTTGACTTACTTACCATAGCGCCGTTTTGCCGCAAGGGTAGATAGAGAAGATAAAACATCACTTTTGCTTCATTCACTTTCATACATCTTCTGATGCTCGCTTTTTAAAAACTTCTAACACGGTCATCCTTCCACATCTGTTCTAACTGATCGTACCAGGTCTCCTGTTGTCTACAATATCCACCTTACATATTCTCTATACATACCTTTCTTAATTTACTCCATTTCTTTATTAGTTAGACTTTACCGTTGAGATGAAGTTAAAGTTATCCGTAAATCCGCAATGAACTATATAGGTACAATATAGCCCCTAGAGGCTACGTATAGTGAAACATTGGTTCAATTTACAATGTGTTTCAATTTTCATTCGGTTGCACATACTTCGTATCACTAACCCAGAGGTCGCAAACTGCGGCTCTGTAGCTACATGAGTGCGGCTCTTCAACGAATGACGAGTTTAAAATACTTTTACTTTTTAAATTTAATAGCATTTTAATACAATTATCAATCAGTAAGTGTGTTACAGTAAAATTCCGATTAGTTTTTTACAAGTGGTCTGCTTTGAAAAACCTGGAGAATGAAGACATGATTTTTAACTTCTAAAAACAGAGTTCTTGTAAAGAAATTTGGCTGTAAAAGAAATCTACTGCTGATATTTGGGTCTTTTGACTAGTGGATTAGCCGACCACTGCACTAACCCAAATGGTAAAAAATACTAAAGATGTTCCATAACATAGGTAGTTTTCAGTTAGTAAATACTATATAAATAATTTATCTTTTTATTTATACACACACCTTGCCAACCATGGTAAACAATTTTTAAATGTTAGAAATTTAGCTTTTTCAACATCTCCTCATCTTTATACAACTACTTATCATTTTCTTATTTAGTATAGGCATTTATTTCAAATTATAATACCACGAGAGTTTACGCACCGATCTGCATCCTGCTCGTACAAAACCCGCCGTCTTGCTCTATAACTACAGTCACTATTCAATTAATGAACATCATACGCTTACCAACACTACGCGTACTTTTGTACAAGAACCATAGAATATATGCATTCCATCGTTGTCAGCTCAGGAGAGACACTAAATGTTATTAGATGTGTCGCGTCGTCTACATCTAGCGCCAAACGAGCGGCCGTCGAACAATCCTGATGACATCAGAAAACACCCCACGCCTTTCCTTAATTTACAGTGCGCGTTGCCAATATTTGGTCAGTAAGTTAGGTTTCATTATATCGATTAATACACGCCGTGCATGGGGTGACCAGCTCTCGAGCTTTCACACGGAGTCTCAAGGTTTCGACCCCGTCTCTCCGGGCTCCAGGTTTTGTTATAAATTCTCCGGGTTACACTAATTATAATCATGTTTAAACTGAACTTAACCGTGATCCAGTAATATCAGTGAAAATAAAATAAATTTCAAATACTAATTAAATGCATTAATTATAAAGATTTTCTTTTAAGAAATCAATTTTATCGAAATATATTGTTGTTGGGATTCAAACCTGGATCTATTTTCCAATTCAGAGAAGGTACATTACGCATTGACGACAAATTGCCATCTACATTGTTTTTTTATCATTATCAAAAATACTGTCGCTATATCATAGTTGGTAATGCACCTTCTTCGGATTGGAAAAGAGATCTAGGTTCGAATCCGGCAGCGCAACAACAATATTTTTCGATAAAACTGATTTCATATGTATATCTTTATAATTAACACATTTAATTAATATTTAAAATATCACATACCTATGTTCTGAATAATTACAACTTTACGATAAGAATGTGTTCTCCTTAATAATACTGAGAAGTTCGTCTACTGACCAGGTAGTTGGAACGGAACCTGATCGGTAAGTGAGAACTGGCTGTACAATAAAATAGAAGTTCTCGTGGTTGAATTTCTTGGAAGCCGAATGACACAAGCCTACTACATAATGCATTGCATGAGCCTAACGAATAGAATCAAGCATTGATCTTAAGGATAACAGCTTCCCTGGGAATATTACCTTAAAGAATCGAACTTGCCGTCCTACGTAGATAGTGGTAATCCCTCGGGCTCCTCTCTCTTAACCGAAGCCAGCTTAGTTAGAGTGAAGGAATCCCTCGGGTGCTCTCTTTTCACAGTCTGAATTTACGATGTAGCGCCAAGCTCCCGATTACGGTCTTTGTGCCCTAGCCCTAGCCCTGTGATGTGTCACGCTGATATCTCGAGTAAGCGTGTTCGGGACCGTACTCCCGAAGGACCATTGAACAATTTCTGGTGAATTGCGTAAAGGCATTCTTTACTTTTCCAATTTGAAATTTGAAGTCTTCGATGCATATTTTGTACTTTTTCAGGGCGATACTAACGGTTAATTTATTAACAATATTATACTGGACTACAATACCGCCCAGGAATGCAGACCTAATTAGTAATGGGACGAATCTTGTTTTATATAATGAATTTATTCGGGTGTGGGTGACTCGTTGGAGCTCTTTAGGTGGGTAGTTAGGCCGGCCTGCGTGGGTGGAACTCCACTTACCCGCTTACCTCTCACTCTCCATACCTTGTGGTCTTGCAACTCCGTTAGTCTGTCCGCGTAAGGGTCCGTGAGTATCTACCTTGAACTACTGCACCTTAATTTTTCATCTGTGTGTAAAACTATGTTCCATGAATTTATGTTATATTAATAAATATTTTTATGAATGAAGACAGCACTTAATGTACGCTAGAGGGTCTAAATTTTAAAACTTAATTACTAATAACCACATTGAATTTCTTCTCATTTTTTGTTTTGCTTATACTCATATATGTAATTGAAATAAAGTCGCGTATTTTTATTAGCTTTGGTGAGTGGGACCGACAAGGAAGCCCTAGCTTCTAAACCGGTCCCGGGAATGGGTGGGTCCTCTTCCCCCCACCCCTCCAGCTGTCCTTTTAAATATCAGATAAATAATAAAGTGCATTAATTATCATATAAATTGACAGGTTGTCAGAAAATACTCAATTCTCAAGCATTATCTTAACAATGTTATGTGAATTATTATAATACGTGTATTGCCATTCGTATTAAACAATTAAAAATTAAGTACCTACGTACAACTGGTATCGTCTTCTCTTCTTCTTCTTTAACCTGTCTGCATCTACTACTGGATGTAGGCCTCCCCCATAGCTTTCCAAGTTAGCGTATGGATTTTTAATCTAGTACAAGAGAATATTATGAAGAGAAACCTATTTATACATATTATTATAGAATTTTTTTCAGGCAAGTATAAATAACTAACGTTGTTTAAAATAAATAAAATTTTCATTTAGAAATATATATATATAAAATCTATCTAAAGATATATAGTTATTTAATTTGTTTTAAATATCAAATAACTATGTTCTAAAATTGCAACCGAACAGTAAAAATACTATTTCATTAAAATATTCTAACGTTATTGTTATATGTTGTTGCAGTTTCTCCAAATAAATAACTTTTTTCTCATCAGTAAATATGTTTTGAGTTCGATTTAAAATAATGCAAATACTTATGTATCTAGTATGAAGTCGATGTTTTGATCTATTGATGTTCCAAATTCAAAAGTATTGTTACAGATTAGTTTTCTGTTTTTGTTGTTATTATATTGTATTTATTAATTAAAAACTTTAGTCTTCAATTTTTGTATATTCCTAAGATAAACAACTTCAGTTATAATATTATTTCATTGTAAAATAAAATAATGTTTTAATTCGTAAAACCTTTAAAAGCCATAACCATAATGACTATAATCCTTTTTCCAAAATTATTACGAGTTATCATCCAAAATTTTCGAAAAAGTATTTATTCCTTCCATTTGGAATGAATTTTCATGCTTTTATCAAAACCCGCCATTCCATCCATAGAGATATTCCCGAATCCACTTATCCACCAAATCACTTTCGAATTCATTTTCTTCTTTTAATTTACCCATGAATCCGCTTTTCTTTACTTTTCGTAATAATCCGTATAGTGGTTAAGACGCTGACCTAGTGGTCGGGGGTTCGTGCCCCGTTCCAAGACACCAGCAAGTTAATCCTATTTTCATAATACAAACGTTTAGCTTAGTTTGAAAATAGTAAGCATATTGATATGACATGTATTCCGTGTACGCATCTCTATTTTTTTTTTAAATAACAAATAAATTTAAAAAATTAAAGATATAATTTGTACATAATTATTTAATATGCCAGACAAAAAATGCTAGTAGTTCCACAAAATTAGAAATTATTTCATCAAAATTTAAGTATTTTCTTCAAAACTGTGTATATAATATAAAAATTTTAATTGTACATTTTCTTAGAAAAAATAAAATAAAACTACTCAAATTTATGCTCTCTTAAGTAAGGAATATAAAAAGTAAAGGTGTTAATTCTAAATTCTAAGCCATACAAATTATCCACTTGTGTAATAATGTAGAAATCTATTTTTATATTAAAATAATTAAGAAATTATTAACAACTCGTTAATAATGACGAGAAATTAATACTTTTAAATAGATAGCAAAAGAATTTTAACTTTTATATTGATATATCTACTTATATTAATTTCTCTATAACTTAATTTTTTTTTTTTTGATCATTAATTGTATTAATTGCAAATACCAAATTATTTACTTAATCGATCAACGATGTTTCATATTCAAATTTATTGTGACAGATTAGAATATTTTGTTATTTAAAATAATTTGTTACATAATTTCGCTACTAAGCGATACGTGCAAACACGTGCAAAAAATGTAAGATTGTCGAAAACTAAAATCATTGCCTTCTTGTCCACAATACAACTTTTTGATCAGAGAATTAAATTTCAAGCCACAGACTACCAAATATATAAGCATGAACTAACGCGAATTCCTTGTTTCTTTATTTTCAATTTGGTGTCACCCACGTGATCATTTTGGTACAACTTACGCAATCAAATTTCTCCACGACTTTTTTAAAAATATATGACGCTAATGTAATAATAATATATGCATTAATGTATAAAAATCGTCTTGTTTACACATAGATTTAAATTTTCCACAAAAAATGTGTGTAGAATATCTCTCGTTCCGCAACTATTGTACACTTTATTTTAAATATATTTATTTATTTATTTACTGATCTGTGTTTCAAACCCTTATTATAT
This sequence comes from Eubasilissa regina, assembly GCA_022840565.1. NCBI lineage: Eukaryota > Metazoa > Arthropoda > Insecta > Trichoptera > Phryganeidae > Eubasilissa > Eubasilissa regina. Next base: position 13,846,749 of record JAINEB010000001.1, on the reverse strand, counting down.
CTAAATTTCATTTATACACATAGACACAGAAGTGTGTTTGCATACAGCCAAAGGAAGTACAACTTTTTTATTATCTAAAATTAAGATCAAATGTAGAATTTATCAATAACTAACTAAAAACTCCTATAAAAGATGTGTTTCATGAATATAACGTTAAAACATTCCGCCTTTCTTAGTTTAATTTCATTGTATTGCTTCGCTGCTGCTACGTAATAGTTCTACATAATGGTCCATATCGTCTCGATTCCTCTGATAGTGTTGTTCTCTTCCATTTAATTTTGTATCTCGTATCCAGCTAAATCTAAACGAGAATATCTTATATCTTATAATCGCAAAATATCTATCTTGTTGATATTTTGCGGATTATTAGATAATAACATAGATTTATTTATTTATTTATTTTTATACATATTGACATACATATTTTTATTCTAACAAAGATGGATACATAATAAACAAAAGACATTACTGACAGCTTATTGCGCGGGATGGAGTAGTCTTCACCTCTGATATATACAGCGTTGTCCTGGCTACTTTGCTAGACTGAAGTCTGTGTTTAAGTAGCCAGTTTTTTTTTCGTGCTATTGTGGTGTTATTTATCGACAGTAATAAAAATAGATTTACAAATATGTATAAAAAAGTAAAAATATATGTAGTGGGAGTGTTGTAGGACTAGTGAATTATTAGTGAAGATATTGTATAAATTATATTAGAATGTTGGATATCCATGCTTCTGATTCATCTCTACCTGATTGAATCATATATTGGGTCCATATTTGTGTAATCTTATTGGAATTATACGATTCCCAGTTGGTACTGAGTGTGTTGTATAGTTTCGAGGCTAAGAATATGTAGAATCTTTGATAAAATGTCGTTGTTGCTCTCGGAACTGGTGTGTAGATGTTTGTTGTTTGTTTTGTGTTGTGTCCATGATTTATTTCTTGATTGACAGCTGACTATAATTAACGTCCGAGAAAAGAAAGGTTTTAATAATTACTATATCAAAATTAATGTCGTTAGTTAAAATTCATATTAATAAAATTTATACAATTAACTTTGTGTTTAACCAATTGAGTATTACACTATTAATCAACCGGTTTCCTTCATCAGGGTAATAAAAACTAAATCTAAACATAAACGTAAAAAAATATTTAAAAACAATTCTATTCACCTAACTATACCAATTTGTAATGGTGCATTTACACTTTGATCTCTCATCTCTGAAATTTAGCGATAAATCATCAGTTGGTCCCACTGCTTTGCATACAAAATACATAAGATAACGAATGACAGGTCGCCCTGCACTGTAATTTATCGTCTTGAGACAAATCTCATCGATTTTTATGCACCATAATAGATATTTTTCATTTAATATTATATTTTTATTTTTTTCAAGATGTAGATGTCTTATAGAAACGAAGCTATTATTTTTATTTACATGGGAAGTATGGATGTTTTGGGCATTACAGGGCTTACGATCTGTCATCGGCAGACTTAAGTAATCACTTTACACAATGAAACGTTTACCTATTTACCCATCTATTAAATTTTTTAGAAGTTGTATATATGTTATCATGTTGAAACATTTCAATTATTTACTACCAACTATGCTGTAGACGTCTATGGTTTTTTTTGAAAATTTGATATTCATTCATCTAAATTAAAATAATAGCTTCGTTTCTGTGCGACATCTATAATATATAGCTTGATGACAATCCCTCAGCGGATAAATAACAGTAATTGGTTCCTACAAAGATTTGGGTGTACGCAAAATATTGTGAAATGTACTGGTCTAAATAAGAAGTTTAAAAATCTGCCTTTTCAGACGTATTCTAGTATATATGTGAATAATTCAAATAAATTTCATATATACACATAAAAGATATAGCCCCGTACTTCAGTCAAAAAAGAATCCCAGCTTCAGCGACATCTATACTGTTACATGAGAATGAATATCAAATTTTCAAAATAAACCATAGACGTCGACAGCATAGTTGGTAGTAAATAATAAAAAAAAATTCAAAATGATAACATACATACAACTTTCAAAAGTTTGATAGATGTAGTAGCATGGGTAAATAGGTTAACGTTTCATTGTGTAAAGTGATCACTTAAGTCAGATGATGATAGGTCGTAAGCCCTGTAAATCCCAAGACTTCAATACTTACATTCCCATGTAAATAAAAATAATTGCTTCGTCTTTGTGAGATATCTATATCTTTTTTTTTTTTAAATTGACGTTTCACGCCTATGGAGTGTTCTTGCCATTACCGAGTAGTTTAATTTAATGTGAAGTTTCTTCTGGATATATTTAATTTTTACAGGTTTATTTCATTGGCGTTTTGAAATTATTTATTTAATATTTTTAAAATACTTTGATTGTTAGATGATAACAAAGTTGGGATGTTGATGGGAAATGGAATTTTGTTGTTACAAAGATCTTGGATTAAATTTGTATACTGGTCATTGATAGGGCATCCTAAAAATACATGATTTAAATTTTCCTCTTCTAGTTGACATTCACACATAGGAGAGTCCCGAATGCGGATTTTAAACAAGTGAGAATTGATACAACAATGGCCGATCCTCATACGGCAGATCGAGGAAGTTTCAAACCTATTTTATTTCGTTTTGTAAAACCAGGGCCTGATAGGAATCATCTATTTCTTGATGACAATCGCTCAGGGGATGAATCCCATTAATTGGTTCCTACAAAGATTTGGACATACTCAAAATATTAATAATTTTTTCGATAAATTACTTCACATCTGCAACAAAATAAATTTAATTAATAATAGCACAGAGGTACCACTCTTCTATCCCAGCGTACCACTTTTGTCTCGTTCATTTTCTCATGTACGCACTTTGATTGGTGAAGTTTCTAGGGTTGGCATCCAATATCTGGTTTACCTGACTTTTCGTCTTTCGATTTTTCGCGACTGTGTTTTGTTTCTATTACCTCACCACACCATCACTTACGTCACATATTTTCATTATCATAATCTCTTCACTCATAAGTTACAAAACATCTCAGTGATCTTTTTTTAATTATTTTAACTGTTATAATCATTTATACGCCTGAATGATCTTATAATTGCATAATTATTCTGTAAGATACATTTTTGTTGGTACTAATACTTCAATGATTAGCTGTGTAGTGTAGTTAGTGTAGCTTAGTATGAAAACAGTAAGAATATTGTGACACGCATTTATATATATGTATATATACATATATATATATTTTAAATCATTCCTTATTCATATTTCCCTATTTAACCTTCGCGTGATTAAACTTCGTTGACCTTGGAATCTATACACATTTGTATTTATGCGGTAGTTTTTATGGGGTATAAAGTATGAATTAATTTGTGGATACATATTTGATGTTTGTGTGAGGCGTGGGGCAGATAAATCAGAAGTGCAGTGTGTCCCAAAATTTTTTTCATTTTGGTTTATTTGCTGCACCAACACAACGAGCGGGGGGTATGCCGATCGCTAGCCGCGTCTTTGGGAATCCAGTCGCTTTGAAGCGTGTCATTACCGGTTGTACGTGAAATTTTCCCTGGAAAATTGATATCCCGAAGAGGTGTCGTGACCACCACGTAGCTGCGACTAGACACCAATGGACTTTTTCCTATGGAGCTACCTTGAATCAAAGGTACGCAATAACAATCCTCCCTCTCTGGACCAATTAAAATAAAATTTTCGTGAAGGAATGGCAGCGATCACGGAGAATACGTGCCGAGCAGTTCTCAGAAATTTTGCCTCCCATGAGTGTGCCGGCAAAATAACGGATAACGGAAACAAATTCCTATGGACTGTACTTAAATGCAAAATTAACATTTTTTTTATTAAACCCATCCATTATTTTATTATAAAAAAAGACTTTTGGGACACCTTGTATTTGGTAATGTGTAAGGGATGGGTGCCCCAATAATCAGCCATCGCTCACGTGTTCGTGGTTGATGATGATTGCGGAGTGTATTAATATAAGTGTGTGTGATCAAAGCAGGTTAGAAAATTATTAAGTACAGTTAAAGAATAAAGATTTACAATGAAATGACTAACTCAGGGGCATTTCCTGGTGATGGTATCTGGAAGGCGGCAGCAGTGAGAAGAGTGGCGCTCAGGAGCCGGCCTCCTGGATGGCTCCTGATCGCATGGTTATTATCGCATGGTATTGTGGCGTCGGTACCGGGCGTGTTTTTACGGCTGTTAGGAGCTCTGATTTTATGCACCGGTAAATGCGAGATGCGTTCAGGGGTAAAAGCAATAGACCTCCACATTTTCATCACTTTATTTACTATCCTCACCTGTCAATTTGTAACATAACATTGGTTTTTTTTCATTGTGTTCATAATTTTTCAAAAGTGTGCTCTGTGACGGATTATTCTCCTAATTGTTTTAAAATGATTTTATATTGTGCATTAATCTCATATTAGAACTATCTATCAGGGTCATTAAAGACCTGTAGATAATTTGTGTATTAAAAAAAATCAAATATGAAACAATCGACAACAACAAATGAACAAGAAACAAAAATTAAACAATTAACAAATTATAATTAACCACTAATTTGTAACGTATAAAAAATGTTTTATGTGTCTAAATAAATAAATAAAAATTCTACACACAGTTAAAACTATTCACACCTTTTCAAAACTTACGTATGTATGTACAACACGAGAGGGTGCGCAATAAATATGGAATTGAATAAATTCCTTTATAGTTGGCACCGCTACTGATAATGACGCTTGTGGGAAATGAAATACGGGTAACTCAACTGAAATATGTCCCCTAGGCCGGCCGCATTTCCCAAAAATCTTTTTCAATGGGGATGAAATACCATTTCCTGTCGGCCCTGTCGCGGCCCAGAGTCACGTTAAGGGGTGGAAAGGCGCTGAGTTAGGACCAAAAATAATACAAAAGGGGTCGGATGCCGCTGAGAAAATTTTATGGTAAAGCTCTTTGAAACTATGAGGTAAATTGATGGTTCATTAAAGTTTTTCAGTCAGCTCTCGATGAACGTTAATTGGAAATGGTTTTACCCTTTTGGAAATGAGCATTGTTAAATGGTTTTTAAAGACAAGCTAAAATACTATTTGTAAGACAACCCTCTTATCACCTTTAAATTGCATTTATTTTTAAACTAGTGTTTAAAACCTCTCCTAGGACGTTGTATAAAAGTCGCTTTCATATTTTCTGCGTGCTACGCTCGCCCAGTTTTTTTTATACTCGTATTACTCCCGTTGCATGTTTAAATTGTCGTTAGTTTGTCGAGCTTTCTATTTGCCATGCTGACTTTCTCTATCTGAGTGTCATTTATCTGAACTGAACCGTTTTCCATATTAATGAAACACTACAAACTATTTTAATAACCAATGTATGATACGAATTAAAAATATTTTAACGTATTAATTTTAAAGGTACATCTTTATAAAATGAATTATAATTTATCTACATAAAATTATTACGGTTATTAGTTTAAATAGTTTTTGCTTACGTTTTGAAAAAAAATTATAAAAAGTCGACAGATATTTTTCCCTTCAATGGAATCATTTTCCCACACAATATTAGAAAAATATTAGGTTTTTATATATATTATAATTGACATTTTATATTTTCCATTCTGTTTTGTTTATCGATTAAAACTCCTTGAAACATTACAGTTATTCAAAAATTCATAAAGATAATTAATATCATTTTTCATGAAGTCTATATAACAAGGATAAAATAATAAGAAACTTTTCAACTTACTGTTTCAAAACTATATTACAATTTTAAAGTTTGAAATCGTGAAACTCGTTGAATCTTTTCAACCAGTGAAACTACACTACTATTATATATAAACTATACTAATAAAAGTACACTATATATTATTATTCAAATACTATTTAAATATTATTTAAAATCTGTAATATAATATTGTACCTTATGTAAAAATATATTATGATTATAATATTAGAATGATATATTATTAAGTTATAGTACGATGCAGTATTATTCAAAAACCAACCATATTAAATTTCTGCTGTCAGTACGGTGAGACTCGTGACATATAAATGTATTATATCACACTCTGTTCTTGTTCATTCAAACGTTTTAACATTAAAATGCCAATCATTTTTAATGCAAATGGGCTCATTTTTTATAAGACTAAATTTTGAATTAACTATATATTTTTATAACTATATATATATATATATATATATATATATTATACTGCTGTACATCCAAAATCAAATAAGTATTTTTTAACAACCAAAAAAAATCAAACAATAGAATTCTAATAATTTTGGCTCCTCTATTAATTCACATTGTTTGATGAAAACGCAATTAACATTTTATACGACATAATTCAAATTAATTGAGGTAGAAGTCAAATTCAAGGTCGTAGACTATTCGAAAAAAGCATTTTCGTTACCAGTTCAATAAATTTTGCAGATGCTATGAAGGATCTATTCATGATGGTATATATATTACATAATTAAAATATATTTCGTTAATTAAAATGAACTTCAGAATACGTTTATCTAAGTACACAATTTTAAATTGAAAATCGTTCCAAATGAATTCAATCAATAATATTTTCCCCATGGCTCTATTCGGTTAAATAATAGTAGAAGTTCATTTGATTATTTGCCTAATGAAAAGTCGATGACTTTGGCTAATTTCCCCAGGGGCTGAAAGAGTGGGAACCGCTCCATCATTTACGGGTGGGAAATATTTCCTGTGATGTCGTCAAACTTCTTCTCGGGCTGATTGTGTTGCCGAATGTTTATATTGAGAGCCATTATCTTCCTTTTTTTTATTGAACTGTTTGCATATTTTAAGCACATATAAAAGACTTATCACTGCCTAGTATATACGTGTACCTATACACGTACAAAATATGTTATTGTAATTTGTTTTATCTAAAAAAACTACCATAGTATTTATTGAAAAGCATATTAGGTCTGATTCCTTCTTCGGCGGTCCCTCATTATGAGGATAACGTCTGCCACGGTTATCGATTGTGAATCCGAGTGTGACTGAGAAGCCCTATTCTTGAACCGCACACCATTCCACATGTTGTGCACGTGCATCAGCTGGGCTGGGGGAGTTCTAAGTGACAGATCTTCCTCCTTTTCTTTTCTCTTTCTCGTTTATTCGGTAATTACGTCCACCCTCTTCGGTTCGCAAGTTTCTTTTGCACTATGTACTTTTTGACACCTTTGTCCCCGGCTCTGGGCCACGATTTCCCAGTATTCAGGATCTATGTCACATATACTCAGATTCGGCTTCAGGGTGTCTTTGAATCTTTTCGTCGGTCCACCCTGTCTTCTTTCGCCGTGAGATAGTTTCGCAAATATAACCTGTTTAGAAAGCCGTGTATCATCCATGTACACACAGTGACCTGCCCATAGCAGTTGGTGCTTAGGATCATAGTTTCAATACTAGGGGGATATTAGCCTTAGTCGAAAACATCGTCTACGACAAAAACTGACCAACCGATGAATAACTAATAATAAAGTACACATATTTTTAAGCTGATTTTATGCTTTTTCATAAATATTTTTACAATTTCTCAAACTATTCTAACGTGTGGTCTTCCTGGATGAGGCTTGAATTCTCCATCCTTAGTTATTAGGCGAGCGTCTAATTGTTACAGATTAAAAAACACATATTAATCCCCAAAGCTGTTGTAATAGATGTATCTTAACTGTTGTGTCCTGTGGCACCAGCTATATTCCGCTGCGCCAGTTGTTGCTCTTTCTCGAAGAATATCGTTTGAGATAGTGACGTGAACAATATTCGATAATACAGGTAACAATTTGGAATTTATTTACGATCACAATATTATAATAATCTCTTAATTATATCTGCGTTGGAAGAGGCGGACTCCCGCGAGCTGTCATACTAAAAGATTCTCCCTGACGTACCACTACATACGCATACGACATATAGACTCGTTCGTCCCGTACGCGCGTGCGCCTGTCATCCGTCTTCATTCCATAGACATCACATTTACAATGTAAGTTGTTTTTTTTTGTAGTTTTATAAAAGATACTCCAAAGAATTCACAGTGTTTTTCAATGATACCTACACCAAACAATAGAGTTTGTCCTTTCGATGGTAGATACTAGAAATTTACGTGACGTTTTCAATGGAAAATATTTTGAGGAGTTTGCTATATATTTCCAAGTAAAAGAAGATCCTTCAAGCAATTCACGTTATCTTTTCAGTGAAAGATTCTCTAAGGAACTTACGTCACAATTTATTCTATATATTGTGCCAAAAAAATACATTAGCTTTTCTTTCGTATTTTATTCTTGTTCCGCATTCCCTATTTAATCGCATCACAATAAATTAGATAATAGTTTAAAAAATATTTTCTAATCAAAATTACTATATTATATGAAATTTAGATAAGTATTAGTACAATTATACATCCCTATAATAAAACATGTTCTCAATACAAAAAGTAAAATATTGAAAATTTTGAGTATTGAAGATGACTCCATAATAAACGATCTTTTGCATTCTATTATTAAAAAAATTACAGTAGATCATAAGTGAACTTGTGAAACAATGAAATCCTAAAAGATTTGAAGGTTTATATATATATATATATATATATATATATATATATATATGTCATTTTTTATTATATTATGTTTCTCCTATACTTATAAACTCATTTCGGCTCCATTTATTTTGTCTGACAAAACAGCATACATACAATATTTAATTTGTCAATTGGAATGAATACAGTTACAGAATTCTTCGTAATTTCATTTTTACGAGGCTCACGTCCCTCCTATTATATACGAAATACTGTCTCGTATAAACAACTTCATCGATAATAACATTATCGAATTTCTTATCCGATAACTAAGTAGTGTTAACAATATTCCATTAATAATGTATTGACATGTTCAGCATTGACGTGAAAAGAAAAATACAAAAAGATAGCTCGCTGAACCAAGATTGATAGATTGACTAGAAAAAGAGGAAATAGTTTGACACTTATAGTAAGTGGGATTATTTATATTTTAAAGGCTACATTAATTTTTTTTTAATATTTCTATTTTTTCCTCGTTCATGTCAGTATTATACATCAGATGATACTTGGCTCGTAATTAGTGTTTGGGAAAACTTGAGTTTTTTGGACCCGACGGGTCCGGGTTCAAAAAACTTGGACTCGTCGGGTCCGAGTCCGAGACCAGGCCCGATTCCTTTCCATGTATTTTTTCCTATAATATCTTATTAACGCATTAACAAGTGCATATTCAGTTAATTATTTAGTTATGTATACAATTTTTTATCGTTAATAACATTTTTAGACATATATATGGTAAAAGAAATAACAATAAAAAATTGTGTATATATTTTTACAAAATATAAAATAAAGTAGTACACAATTTAATTAAATATTAAATAAAAACTATTCATTTTTGTAGAAGGAAAAAAGAAAAATTATTAAAAGTTATTATATTTACAAATTTTTTAAAACTTATTTACAATAATAGTTGCATTCCTAATGGTTATCGTCCTAGGCGAAAAAAGAACTGAAACAATAATCATTTTAGAAGTATCTATACATATGAAAAACAATTTTTTTTTTATTTAAAAAATAATTTTTTAAATAGACCAGTACTTTTAATGAATTGAAAATCTCGAACGGATTTTAATACAAAAGTTATTCGCAACAGAAAAGGTTCTTTCTGCATTGGTCGACGTATTGTTATTCAAAATCTCACTTTGATTCAATAATTTACAATTTTCGTCGTATTAGAAAATTCTTATATAAAAAAAAGACTCAAACCCGCCAAGTGATGCAGTCCCACGAGTCCCGGCCCTGGGTCGCCTTCATAGCTGACTCCAAGGTCTTTCCAACTAGATGTGACGCTTTGTCCACCTCTGTGGCACTACTAGTTGTGTCCAGAGTAATCTCTTTTTCTTGACGCATTATATTTTAGAAGAGTTGAAAGAATATTTTGTTCACGGCTGTAGGCTTGCTGTGATCAATTTGAGGCAGTACTGGGGCATTGTTAAAATATAGCATATTATTATAGCAGTCAATCTAATCGATTTTTTTTTATACGGTGCTTAATCAATGATTAATATAGAATAATTAAAAAATTTTAAAAATAAAAAAATGTTACAAATAATGCAATGTACTGGTGACTGACAAATACTCGCTGTGTTACACTGAACGTTGTTATATCGCATTAAATTATTAGTTGTTAAATATATTTGTATTATATTTATAATCTTCATGGTAAATTTTGGATTTTTTAATTTTATTTTAATTTGTATTTGTTTTAATTGGTATTTTATTTTAATTAGTAAACGTTATACAAATCATCACGAGCAAATGTTGAATAACATATTTACTCATAATAAAAGAAGAGAGTATACTTATAACATAAATAATATTTATAATAGATCATTTTAAAATTGTTAAATGACCAAAAATAGCATTTTTACGTAATACTAGTATATTACTAGCAGAAAGCAATGGCCACTACGCGGCCACAGGAGATATTTCACCAAAACCTATTATGTACAAGTATGTAGAAAACATAATTTCATATAAATTAAAATGTAATTGGAAAACATAATTCACTAATAACCTCTACATAAAGTAGTCAAGATATAATCAAAACTTCTTCGCCAAACTAAAATTATTACTGTCACATATTAACAATACAGGCCTGTTGAGTTCTCATCGTCATTGAAATATGTCGAATGACGTGAAATTCATATACGAATACGCTTCTGAGTAGGTATAACATTTCCTAGAAAATACTAGATCTTTTTTCTTAGTTTTAAGCAGGGTTTTAGTTATGGTTCTGTTAACTCACTAACGCCACTTAAGGCTTCTCTTTCAAAAATTATTCATATTTTCGCATTTTTTACGAAAATGTGAATTTTTATTATTCATTTATATCAGAAGTTATACACTGGATTTTACTTTTTTTAAATCTTTATATAGATAGTATGTGTTTTTTTTATTGAGTTTTTTTATGAAATATATTTTCTTATAATCTTGAAGCCAAGATTACGGAGACAAATCTGCATTGAACTAAATTAACAAAATGTTTATAATTAAAATAGTTATAAACCATTCAATCATCGATCAATTTTCGACGTTTTTAAAACACTTTGTGTTAGTAAAAACAAATTATTTTAAATAATATTCAGCTTACAGCTTCAGCTACTATTTAAAATCTATTTTTATATCAAAAACACAGTACTTTCTTACTAAATAATATTTATTTCGATTCTATTAATGTGTTCTTTTTTTAATTTCAAAACACCTTCTAAAAGACAATAAAAAACACATCCTATCTAAGTAAAAGTTTTTAAAAAAGTCAAAGTATAACTATAAAGTATAACTAGTGTATAACTTCTGATATAAATGAATAATAAAAACCAACATTTTCGTACAAAACGCGAAAATATTAATTATTTTTGAAAGCACGCCCTTAAAAAATAAGAATATTTTAAAATTAATAAAAAGAATAAAAATAAACAATATTCTTGTAAAAAATTATTTACAAGCATTTAAGTTAGTTTGAAAATAGTAAGAAATTGATGAATATTCCGTGTACGCATCCCTATTTTTTTTTAATAATAATAAAAAAAATAATGTTTAGTATTTTTACTAAGAATAACCTCCTTTATGATATCTTAAAAATCTCTCCATCAAGTACTAGTCACCCAATACACGCCACAAAGTGACTTAATATAAGCGAGTGAGCATGCGCACACAGGACGTGCTTACAATTTCGATTACATTCCACAACATTGAACCATGTAAGATTCTCATTCAAATTATATTTTCATGGTGATAATTTTTTTTTTTTATCAATAATTCTGTTATTTGGTTGGAATAATACGATATCTATCTCTAAAAAACACTTTATTAAGAGAAAAAATCTGTACACTCAATTATTTGTTCTTAAATATATTCAATTTGGTCCAACTTATACATTTTACTATAAACTAAGGCCATATATTATTTTTAATTGCTGTATACTTAAGGAGTAATCCTATCAATCAAGATTTTCGTTTTTTCCTATCTCTTATCGTAAAAGCTAAAATAATGTATGGCGTCAACATTGAAAAACAAGCAGGGAAAAGCGAAAGTCTCTGTTTAAGAGTCAAGATTATTAATTTATATTAAATTACCCTGTATTACCCGGATACAGATGTAGTTATAATTGTTTTATAATATTAAAAGAAAGGGGTGTATTTGTTTTGCTTAGACCCTAACGAATAACGGCGTATGAAAAGAAAGAGAATGAGACATTCGAGGGTTGGAGGGGGACTACATTTGCATCAGAGTCCTAAAGAGTATCCATGCAAAATTTGGCACGGATTGTATTCAATATAATACATACTGATATCCCGTGAAGGGGGGGGGGTTGGCAAAAAGAAGGGGAGAGGATATCAGTGTTCTGCGCTGGGTCCTAAAGAGTAATTATGTAAAATTTGGTTCAGATCGGTCAAATGTATAGAGAACTAGAGTAATATTGTTCACTTTCTATGGTTCATAAGTAATTAATGCAAATTAAATTCTCGCTATTAAAAATGTATTAATACTTCAACTATACTTATACTACACTTCAAGTTCAACTGAATCACGTACTCGTATTTTGAGAAGGGTATCAGTAACTTTGTAAGCTTGTGTACTGGTCTAAGTAATATTTGAATTTGAAAAGGACACGAGTCGTATGTTTCGTTACCTCGAGAAAAGCGAATGTTTATGAAAAGGTTCTAGTCTCACTGACTGCCCTCAGTGATAGATACCCTTTTCAATTCGAAGGTTGATTTAGCTCTTTCCAACATTTTAAAAAGTATTACACGTGACAAAAATATACTGATATAAAATCACAAGAAAGTTAGACGTCTAATAACGAAAGCAATTATTTACTACTTAATGAAAGCAGTAAGTTAATGGTGCCCGTTATTACCAACTAATGAAAACTATAAATGAATAAATTAAAAGTCTATCTGCTACTCTATATACCAGCGATTCCCTACCTTTTTTCTCTCCCGTATCCCTTGATTATACTTTTCATTTACGATAACCCCCTCTCTTAATTACACCCGCCTAGTGCCGCGCCGTGAGTAGGAAGCGCCCTTGCGCAATCATTTTTTAGCTCCCTCCAAACCCCCCCCCCCATGACCTTTCCAATCACCAACGCAATCATAGGCAAGGTTCTAGGATCTTTCGAAGAACCACCTTGAGAAGTAATAATAATAGGTTAGCTAAACAATCAATGGAGTAAAGTAAACCTAATGACATTTATAGGCTTTTATTTTTGATTTTAAATTTTATGTAAATCGAAACTCTAACCTATTTCTTTGTTTTTATTTAAACTCATTTTTCTAATGTTTTCCACCATTATCGATATTATTTTCGCGTACCCCTAATCGGTCAACCACGTACCTCCATGAGTACGCGTACCACAGGTTGGAAACCGCTGCTATATATAATCTTACCTAATCCCTTTGATCGGTCTAAGCCAAATTTTTCATTGTTTTTGTTTCATCTTTGACATTTTCGAACATCCAAAATATCTCCCAGTACATCCCGAATATTTTTAGTGGCACTTGTTGCTACCTCTTTCTTCCAGAAATGATATAACATCAAATTTCGAATAAATTCTTCGTTTGGTACAAATTGGTCCATAGGGGGTTGTTAAATTTCAGTTTTATAAACTAAAATTCACTTTTTGTAGGTATAGTCACCAGAATAGCACAAAACACGTCTTGTAAGGGCGGCAGTCAAAGCGCTACCATTAAAAACTGTTGAAACGGTAAACGAAAACAACGACATTATTTTTTGGTACACCTATTATAACTAAAAAGTGCCTTTTCTCGTGACTATTAAAATGAGATAATTTGAAAAATGAAATTCTTCTTGGCAGCAATACGATCTTCTCTCATGTTGGTAAAATATGTATCCAGCTATGGATATTTATTTCATTAAGTTGATTGAATAAAACGGACCATGAACAATTTTAATAAATATTGACTCAGCTGTTTGAATAGGGTTCAATTAATTTCCCAACTCTATTTCGTTTTTTGTTTGATTTTATCCGAATCTTGATTATAATCCATTTTGATCAAAATTTTAATAATAAATTTGTATCTTTTTATACTTTATCGTCTGGTTATATATCTGATTTTACCAAAAAGATCCCCTTTTAAAACTCACATAAGTTGTATGTATTGTGCATATTTAGCTTTATTTTTATTTTATCAGGTAATCATCCCTCTAACCTAACCCAACACTTGCGATGTATTTTTTTTTTAAATTAATCCCTTCGATTCTCTATTACAAACCCTACATTAACTCACACTGTCATACAAATGATACGTTCTAAATAGTTTTTAAATAACTCGACGTGTTAGTAGGTCTAGTTGAAAAATACAATTATTTAAAAAATATATATATTACACGCTACTACTGAAATTGTTTCCTCTCCTGATTCATTTCCCATCATAAAATCATTCCAAACTCCACCCTTCACCCTCCGCCTCGTTCTATTCTCCCTTCTAATTACAGTCACGTTCAACTGTAATTTTTTTCTCCGCTCAAACCAATTATCTACTCATTTCAAATTCGCGCTTCATTTTATGTAAATAAAATAATATTTTCACACGGTAACCTTTATAATGTGCTAAAAACAAATAAACATCAACATATTCGTGGAATTTACAAAAATGCCCAGAAACATTGATTAAAATAAAGAAGTAAAAACTGGCCTCCAAAATAAATACTACATGTTTTTTTCTCGTTATTTATTTATTAAATATATATATATATATATATATATATATATGTGTAAAAGGTACAATTTACAATTATATTTTTTACTACATCTGCATCGTCATCTACTTCTTTTTTCTTTTAAATAGACAATTCATCCTTCAATAGTGATTAGTGAATACCATCATCTACCTAGTAATAAAAAAATATTTTTTTAAATAAAAAACACGTAGTAGTGATAAATAAAGTGGAAATGGACTTATCCAAAATAATAAAATAACAAAACTATATTATTAAAAATTTAAAACATAATATTATAACAAAAATCTATTTAATAATCTTCAACTACACGATAGGAGACACCTTTATAAATTGCTAAAATTTGAGAACACGGAGGTATAATTAGAAATCGTGTCTCTGGTGATATCTTCAAAATGTGTAATTCATGTGTAACAAGGTATTAAGACGTAAGAAAACATAATGGCCTATGGGCATCAAACATGGATTCTCACCGAGAAAGTTTGTTCGAGGATCCAAGCGGGGGAGTGACATTTCTGAGGGGAGGGATGGAATATGGGACCAAATGAAAAATTCCGCAATTAGAGACAACCTCGTGGTGCAACTCTAGCTTCTTTTCATAGAAAGATCTCAAACGTGCTGGCTTGGATAAGTAATAATAATGCCGGAAGAAAGATTATCCCAAAGGATTTTCTCGATTTCGATGCTGAATGAAAAACGTCTGATGGGTCACCTTAAAAAACAAAAAACTGTAGGCTGTAGTCATCGAAACGAAGGAGGACAAGGCCACCTATAGGTACCTTGATACGGCGATAGACCCTCGACCTTCTCAGGACAAGGGGTAGAAGATGAAAATGAAGAAAACATACGACGAAAATGCATTTATTTTTCATATAATATATTTACATTTACCTTTTTTCAATATTTTCTCCGAGCTATTTTAGATACCTACTTAATAATTATTTAAATGCCGGTCTCACTTGGCTATTCCCGTACTTAGTTAAATATTTTACACTACATTCTATCTAATTCACATGTAAATACGAATCTAATTAATTTTAAAATCCGTAAAACTTCTAACAAAAGGGACTTTTACTAAGATGATTTTTAATTATAAATGTAGCTATACATAATTAAATTGTTTGTCTTAATTATATTTAAAAGTAAAATATAATAAATTTGTTACGTATATTGTGATAAACACGCAAAAAAACATCTTTTTTATATTCGTAACTATAATTTCATGATTAATTTTTTTTAAATTAACATTAAATATATTTTTTGCATAACCAACCGGTTTCGGAACTTCGTCAGAGCAGTATAAAACAATAGTACTATGTTAAGATACATAATTTGTAATTTTTAAGTGCGTAATATATAATTATTTAAAGCAAGTCATGCATTTTTTTGAAAATTATTTATAATTTAAAAATACAAATATTTAGAATGTACATAAAGCAACAAAAAAATAATATATATATATATACTCGTATTTATGTACCTACTGAAATGTTTCTGTAAAATTAAACATTTTAGTACTTCTAAATTGAACTCTGCATTGAGCCAGCATTTTGTTCTGTTCACTGCACAATATTAAAAGTTTTCTCATAGCTACTTTTTTCCAATTATAAATACGGTATTATTTTTCCAATACTTTTGAGTTCGTAACAAAGAAACTTTACAATATGTAAGGATTGATCATTAGACAAACTTCATTTAACTATTGTTTTTGAAATTTTGCAATAGATATTGTTATGTTTGCTTATTGTTAAATCAAATGTAAGCCGCACTTAACTGAAACTCTCAGAATCCTGTATACATTTTTTAAATATATATGTAGGTGTATTATTTTGACAGCATGTTTTGTATTATTTAAATCAAGCGACAGAGTAATTATTTGTATGATAATGAATTATAGTAAGGTTGCCACTGTGAGGTGATGAACTGATGAATTACCTTCCCTCTCAACTCATCATTGTATTTAACTGCTTAGTATTTATTTAAATAAAGAGAAATGCAATAATCAAACAAGGTAATGCAGAGTAAAGGGTACTCACAAGGTTTATTAAAAAAAAAGTTACAATTTGACACGCGATTTGATGCTCCCTGATCGATACGTGGTGTAAACCAGGACGAGGCTGGCGATACGTGCGGCCGTCCGATTAGCGGCATCTGTGGGCGCGCCAGTCATGAGTGAGAGAGAGTGATACTTTAGTGCTGATCTATTTACTTAGTGGGGTGGGTAGGGAAAATGCGGGGGGGTGTGAAATTTTAGTTTAACCCGGCGCCAATGACGCTGGGTCATATTGACCCGAGGTGATTTCAACGGTCATATATTTTTTACGCCCACCGTACAATTGAACATTTGTGTAGCTGGAGATAGAGCCCCGCTTTACCCGAACCGCTGGTGTATTCAGTGCGTCAAGATACGTGTGCGTCAAGTCAGAATGGGTAAATATAACCCAGCGTCATCGCTGGCGTAGTATTTTCGTGGCATACTTTCATTAGTGTTTGTTGTTAATTATCTTGTTATTTTTAATTTGTTGGTCGGACATCAAAAAGTTATTACCCTGGCCTCTCATATTCCAAAGAAAAATAAAGTTGACCTCTTGATGTCGAGCTTGCACCGCAATGATGAGTCTACACATCGAAGCACACATCGATGAGTCTACAGGCGATAACTGGAAACCCGAAATACTAACATTTTTTATAATTATACCAAGAGCGGAGTGAAGTAGCTGACTAACTTTGTGCTACTTACAACGTGAGCAGAAACTCGAAAAGATAGCCGTTGACGATTAACTAAATATATCGGGCTAATAATAATAATAATACGCGAACGAAAACGCGATATTTTCTAAAAAAAACATAGGACTCAGTACGATTCAAGAGCATTTACAAGTTCGAAGGACACGTGTGAATTTACCTCGACAATTGCGCAAAAAAAAACGCAAATTTCTCGGGTGAACCCACCGAGAAACCTCCCCAGAAAGTTCGAGGAACTCGCAGGAGATAACAAATATGTTCGTCCAAAAAAGATAAAAAAAAACGTCCCATACTTGTAATGCCTGCCAGATTTACATATGCCCGGAGCATTTGATTCTATATTGAGAAAATTGCAGTAGTTTCATGTCTCTGAATGAGAAAGCTGAAAACTGATTTCATATTATTATTACGATGTTGGTATGACCTCTCTTTTAATGTATACAATTATTGATTCTTATTAATATTTAGAATATTTTACGAAAAATACGTAAGTTGTATTTTAAAAGTTGATTTTGCATGTGTTATTGAGAAAGTTAATAAAAGTTTGATTTATAGAATACACTGATATTTTTATTATTTAGTCATGTATGTAAATAACCCTTATTTAGTAAATATTTATTACAATTAAGCAGTTGACTTTTAATTTGTGGAAATTTACTGACTAAATCCGGGGCATCGTCCGCGTAATTATTTTCACGTCATTGGTGCCGGGTTAAATTCGAAAAAAACTTTGACCAATAACATCACGTTCCCTAACTACTAGTCCATATTCCCTTTTAACGATTTGATAAAACCTCTTCAGAATTTAGATTATGAACATTTGAATTTAGATTATGAACATTTGAATTTAGTTATGAACATTTGAAGATGAGACTAACTACTCCTCTCGATACTACAATAGAGATTAGTTATGACCATTTGAAGATGAAACTAACTACTCCTCTCGATACTATAATAGAGATTAGTTATGAACATTTGAAGATGAGACTAACTACTCTTCTCGATACTACAATAGAGATTAGTTATGACCATTTGAAGATGAGACTAACTACTCCTCTCGATACTATAATAGAGATTAGTTATGAACATTTGAAGATGAGACTAACTACTCTTCTCGATACTACAATAGAGATTAGTTATGACCATTTGAAGATGAGACTAACTACTCCTCTCGATACTAAAATAGAGATTAGTTATGAACATTTGAAGATGAGACTAACTACTCCTCTCGATACTATAATAGAGATTAGTTATGAACATTTGAAGATGAGACTAACTACTCCTCTCGATACTATAATAGAGATTAGTTATGAACATTTGAAGATGAGACTAACTACACCTGTCGATACTATAATAGTGACGAAATATCTTAACGTGTATGTAGAACCAAATAATCATTCTACCAAATAATCGTTCTACCGCAAAGTAACTGCCATGTCAATCAATGATCTGATATGATTTTCTCCACGACAATATCGTTCTGAAATATTATATTGTATATGTATATGACTGATTGGAATTCTTATACAAAAGAGAAATGGGATACGCACAAAATAAATTAATACCAGCCGTCTCCTGGTAGGTCTGATACTTCCCATCACCCCATAGAATATCTCGGAACTCAGAGACGCAATTAAAACTTGGAGTCAGGATAATTTCCAAGTTAAACAGGAAAATCCACTTGAGACGTCCGTAATCGAATGCTCATTACTTTTATTGGCGCTAAGTGATCCCAAATTTCGATAAGTTCCGTTGAAAGTTCCCGCTCCAACTTTAGAAAATATTTTTCTTATTCATATTAAGACGGTTTCATTTATGTAAACAGCATTATAAGAATTAATATAATAAGCGTATAAAAAATATTTTTCAATTTCGCAAAAATAATTAAAATACAATTTTAACAAAAATTGGTCGTTTCTTTTATAATTAGATTTTGATGCTGTATTGAAACGATAATATAATGGTGTAGGGCAGAGATTCTCAAACTGTTTAGCCTCGCGACACAGTACATTTTACCAATGTGAAATAAAAAAATAATGTAATAAATTATGACCCAAATGTCATGCATACATACTACAAATACGAAAGAAAGTAATTTTATAAAAAAATCACATTTCAAAAACTTTTCGTGACTCACTAAAAATGGGCTCACGACCCATTAGTGCGACCCACAGTTTTGGATCCGCTGATGTGGGGTATCCACATCACCGTTCTCTGTTCATTTTTGTATTATTATAAAAATGGTAAACATATCCGTGCGTATAAAAAACTTTTATATAAGCTTTTTTTTTTTAGTGGATATTCACGGAATTTTTTCCATGAGTATATGCGTTGATCAATATAATAAAATATTGCCAAATACATATCTTTTTTTGTGTAAATATGTATAGATGTTCTGACAAGAACCAGATCATTGTTTGAATTATGAATAGTTTCATCTTTCTAACATAATATATTTGATAAAACCATCGAACGGGAAATAGTATGGCATCCATCAATTTAGCAAAAGCGAGAAAAATATTCAATTACACCACGACTACATCAATTTTGACTGACAAAAAAATGTATAATCTAATAATGTGATTTCCGAGTAACTATTTATGTAGAGAAAAATACGTTTTATTTTTTCAACCCGAAAATGCTTATCACAAAACACTTTTGACGATGGAAATATGCCTCATTTATAACACAACATGAAAGCTAACTGTGATAGAAAATGTACGATATATTATGTGTAATTACTAAAAGCATTTCTGGCTCAACATGGGTCCAGTCTACTGATCCGAATGGATTATTAATACATTTGCAATATACTAAATAACGTCACAATATTTTTGTCGTCAATCGAGTCAAAGTAATAATGGTACGATAAATGTATTTTGTGTCCAGTTGGGAGAATTTATTGTTGAGAAATTTAGCGTTTTTTCTTTAGTTCGTATATCATCATACATAATTTATTAGATCAAATAGTCATAGGTCGTTCTTGTTTCTTGCATGGAAAAACGTTTTTTTTTTTTCAACGGTTTTGTACAGCGTAATACCTCAATTAAATTTAATGGCGAAACCCTTTGTGAAACATAATGGAATTCTCAAATATTTTTAGTGTAATATAAAAAAAATTCTTGGTCGAGGTCTTTTAAATGAATGTTATATTTTTCCAACTGTATTCGTTCTTCTGGAACCGCGTAAAGTCGGTTTTTATACTTCGTAATGGTTCCGGAGTATAGCGATATGCCAGTTTCGGCGTACGTGCGTTGTACGTGCATTGTACGTGCGTTGTACGTTTCATGAGTAATTTTTTTTTAAATTCGTGTAACCCTAGAGTGCAGAGGAATACCACTTAACCTTTTAACTGCCAACTATATTTGAAATGGTAGACACCACATAGGGTAAGGCAAGGCTTTAAAGGTCTTGACTTAACTATCAAAAGCTGGAACCTGTCGTCCACAGTTGGCAAAATGCTTTAAAAACAAGTTTACAAGATACAAAAGTACGTGTTAACACTCTCATAGCTTAGCGTGATATTTAAAATTTGGCGTGTTAACGCGCTCATGGCATTTAAAATGTTTAATATAAGTACTGTACACAACGCGTCAAATTGTGAGTCTTTTCGTGTGCATAATATAATAATAATAATAATATTTTTTTATTATTATGAGAACACATTATTATTGTGAAATTGTAATTATTCAGAACATAGGTTTGTGATATTTTAAATACTAATTAAATATATTAATTATAAATATATACATAAAAAACCAATTTTATCGAAAAATATTGTTGTTGAGCTACCGGGATTCGAATCTGGACCACATTACAGACCGTCTGTTCTGAATAATTACAACTTCACAATAAGAATGTGTTCTCCTAATAATATATAAGTTGTATCAATGTGTTCAAAATTTTGTAAAAATGAATTGTTAATTCTGGCGTCTGCTATCGGCTTACTCAAAGGTATGTAATATTCCGTAAAAATTAAGTAGACGGCTTTCAAATAATGTAATGATAGATGTATTAATTTGAAAAAGTGTAACATATAGGTTCGAAAATTTTTCGTCAAAAATATTGTCGCTGTAACATAGTTGGATAATACACCTTCCCCGGTTTGGAAAGAGATCCAAGTTCGAATTCCGGTAGCGCAACAACAATATTTTCCGATAAAATTGATTATATATATATATATATATATATATATAAAGGGTCTTTCAACGAGGACGCTCGATTTTAAAATGTATGTTAAACAGGTTGTATGTGAGATATTCACTCAATTTTTTTTTCATTTGAAAGTATATTTAAAAAGGCATTAAGTGTGGAATATAACGTTGTTCAAATATCCGCTGCGGCTTTGCTCGGTGGCATATTTGGGAGGTCCAATTTTCTATGACTTTATCGCATAAATCTGGCTAAATTTGCTGGATGGCGTTTATTATGTTGACTTTGAGGGGGTCAATTGTTTGCGGCTTATTCGTAAAGACTTGCGATTTAAGATAGCCTCAAAGGAAGAAGTCTAAAGGCGTTAAATCGCACGATCTCTGTGGCCAGTTCACGTCACCGTCGCGCCAGATAACCGTGCCCTTAAATCGATTGTCAAATTGCCTTCAAAATTTGATGATTTGCACACGTTGTTCAACCTTCCGTGGTGATAACAATAAATTTGACAGATGTCACTTTAACAACATGGCTGCTATATATAACCTAACAAATTTTGAGCGTCCCTATTAAAAGACCCTATATATATATCTTTATAATTAATACACAGGATGTTCTAAAATACAACTTCACTATATAATGTGATTTTATTTCAAATTAATAAATAATTCCGTTTATTTCAATAAAGTAGTGCTATTTTGACAATTACATTTTACAGCATTATGCTCGTATTAGATTGGCATCCGCATAAATAATGTCTCGTTTAAGATTTTCATTGCTGAAATAAATAATAATCATTTCTCAATTAATTTAGAAATAAAAACACCTACTTTAAATTACTGCATTTACAGACTTTCTTTTCCAAAGTAATAAAATAGAAATGTTGCCGTAAAGTATTATATATAAAATGTTAAAAATTAATTTCATTAATATGTGCAAATATTTAAAAAAAAAAATCTTTTTTGATAAGACAAGTGCTCAGAAAAAACACTTCTGTCAAAAATGATGTAACAAATTTAATGGGTTTGCTCGTCTAACCGTGAAGGTATTTAACTAAAAATATATACAAGATCGAAAGTGTAATGAAGCAAGCGCGGTGATAGATGGAGGGTTAAAGGGTTTAATGTACTTCGTGGGTTATCTTACTAAACACTCCAAGGGTTGTATCGTCGATGTTCACTGAGATTGCATTAACATTTCCAGGGCTGCATTTACCATATGGCCAAAAGGAGTATAGCCCAGAGCTCACAAATCAGTAAATGATATCTGAGAATATCTGCAACCAAGGTAAAAAATCATTTTCTACATTGTCGCGAATTTAAAAAAAAATTATGACTGAACAAAAAAGCAAAGATAAAATTAGCAATATTTGAATATGTCCAAGAACACACAATTATTTAATTTTCACCTACAAAGGCAATTTAATTAAACAAATAATAGACATCTCATAGAGACGAAGTTATTTTTTATTAATGGAAAAATATGGAAGTATGAGTAATTACAGGACTTACGATCTGTCTTCGGCTGGCTTAAGTGGACACTTTACACAATGTAACGTTCACCATATTTATCAATCTCCAACCACCTCCTCCAATCACCACCACCACCAATCGACCTCCATATTTATCAATTTTTTGAAAGTTGTATATATGTTCATATGTGAATCACTATCGCCATCTATGGACTAAATTTGACATTCATTTTCCCTGAAACAGCATATATGTCACAATGAGAATTTAATTATTTTTTTAATCCCTGTAATTACTCATACTTCCATATTTTTTCATTAATAAAAAATGGCTTCGTATCTATGAGTTATATCTATTATTTGTTTAAAGATAAAATTATTTAATATGGAAAAGTAAAAAGTAATGACGAACGGCTAAACGTAATTATTGCAAAAACATAATGTGAAACTTCGAGTACAAAATAGTTGAGCAAGTCATTTTATCGAGCAATAAATAGATATTCATGGTAAATGACTGCAAAAATACAGTTCATGATTATATAAGAAAAAAAGACTGTCGCTAATCTGATCTTTGAGACCAAACTTTGAAGGGATATAACAGTACAAATATTTACTTGGAGATTTGGCTTATCGGGAAATGAGACCTGTTTCAAGAAATGAATTCACGAATTGAAATCTGTAGAAGCACTTTTACCAAGATGAAATAATGCCGTGCAATTGTGACATTGGATCTGCGAATGAGAATAGTTCAATACACTAAAATATTATGGTTGGCATAGAAGCTTGATATATGAATCGTTATTGAGTTATTTCGCATCACATCCAAAATAAAGACTGTTGACCATGTTGATTGCAAACCCCCGCTAGGGAAAGGCACGCAGAGAAGAGGAAGAATGTAACCAACAGGTGGAAATATTGAGGACGTGTCGCGATAATTAAATTTAACTAGAATCTAACACCAACACAAGAATGTCCTTTGAAGTAAAGATAGCACGGATGTAAAAATCACAAAGATAATAGACCAGTACCAAGAAAATAGTTTACATATATTTAAGCACATTAAATATTGCATATATTACATTATATATTACAATCCTAGAATAAAGTCATCAGAGTAGCGCTGCATGCATCTAAATGGATCAGGATTACGCAACTTCATCACGACTCGCGTATTTCCCCAGTAAAAGAATTCATAAAACACATCTCCAAGCGCTTTTATGCTGAACTTCCACAGCACCGGAACCCCACGATAAACATTCTGTCAACCTATGACATACTGGCCCCCTCGCGTATTAAACGTCCCAAAACCGTCCTCCTTTAGAGGTTATCTCCTGCCCTAGCTAGCAGCCCCTTACATCATTGCGATAATAATAATAATCTACAATAATAATAAACTCATCTCATTTTTGCTAACGCGCCCATAAGGCATACACATGATGGAAGAGCAAGGGGTCCAAATGGACCCGGTACTCTGAATAAAATGATACAAAAGTCAAAAAATATTTTTTTTTTTGACTAATATACAGCAAAGCAGCCTGTAACAAGAAACTGTATTACAAACAATAATTTGTCATATAAATATAGATATCTTCAACATCAGCAGGGAAGAATTCCATAAACGGCTTAATGGTTCGAAACACTAACAACTTGGAAACTCTAAGGAAGAAATTGGACACGATTGTATCCAATTTAGCTTCTTTATTGTCTTACCTCTTAATTATGAGTGACTTAATACCTTCATAATGTTTCCTTTAGGAGCTATATTTTTGCGGGTCGCCTCCGTAACAACACGGAATGGTGTTGGCGTACAAATAATATTTATCACTCAAATACTATCAGTTACGAGATTCGTTTAATCGAGAAAATTAACCACCGCAAGTCGAACAAGTTAACCCGCGGTTGACCCAGGAATTGGGTGAAAAGTTACTGCGGGTTAGATTATTCATTGGAGAATAATAAATCTTGGTCGGCAAGGATGGTTCTTTGGTCCGAATGAGCGGTACTTACTTCTGAACTCTTATCTTAAGTTTGTTGAGAGCGTAACAACCCCTGCCTTCATGTAAGGGCATATTGTACAGCACCCCAGAGAGGATAAAAATTTATCGAGCCTAGCCTTAAAGTTGGATGAAATTAAAATTAATGGAAAAATACTTACTCATCTACAGTACCTATATTCACAAAGGTCCACCCCGACGAAAGGGATTAACGCGGCTAGAACCCTTTCCAAACACTAATTATCTGCATACTTTTATTATAAGTACCTCCAACAGTCTTGTTCAACTATTTTTTATAAATTTTAAGATTAATAAATCACACGAATTAATTTAAGTAATGATTGTGCATTTTAGCGTAAACAACACGTAAAGTATAAACAAACAAAAATTAAATAATTATTAAAAATATATCATCATATGAATAGATTTATTATGACACGTCGAAATTCTTAGTTATTTTTCAGTTCAATTATAACTATAATATTTACCTTTACACATTTTTATTTTCAAATATATATTATTTTAATTGTTGTTGATTAATTTAATTCATAATTTTTTATTGTTATAAAAATTACAGCGAAATTATATTTTGACTTAAACTAACTTAACTTAAGTAATAAAAAATAATTACCACAAATGTATTAAATTTTCAACCTCGATAAAAAAATATATATTCAATTAATTATAATAAATATACACAAGTATACAATTTTAACCCTTCCCTGGTTAAGCAGTAACATATGTTTACCTTATGTAAAATATATATATATGCAGTCATGCTGTTAACTCGTATTACCGTAAGATACCTGAGTTTTTTTAAATATTAGTATTCTAAAAAATCTCTTTTCGACTGCATCTGCGGTCATTATTTCTTTCACATTTTTGATTTGCGGTAAATATATACTAGATTCCAGAGAATACGAAAATATAGACAAAAAAAATATATGCATAGGTATATATGCGACAAATATAGATGTCCAGAAATATCTCCCGGTTTTCCAATTAAAGAGAAAAGCTCTCGAGGAAAGTTCGCACACCTAAACAAGAAAAGCAATTTTCCTTCAAAGCTCTCTGGACTGCACTATTGATTATTACCGTGAAACATCCCTTTAAAATACCACCAGCTATATACATATTAAAAATATTTCAATCTTTTAGTCGATTGACTGATGTGCATTTCGAATATCAATGATTATCCCATCCTTATTATTAAATATAAAAATATAATTAGAACACATTTTATTGCGAGTTATAGATAGTTAAAGTGAATTATTATAATGTTTCGATTGAGAGATTTTTCGTATTGATTCTCCCAAAAATAAATATCACTGGAGAAAATTACGTAAATATAATTTTGATCCGTGTTACGTAATTGAATTGGCACATTTCAGTGGATTATACAGTCTATTAACAACAGAAACGTTTATATTGTTTTATAGTAAATATGTATCTGCTTTTGCACATCTCTTTAGAATTCTAAAGACACCTGTACAAACGATGTACATTATCTTTTCCACTTAAGATTTGCAGATTTGTAGATGATATAATAATAATAAGCAAAACTGCTGGATTAAAAACAAAGAAAACCAAAGTCCTGGAAACCTGAAAACGTTGCGGTGAATGGTGTGAACATAGTCTTGTATGTTCACACCGACGGCAAATCATTTCCCAAACGGAAGAAGATCAAAGCTAACCTGTAGTACGTATGGAAGACTGAATATGATCTTTAAAAGTAACATGGAACTATGCATCAATATTCTTACTATTTTCAAATTATAGATATCTCATGGAGACGAAGCTATTTATATTATATTATATGGGAATACGTGGAAGTATGGGTAATTACAAAAAAATGATAAATATGGAGATTGATTGTGGGTGGGAATGGTGAACGTTACATTGTGTAAAATGATCCCTTAAGCCGTCTGAAGACAGGTAGTAAGCCTTGTAATTACCCATACTTCCATATATTCTCATATAATATAAATAACTTCGTCTTTATGAGATATCTATAATTTGTTTAATAACAATATTTTTTGAGGTAAATATCCAGTAATTGTGTGTTCTTGGACATACTCTAATATTGTTAAAATGAAAATAGCCAAAGGCCATAGAATGAATAGAACATAAGAAGAAGAAAAATGATGAAGTTGCAGGAGAAAACTCAGATATAACTGATGGACAAAAAATATTCTCGAATGGTATTCATGAGACAAAAAACGACCTAGAGGATGCCCAAAGTCACCAAAGTGGATAGACGAAATAATTGGAGTAGTGAGAGTAAAATGACATACATTGGCGGAGAACCAAACATAGTGACAAAATCATCCATCAGAGGATTGATAGTGGCTGAAGAAGACGATGATGATGATTTTCTTACGGCATTCAGCTTTATCTCGCTGAATTCCACAAAAAGGATCCACAATGACCGAGTCTTCCAAGTAAAAATAACCGTAGGTATTCCAAGAAATCTGCCCGCATAAAATGATTGAAAATACTTTCAAAGAAATTCTTGTTATCTGCGATAACCCGACACAGCAAACAAAAAAAGCCCGTGTCAAAGTGAAAGGCGGATATCATTTATTTTCACGGTTTTATTTCGTCGTATATTGCGAAGACGCCAAATAATACGTCACGCCATCGCAGAAATATATCTATAACTTTTATGAATCCTTTATGACTCGACGGGTTTGTTTGTTTCGGAACATTCTATCGCTGAAATTTCTTTGTTTTCAACAAATCGAGATTACGGCATACTCGCAGGGCTTACATTATGCTTAAATAATGAAGTCAACGAGAAATACGCCTGGAGTTCCATCCATTCCTGGAATCCATTATTCGTGCTTTTACATTAAGCTATACATATTTTACCTTTCAATAATTTCCAAGAGTGAAGTTAATTTAGCCATTTAAAGAATCTCAAGCTTTAAATGACATTGATCATAAAAAGATTTCAAATTTGAAAAGTATTGTTGTGCTTACGAGGTTTGAATTTCTTATATAATTTTTAAGGTGTAATTACGTCTTCTTTTTCTTCTCCTTCCACCGCATTACGTTCCAGGATGGGATTTGGCCTCCTGCACAAATGCTCTCCACCAACTCCTATTCCTGGCCATTCTTTTCCAGTTCCCAGACTCTTCTATCTTGCTCCAGTCGTCTTCTTCTATACAGTCAGCCTACCGCTTCATTGGTCTGCCTCTAGGTCGCTTCCGCTGGAGTATTTACTTGATCATGATCTTTGGTGTCCCGTCATCTGGAATTCTTTCAACATGGCCAGCCAATCGCAGTTTTCGTGACCTACTGAATCTTACTACAATTATTTCTTATTCAATTAAGTTTTCGAGCTCGTAATTCATTTTTATTTTGTATGTTCCAATTTTTAGTGTAGGTACATTCTTAATTTCTTATTCATAATTAAATTATTCTTTATTTTCTTCGATTTGAATTAGGCACCACGTTTCGCAACCATAAGATATAATTACATAACAAACTCTCAAATTCAGAGAGAACGAAATAGGCTAATTGCGACTCACTTACGATAGATTAAAAGTAAATAATGACATCACACAGATATAATAAAACATTGGCGGATGTATAAAATGACAAATATACTAAAACGTTCACAAACATAAATAACATGTAAAACTTATGTTAACTTCCATGTTATATTTTATAACCCTCCTGAAATTCTCATATTTTGAATGAATAAAATAAAATGGAATACTAAATTAATGTATTAATTATAAATATATACGTATAAAATCAATTTTGTCGAAAAATATTGTTTTTGCGTTACCGGGATTCGAACCTGGATCTCTATTTCCAATCCGGGGAAGTGCACTACCTTTGTGCTATAACGCCAGTATTTTTCTTGACAAATTTTTGAACCTATATGTTTATAATTAATACATTAATTTAGTATTTAAAATATCACAGACCTATGTTCTGAATAATTACAACTTCACAATAAGAATGTGTTTTCCTTAATAAAATGAAATTTTAAAAAAAGACACTGAACCATTATGACATTATTTTTATTTGGTTCAAACACTATTTTACTAGGATCTCTAACTTTGTGTATAGAAGAAAAGTAGGTACGGTTGGAGAAGATTCTAATAAAAGACTGAGTTAGAAAGAGAAGTGATAATAAAAATCAATATCTTGCAATTTTTTTTCAGCAAGATTGAAACATTAATGGCATTGGTGAATTATTATTGTATATATAATACATGGTGGAATTTTTTATGCTAGCTTCACGTGATTTTCTTTTTTGATTAGGTTTTAAAATACGCAAAAATATTCAGTAAAAATAAAATTTAATATTATTAACATATAACACTCATGTTACCGAAAATAAACGAAGCGCTCAATCATTATTTAACTTTTTTTTATTTTTTTATTTATTATCTTTGTTTTATTAACCACTGAATTGAGTTTAAATACATCTATCGGTTTCGAAAAATACCATTTTCTTCTTCAGGATGTCATAACTAACTAAAAATATATATCATTGTTTCTTCACCAGAATCTATTTTTAAAAAAACAACAATTATTTAGAAAATAAATTTAGTACCTAACTCAAATTATTGCTTAATACAAATTTAGTCGAATAATTTTTAGGAAAAAATTTTAGAATGGGACTCGTAGTTAAATTTAGTTTGTTGTTTAAACAACCGACTTAACTAGTCGAACAATTTTTTCCTAAAAATTATTCGACTAAATTTGTATTAGGCAACAATTTGAGTTAGGTACTAAATTTTTTTTTTTAATAATTGTTGTTTTTTTAAAAATAGATTCTGGTGAAGAAACAATGAAATATATTTTTATTTAGTTATGACATCCCGAAGAATAAAATGGTATTTTTCGAAACCGGTAGATGTATTTAAACTCAATTCAGTGGTTAATAAAACAAAAATAATAAATAAAAAATATGAATTTTAACCACAAAGTTAATATTGCTAATTTTAAAAGTATCATTATTTAACTTATCTTTTTTTTTTAATATTCACTATAGGTAAGTGCCTGGTTAGGTTATGGAGTGAGTAGCTATGAACTTACTTATAAAACATATACTGATAAAATTAAACGGTTACAATTAAGATTTTTAAAACTTATAGTATATATAATGGAACGAAGTGTTTATATATAAATAATTTACAACATTCAAAATCTTACCAGTTGACAAAAAAAGTAAGATATAGTATAATATTTGAAGAGTTGATAAATAATGTAAATATCTATACTGACCCTCATCATAGCTATTCTACCAGATCGTCGGGTCGAACCATGAGAGTACCGGACAATGTGTACGGTGAGAGAACGAGAAAATGTATTATGCCAAGAATATTTAACAAAATTAATTAATTATTAAGGAAAACACATTCTTATTGTGAAGTTGTAATTATTCAGAACATAGGTCTGTGATAATTACAACTTCACAATAAGAATGTGTTTTCCTTAATAATATATATTGTATCAATGTGTCCAAAATTTAATAAAAATTAATTGATAATTCTGGCGTTTACTCAAAGGTATTTGAGATTCTGTAAAAATAATGTAGATGCTTTCAAATAATGGAACGACAGGTGTATTAATTTGAAAAATGTAACATATAGGTTCGAAAATTTGTCATAAAAATACTGGCATTATAACACAGTTGGTAGTGTTCTTCCCCGGATTGGAAATAGAGATCCAGGTTCGAATCCCGGTGACGCAAAAACAATATTTTTCGACAAAATTGATTTTATATGTATATATTTATAATTAATACATTAATTTAGTATTTAAATTAATTAAGACTTATTAAACATTATGATTCAATGGATGAGATTTCTCTCGGAGATTCATCTCGAAAGCGGGTAAAGGTCAGTACAGAATTCAACGCGAAGCATTCCATGAATCATCATCCCATGTGTTCCGCTCGCAGATTATACCTTTACTAACTCTCAAAGGTTAAGTCTCATTGAAAGTTCGCTGTGAACGCGGGCCATAAGAAAGGACAAAACACGAAAACACGGCTTTACAATATTCCTTCTTGAGTTGCTAACCTTTGACACTTTTACTAACTACTTTAATGACACGTCATATTTTATGTACTGATACACGAATTGGAGGGGTTAAAATTTTAACATAAACCTCTTAAACATATTAATCCTTGTTTTTCAGATAATAACTGATATTCCAGGTTGGTGAAACACACACACATACACACACGCACAGGCTGTTCACTCACTGGTGTTAGGGCTGAGGTCTTGTCGTGTTCACTCTCACATATACATTTCTTGTAGAACACACATGGAGGGTGATCATGCTATGAACATATGCTCGATCTGAGTTTTGCGTCTTTGAACTGTCTATGATGCTCAATATTTTTTATATATTTGGGGAGAGAATTATAGAATTTGGGTGCTACAAAAGCATATATTTTTTCCCGTATGTGGTGCGCAAGAATTGCTAAATTGTTCCCCTCTGAGGTTCTGATATTTTTGGCATTTCCATGGAAAACCCAGATATCCTTATTGTTGAATATGTAATTTAGGATGTTTTAGCATAGATCTGGACAATATTCAGTATCCCCAGGTTGTTTAAAAGTATATACGAGCTTGTACTCACTGGTAGTTTGAATATAATCTTTAGTATTACTTTTTGTGCTGTAACCAGAGGTCGTTTTGTAGTGCATCCCCATCCTACTATTCCATATTCAATGATGAATTATACTTGGGCGTAGTATACTGACATTAGAAGTTGGTTACTCATGATGTATGGAGACGATAGAGATGAATTTTAAGTGTTTAGATTCATATTTACTGTTTTCGAGAAAAGTTTGTAGAATTCCATAATCACATATATGAAATTAAAACACTTGTTTTATGATTCTACTCATTTAATTTACTTGAGACGCGTTTCGCCTTGTAAGTGCATTATCAATCAAACAATTTAACTCAACAACTTGTATTTATAACAATAATGGAGGACCAGCTATACAATTATTTCATACATAACTATTTCATAGAATCATGCAAACATTATATCAATTTCAGAATACTAAAAATGTCTCTCTGGCCGTATTATCTTCTTAGATTGTAAAATTATATAGCTGTCTTTTTCTACAAATTACCCATGACATTAAAATATCATTAGTGTTGTAACTGAATAGTTACTTAGAATAATTAGAAGCATTCAAAATGTAAGGAAATCCTCAGAATTTCAATGAATAATGTTGTCCCTTTTCATCTCATACAAATAAAATTGCATAGCTGTCCCCCATTATAGTTATAAATATATGTTGGTGAGTTAAATTGTTAGATTGATAATGCCCTTACAAGGCGAAACGCGTCTCAAGTAAATTAAACGAATAGAATAAAAAAACAAGTGTTTCATTTCCACATATGTATATTCAGTAGAACCAACGGGAATATTTTATAAAAATACAAATCTTAAAATAATTCATTGTATCCCATCTCTCATAAAATATATATCTGCTTTCAGTACACCTACTACCTGTTGCTGATATTCGTGCTGGAGGCGATGGTGGGTGCCCTGGCCTACGTGTACGAGGTGCAAGTGGCTGGCGAGCTACAGGCCAACCTCAACAATACCTTTCTCGAGAGCTACAGAATCCTCCCCGACAGGACCAAAGCCATTGATGATATGCAAATAAATGTAAGTCGGCATCGTTATACTAACTAGCTTACCATCGCGTCGACACACAATTCTCGCTTCATCCACATTCATACTCTACTCATACAAGATTATTGAGGCTCCTAACAGAACCATCCTGGTTTACTTGGTTGTCTCCTCTATTTCTGGTGCCATCAACACTTGCGTCATATATCTTTCTTACCATTCTCTCCTCATTCATCCGTTCCATATGACCAAACCACCTACTTGATTCTACTTTTTTAATCTTACTCACTATACTTAGATCAGCTTTACATTCTTTCCTTATTTCTTCACTCTGTCATAAATGGGCCTGCCACACATACGCCCAAATAATCTCATTTCTACTGCATTCAATCTACTTTCGTTTCTCTTCTGCCAGCTCCAAGCCTCACTTCTATACAGTATCAGTACCAAAGCTCCATTATATACGACTAGTCTTGCCTCGGTCGACAAGTTCCCGTTAGATATAATTCCATTCAAGAGCCGTTCGCTTTATTCCCTGGAGTCACCCTCCTTTCGATACCTTTCACACACTTTCCGTTTCTATCAAACATACTTCCCAAATACACGAACTCACCTACTGGTTCCAAACATTCATTACCTCCAAGTAAATATTTAGCACGGTGTTTTGCTTTCCTCCTTCTCGAAAACTATCACTTTCGACTTGTTGACATTCATAACAAGGTCGCTTTCCTTGCATACGTCGTACATCCTACTCACTAGACTCTCTGATTCTTGTTCATTATTCACCATTAGTACTGCATCATCGGCGTACAATAGACAGCATACAATCAAATCGCCCATTTTCGCTCCTACATTCATACATTCTAGTTCTTTTACACAATTATCCATATACAACTTGAACAGCCATAGAGATATTACACAACTCTGCTTGACACACACATATACATATATACATATATATATATATGTATATGTGTGTGTCAAGCAGAGTATATAAATATATATATATATATAGTATCGGTCGTATGTAATCAAATTTATGGTGCCAAAACCCGAATTTTCTTTAGAAATTTACATGTCAAATAAATTGTCTCCTTGGATTTGGATGAATATTTAAGATATTTTATTCCATATGAATACGGAATACGTCATTCTCTCCGAGATACCCCCGGGATTCTCCCCGTTTATTTTTATTTTGTTACATTTTTAAATAACGCCGCGTATATTCAGATATATATATTACTATTAAAATAAATACCATCATGCATATATATCATTCAATTTGAATATTTTCGAGGAAATTTACATCGATTTAACGTTGAGATATATACAATAATATTATATTGTGTATTACATAATATTATGTACAAGCAAAAATTAAACATTATATAATGAATATATTATATTTGTAGTAGAGATGCATCACGGATTACATACATGGATCGAACCTCGACCACTAATTACTAAGCGGGTGTTTTACCGCTACACTATCTATTAACCACATCATTTTAGATAAATTAATTTTAAATTACTTCCAAGATATGAATTTTATTATCATTAAATAAAATTATATTTGAATATAATTTTATTTAATGTTATTCTGGAACATAAAAATTCTGATGATTCTAGAACGGGTTTTAAAAGCTCGTATTGTATATACTGAAATCAAAAAGATTTTATAAAATATTCTTTAAAATGCTTAGATTTTCATTCCTCTATTTTAAATAGCCTATTTCTATCGTTCTTTATTTTACGTTCCGGGAGAGCCGGTTATCAAATATTATGTATAAAAAGAGAAACTATTTTTTATTATCTGATTTTATTATTAATAATTAATTCATATAATAATTCATAGATGTTGTCTAAATCTGGCGACACCGTAATGCTAACAATTTGGTATACCAGCCAACTGAAGGCGCAACTAAGATAGTGGAGCGCTCGCTTAGGAAATGAGAGATACCGTATCGATGCCCGGCGTTTCTAAAATCTTTTTGAAATAAATATGAAAATAAACACAAGGTAAAGGTGAGGGTAAAAATGATACGAAATTTTTTAACACGATATTTCTAACACATTTTTAGTAACAAATTTTACTGGGGAAACTAATGAAAAATTTACACAATTCCAATGACTTTTATTAATAAGTAAAAATTGTTTCACGACATTAAAAGCTTATAATATTTTTTAAGAAATACCTCAAATAAACTGAACAATTTGTCAAAATTAAATATTGGAAAATGGCTGATTCAGTCCATACCAGATATAAAATATAAATATAATATAAAATCCCTCATAAGTAGACTGTCCTGATTTACTCAAACTCATATCCATTCGAGTGCCAGCCAGGTCAACCAGAACTAATCTTACATTTAATCTTCCACATTACAACACCAATGCCAAGCAAAAAGTCATTTTTCTACCGAGCACTCCATTATTTCAATTCATACCTAAACGAACTAGACATTTTCAATACTTCAATTACCTCAATTAAATCTAAATTCAATACATAAACTTCAAAGGCCTTTATTATTTATTTTTTATCACTCAGATTTTATTCCCTATCCCATTTTCCTTTTCCTTTCCCCTCGAATATTTTCTAACTTTCTTTTTTATAACTTCTTTCTCAAATTTTTTTGATTTACAGTCCTTCTTAAATTTTAAATAGTACTCACTGTATAAAGTATTTTGTATCTTCTGAGAAAACATGTAATTGGTTTAATTATTGTTTAGCTTTTATTGTTATTTTCGTATTTACTGATAAATTGTATGTTTTCTGAATAAAATAAAAACCAAATATTAATTTACGGATCATCCTAGTTTTTAATTCGTGGATAAATCACATTCATACGAGTACACCACAACATTTTTAAAGCACGAGGCGAAACTGCCCCACAGTCAACATTATTCATTTAGGAAAATCAGTATATAATGTCTAGAAAATCTGTTTACGAAATCTCCATACAGGTGATTATTTTTTCTAGTACACGGGGGTTGAAAGTTTTTTAAATAAGGTTTTTTTTTTAATGTAATTTATTATACGGTAGGGTAATTTCCCGGGGGTGGGCAAAGATTAAAAAAATATTAGTCTGTAAATCTGCAGTCGTAACTCGACTTTCGCATTTCAGGTATATTCTAAAGACAAAAAATATATAAAACACTTCCAGCTTGTTCAGATTCTTTCCCTGATGAAGATACCTTCGGGGAAGATAAAAATTCCCTTCCGGCACTGGTTGCAATTCTTAAATAGATTTCATCTGTGTATGAGTGTGTTTTTTAAGTTTTTTTATCTAGATCCAATATTAACGATTTTATTAATTAATTGTGCTTTTGAACAGCCTCCATTTTCAATAAAGATGGCGGATCAGGCTGGTTACGAACTTAGCCAAGATTCATTTTTTAGAAACATTTGATCAAAAATGATAAGACCTACGGAAATTATCGTGTCCACAAAAAACTTATATCTCATATGTGTCTAAGTCATTTTACCATTAAAAAATTTAGTAATTTTGTGTAATTTTTATTATTATTTATTTTTTTAAATTACACTCATTATATTAATTTGTTATTTTCTCGTTTCTAGACTTCCAAGTTGCTAGACTACCCTAGACATTTATGAATACAAAAAATATTTCTTATTATATTTTTAGACCATTTTTAGGAATTAAACACTATGCTGAAATATTTTCAGTTTAAAGTGAAGCCACGTTAGGCAAAACTTTAAAAAAATGATTAAATAAATATTATTTTCCCTCCCGAAATAACTTTTTCCCTACTAACATCCGGTTCCCTGAGGGAAAATATTGGAGAAGGAACACGTTTTCCGCTATCGCTGACATAAAATAGATTTATAATAGACATTGTTTGGAAAACGTTATGAAAAACATTTGATAAGATAAC
Organism: Eubasilissa regina; assembly: GCA_022840565.1. Lineage (NCBI taxonomy): Eukaryota > Metazoa > Arthropoda > Insecta > Trichoptera > Phryganeidae > Eubasilissa > Eubasilissa regina. The sequence continues at coordinate 13,810,061 of JAINEB010000001.1, read as the reverse complement.
TTTGGACATTAGATACGTAAATGGGGCCTATTGCTCAGGCATTATAAAATCCTGAAGTGGCTTGCACACGACTTTCTGTGTAAACCTTCTTGGTACCCATAAACTAATAAGTATGTTTTTGATGTGATAATAACATCACCCTTCCCACTCTTGTACTAGAATAATCTCAAAAAAATGAACTCATTACCATGATGACTATATTTTTCATTCAGTATCCATAAATGTCAAACTTGCGTTTTGATACTTTTTACAAATTCACATGTTCGAAATACCATGTCCCGGTAGGTAGATAAATAAATAAATTTTCAATTACAGTACCTACATAGTATTTTAAATACTAAATTAATGTATTAATTATAAATATATACATATAAAATCAATTTTGTCGAAAAATATTGTTTTTGCGTCACCGGGATACATAGTATTTACCAAAAATTTTGAATATTTAAATAACCTACACAAAGAACAATGCTAAGTAACCTTTTTCAAACATATGTCAAAAATAAATTTAATAACATTTAAGTCCCTCCTCCCTTCTCAGTGAACTATACACATAACAAACATACACGCGCGATGTTTACACATAACCATGAAAATACTAATTGTACTCACTCAATTTTTTTTCAGGGTTTCCGAATAAAATATGTCACAAAACTCCATTAAAAATAGAAAAAAATTTTAACATTTTGTATAAAGTTTGCGGTTGAGAGTGTAATATATAAGAACGTTGTTATCAACGATAAAGAATTGTGAAAAAAAAAAAATTATATATATCTGAGATAATATATGTAACCTGTTTTATTTTTTTCCCATAGTTTGCTTTCTGTCCAAGTCGACGTTTCAAGCTACACTTGAATGATCATCGTTGCTGAAAAATGAAGTGACAAGGCACTTTCTAAGGAATCTGAAGCATTTGTACATAGCACCACATTTCAAGTTTTTTTCTCTCACTTGTTTTCAATGTCCACGCTTCTACTCCAGAAGAGGGGTGAAATAAATAATTACAACAAGTCTAAATGCATTTTTGTAGGTTACGGTATCTACTTTTCCAAACTCTTTCCAGCTTTGACTTTTACCCCTTTTTGTCATCCCAATTCTTCTCTCAACTTCAGCTGAAGCTGTGAACAGCCACCGTTATCAGATATATAGGACTCGAGATAAATGAAGTCATTTACGATCACATGCTTCATACAATAATGACTTTGGTTTTGATTACGTGGAGGATTTGAACGCGCCGCCTAGTTATCTGGGTGTTATGCCAGGTAACTGCCATAAACACTTCTGGTATCGATGTCAAACGATATGCAATAATATCAAGCGGCAACCATCGGGAAGATCGACGCCTGAGCGTCACTCCCCTACCTGCCGTCTTCCCGACCGCAAGCTTTAGATCAAAGTTCAGTAGTTACTTGCACGCAACTTTGTAAAATAGTGTTGAATAAATCTAGTGTTAACCGTAAGCAGTGGCGTGCAGTAGATATAAATTTAGGTTATGCTATTACCAATGATATTATACAATCATATATAATATATGTACTACAATATATGTTGTGCATAGGATTATGAACATTCGTTTAACAGACGTCTTTCCTCCTTTTCGATCCTATCATGTATTCATTTGTAATTTTAGAGTACTATTAGTAGTTTTTTTAAAGTTTAAATTTCAACGTAAAATAATACCTTCTTACTCATACAAAAATCAATATAAAAATGGATGGACATTTTTAAGAACATTTTTTTATGACTGAACAAGATTATTTTATTATTTGAAACTAAACTAAACGAAATAAACATTTTTATTAAAGATTAACGTAGGAAATAGTTACACACATAATATTTATTTGATCGTGGTTAAACATGCAAAAAACTAACCCTTCATAGTATTTATCTTAAATTCCAAATGCTTGATCTCTTCTTCATCTCTATATACATAGAACTTCGACCATTTTTTCTTCTGATTTGGCAACAAGTATTATGTCATCGGCATATCTAATATTAGAGGGTTTTTTTTTTTTACGTTTTTGTACGAAGTACAACTAAATTACTAGCACTCCAAACAGGGGGACGAAAAGACCTCAAGAATATCTCCTTTTATAAAGACTTTTTTACAACAAAAATGTGTTAAGTGCATTGTAATAATTATTATTCGCATGTTATTCGATTTTGAGGAACTGGGTGAGTATCGTTTTCTTGCTTGCACCCATTGATGCGAGGGTCTTCAATGTATTTGCACGAGTGAAACAAAATATAACACCCGATGCGTATACACTCTAAATATTCCGATACAGTAATTAATTGTAATATTTACATTTTTGTCGTAAATACTTAGATTGCACCAAAAAACTATAGAAATATATATTCCATATCTATCTATTTAAGATTACACCAATTGAATTGCTCCATTAATTACTGAATTATCCAGATAAATGTTGATTTGGGGTATTAGAAATCCCCCACTTCAGTAAGGCTGGGTTAACATGATCACCATTATTTTAATTGTTTAATAAACAAACAATTTTAACGAACCGTTGTTAATTTTTTTCACGGGACATCACTACTTTGAAATTCTTGTAATTATTATCATTAAATAATATAAAACCTCAAAATTATATACTTTCCTCAAACGTTATGTACTTAGTGTGTGGTGAAAGAAAAAATAAGGTTCGTGGCGGTAAATGATGTGGCGAGTAATTTGTTGGGGTTGGAACGGCATAACGTTGAGAGGTGAGATATGGATGGAAAAAATATTTATGGGTGAGGGGAGGTGAAGGTGAGAATAGGGTAGTTAAGGTTTATTCACATAAATTAGGAGAGATAAAGGAGGCATCTGATAATCAGTAAAACGATAGGTAGAATTCAAAGCCGATTTAACCAGTTAAAAGAGCATTGTTGGGTATAATTTCAAAAAATACTAATATAATGTACGATATATAAATAATTATTTGAATTGAAATACTAGAGAAAAAATTATAAATGTGTAAAAAGAAATACAATGACCAATTGACCTATAGAAATAGTAAATTACAATAAGCGGAATATTCTCTAATATATGGGGTGTTTTTTTTTAAAGGTATAGAACTTTAAAATGAAATAAAATATACAAAAATCGTGGTATTTTATTGGAAAGATAATTTTATGTCATTAGTGTTTAAATATGATATAATATGGCAGATAAATTCCGCTGCTGGCTCGAATAAAGCGCAATCTGGAAGTCCAATTTCGACCACTTTTTGGAGCAGTTGAGACAGCATATCGCCATTACATATTATCAACTTCACATATCCCCACAGAAAATAATCTAAAGGTGTTAAATCACATGATCTTGGAGGCCAATTCATAGGTCTATAACGCAAAATTATGCGCCCATCGAATGTTTCCCTCAATTAATTGATAGTGGCGAACGCTGTGTGGCATGTTGCGCCATTTTTTTGAAACCACAGCTCTTCCATATTAATGCCATTCAATTGGGGAACGAAAAAGTAAGTAATTATGGATCTATAGCGCTCTCCATTGACTGTAACGTTCTGGCCGGCATCATTTTTGAAGAAACAACAGCTTTTTCGGTGCGCACTGTACAAGTCTGCGAATGCGTATTATCAATTAGAGTATACGTGGTGCGAAAACGATTCATGGTTATTCAAATTACTTGCTCGAATGGACGATTATGTTGACCGTAAAATGGACATAACGCACGGTAAGTTTTGTGAACTGAACCACGATTTTAGAAATAAATTTGCACAATTTGCAAGCACTGTTCTGGCATAAATCTATTCATGGTGAAATGGCGAACCAAACTGAGCATAAATCAGCTGTCAGCTGTCAAATTGACTATCGCTGGAAAAAGTGTTACCAATTCTAAAAAACACCCTATATTATGAGTAGATATTTTAAATGTATTGTGAATTTATAACAATATTAGAGATTCAATTTCATATACAAGACAAAAATCAATCTAGTACTCGCTCAGTTACATATTTGAATCTTGCACGCGGAGAAGGCTATGCATGATTTTTTACACATATGAGTACCTTATATATTAGTCAAGACGTGTGTGGATTGGGTGGAGCGCTGGGAGGCAATGATCGTCGACTACTTCCACGAGACATGCGCATTCTGTCCGTACGTGGCACACTCTGTACCTTGCTGCGGTTTAATCCCTAAGTCAACTACCATCTGCGGTGTACACGAACGCTTCATACATCTAACAAAAGTTGTCGGCAGTCCGATCTAAATTTTCCAAAATCTGTCGCTATAATCCGACATGTTACAAACTATCCAATTTGACTCTCAACATTTCAGAAACAACGGCTGAATTAATTAATTATATTTAATAACAGTGAACATTTAATATTGTATTTTTTTTAAATACAATCCATTTCAATATAAAGTTCATTGCTTAGAAAAATTGAATAAAAATAATAATAATAATTTATAATTACTACAGAGAATTATTTCCAACTAACTAACTCGCCGTCATGCCGTTTCCCCGCGGAGGTAGGCAGAGAGGATAGAGCGCCACACTCTTTTGTCCTGACACACAATTCTCGCCTCATCCGCATTCATACATCTTCTCATACAAGCTCGACGATTGTTGAGGCTTCTAACAGAACCATCCTCCAGTATCTGGTTTACCTGGTCGTGCCAAGTCTTCCGCGGACGTCAGCTATTGCTGATGCCATCAACACTTGCGTCATATATATTTCTTACCATTCTCTTCTCATTCATCCGTTTCATATGACCAAACCATCTACGTCATCCTTTCTTAATCTTACTCACTATACTTATATCAGCTTTACATTCTTTCCTTACTTCTTCATTCTTTACTCTGTCATAAATGGATCTGCCTAAATACATACACACCTAAATGATCGCATTTCCTCTGAATTCAATCTACTTTCATTCCTCTTCTGTCAGCTCCAGGCTCAGTATCGGTACCAAGACTCCATTGTGCACCGCTAGTCTTGCCTCGGTTAACAACTCCCAAGTTCCAATGATTTCCAAATTTGTCGAAAACAAGTGATTGACACGGCAAAATAGTAACGCGTTTCCCCCGCATAGGAAAAAGTTCCGGGTTCGTATCCCGGTGGCACCTTAATATTGTTTTTGATAAACGTTTTTTTTATAAATGTATTGTGTTTAAAAACAATAAGTATATTGCTGTTTATATAAATACTAGTTTTTATGCATAGGTTACTAGACGGTGTACCGGATATATTGTATGATATATTATAGATACATAAGAAGCATAATGGAAATGAAAGTCGATATGTAATCAAAATAAAAAACTAATTAAAATAAAATATAACTATTATATTACCAATGATCCAATTATTGGAATTTTCTTTGGTTCAGCCTTGGTGGCAAACGATGTAGTCTGATATTTTTCCCTTAAATATTTTTTTACGTATTCCGACTCGTATTTCAGCGAAGTAAGAAACACAATACCACCTACAGCAAAATACAAAATCTGTAGTATAAACTGTTTATCAGATAACGACCGTACCGGAAAAAAAATTTCCTTAATATTACTAGTCCTAAGCTGACAAAAGATAAATAATTCTGTAAATAGGCACTATTAAAAATTAAGAAGCTTAAAATATATTTGAGGGCTATAATTAAATATTCCGGGTGTATAATAACTTGTTATTTAAAATAACAGGCTAAAATGGAAGTTTGGTCTCTGTAAACAGCAAGAAATACGAGTGGCTGAAAATGTTGTATTTTAATGTGATTGTGGGATACAATAACTTGGAATAGACGAGAAGATAAATTATTAAAAATATATAAATCAATTTATTCAAAGGATCATTAATCGAAGCGGATTTACTATTAATATATTAATTAGAAGGGTAAAAAATCTTACAGACCCCTTCTCTCATCTGCACGGCTTATAACCTTTCCAGGATCCCCCCACCGCCCACCGCGCACCTCACGCACGGCACCCGGCCGGTATTCACACACGTATACATCATCTGTCAAACTCTGGCACGCCGCGCACACACACACACACATATTTACAGAGTAATGGATATCACTATTCTTGTTTAAATGCAATAGAATTGTGGTTTCAAAATTGGTCCACAGTGATTCGATGACAACAGAAAATTTTTTGTCGAGAGTAAACGAATGCTACTTTTTTTGGACTTTGGTCTACTGTCTACAGAGTACCGGGTACTTGCGCTTTCATTTCGTATATGCCTTATGGGCTGTTTAAGAATAGGGTGTTTTATTTTTATTTGCTGCGATAAATGGTGCAGGTGCTGTCGCTTATGGCAGTATTCAATTCCTAACGGAGGATATCTTTTGGTCGCATGAAACGTGCGGGGATATTTACGTCACACGCGGCGAGGACGTTTATTGATATATTTTGTGGCTGAGGAATCTCAGCATAAAAATGTTTGATGAATTCCTTTATGGGAGGAATCTTCGAGTTATGGTGGAATTGTGTGATCCGTATCCATCGCGGGGCTCCCGATGCTAGCCCGAGGACCCTGTTCTGGAAGATTTGAAGTCTGCTCATGTTCGATTCGGTTGCGTGACCCCATATGGGGGCTGCATAGGTGAGGATAAGTCTAAGGATAGCCTTGTATAGTAGAAGCTTGTTATCGGTGGCTAGCTTGATATTTCTGCCTAGGAGTGGGTAAAGTGAAGAGAGTGCACGTGACGCTGCGCCACGTGCAGATGCTTGATGTCACGGATCCAAGGAATGTTTCACCAAACATTTTTATGTTGAATCTTCTGAAGAAGAGAGTGGCGGCACTCTGTAAGAGATTTATGTCGACTCGCTACTGTTTGCACCAGACCTCCACGAGGGTTGTTTGTCGTTGTACTCTGCGGATAGCTAGAGTGGCTTTTGATGAGGTGGAGAAGATCGCGGTGTCGCCGAATGTTACTTACTCCTCAACATTTCTAAGGTAAATAGTCCTGGAATTAACTCAACGATTCGGTGATACCTTGTTCGTGATGCGTGTAATACTGAAAAGTGATAATTCCGTTGTTTTGATGGTTTACACACTCTAAAAATGTGAACGGCAAATAACTCTCAACCCATTAATTATTGCTCTGAAATTTACAATAAAACAATATTTTATTTCTAATAGTTTATCAAAATTGTTACTCTATCCAGGTTCTTTAAAAAAAATAACAATACTACCAAATCGCCACAAAATCGGTAACGACAATTAGATTACTTTTTCATACAAGAATATGTATTTATTTCATTTGCATTTATTCTCTTGTATCATTTGCAACAGGTTGGTTACAGTGGTTCAAAAAATATAGGTACACTATATAAAATATATAAAAGTAGAGTAAACACAACAGTTACAATAACTCTATCAATAAGAATGTAAATATATAGTATTGAACACGATATATATACATATAAAAATTAAAAAGGTGGAGCAGATACAGCAGTAAAAACTTTCATATTTTTAAATACAATTTAAATGTATTAATTAGAAAGATATATAGGATGGCCCAAAAAAAGTGAAAACATTTCATAAAATGAGATATAATTACATCAAAATTAGTTTAACTATATCAACAATAACTTACCTATTTACCTATATTACGTTTTATTTCGACAATTTCTTTGATTATTAATTGTTGATATTTAGTTTTTTCAAATTGTTGCCCAGAATGACAAAAATCACTGCAAAAGACCGTATTCTGATCAAAAATTTGCGAATTGAAAAACGTTGGGATGCTAGGAAAATGATCAAAGAGTTTCAAAACAAAGCCTGGAGTATAGCTAGACATTACAGCAGGACGGAGCTCCATCTAACACAGCCAGAAATACAATCAACTTTCTTCGTCGTGAGAATGTTAATTTTATCGAGCCAGGCTTGTGGCCACCGAACAGCCCAGATTTAAACCCAGTAGATGATGCAATATGGGGTGTTTTGATGATTTCTGATTAGCTAAATATTGTGCAAAAAAATTACATTAAAAATTATAATTAACTATATTATGTTTTGAAATTACTCACGTGTTACGAGATGTTCTCACTTTTTTTGAGCTACCTGTATATATAAATAAATATCACAGACTGTCTGTTCTGAATAATTACAACTTCACAATAAGAATGTGTTCTCCCTAAGCAGCTTTCATATGAATAAAAAGGTAGATATTTCCAAATATAGACATCATAATACATCCTTAGTCAAAAACTTTTCAAACTAGAGTTTCGGTATTGGGACTATTATATTGGCCATGGCTATAAAGTTTGTAGATGCTTAAATTTAATTTTGACACAGAGATAAACATACAATTTCACAACTATTATGAATTATGTATGAACATTCAAAATGTACTGCGAAGTTTTGCTTACCAAAAAGTTTTGGCGTGTCCGACTACGGGTCGATTATGTGATGCGGGTCACACACATTGTTTTGTGAACTTCGTGGCGTTATTTGGTAGGTTAAATTGAAAAATAACCCCCGCTCCAATTGAATGTCTACGTAAACAGCTATATAGTGTCATTTTATTTATATTTAACCCTAGTTAATATATACTTACATTGTATTTATTTAAAATAAAGTAATTTATTATGGATGGATATAAATAAAATAATGTTATGACTTTACTTGAGTTTATTAGCACTAATCGAGTTTCGAGAGAAACAGTAACTCTCATCGACAGGTGAAGTATTAAACTAACTACACACAAATATAGTGGACAGGGTTAAGGTGGTAAACACACAAGTAATTAAGTACTGATATATGGAGGGGTGGTGGAGTTACTGGCGGAAGGTGGAGGGGCGGTTGTAACGGAAATATTGTTAGGAGAGGATATGAGTTAGAAAATGTAATATTGTTTGGCAAATTAATAATTATCCGAAACTCAGATAGTGCAAATAAACTCAAGTAGATTAATAACATTGTTTTATTTATATCCATCTATGATGATGAAACTCTACAAAGTTAACGCCGATTCTATCAATAATATAAAGTAATTTATTTTTGTTTTAAAATTACCACAGCAGTGTGTTCTGAAATTAAAGTGCTTTAAATAAATGAACAAGTTGCTTCGGAGAATCGAAAAATAATTTATATAAATTACAGAGAAATATTCTTTCGAAAAAAGTATGAGGATAGGGATTGTCATGAATTTAACAAAGCACGTACAGTCTGTGTGAATTCCGAATGTTCCGAAACGTCGGCTAGGGGTCAAATATACACGGCCTAATAACTAAACCCAGTGTGGGCGATTCAGAACATGTATACTGTAGACGGTATGTGTTTAAGTTATCCAATTTAATATTTTTATCTTCATTCCCCAATGTATGGAGTCCAAAGTTACAAACAAGTGTTCACTAAAATGATACCTTTTACTAGATGGAAAATAGTTCAAATTCCCAGTTCTGAGGAAAAATACGTGTTCCAATTACATTTTCTAGAACTCTCCAAAACACGTGCTGTGTTTGGGACATTATATTATTTGATGCTGTAGGTGCCTACACCCTAGATCGATGGTCGCCAACCTTTTTCTACGGCGGGTCACATTTGTTTTTCGTGTTTTTCGTGGGTACAATCGATCGGTAACGAAAACTATGCAGAATAGATACTGTAGTATGTAGTTATTAAATTGAAAAATCAATCACAAATCATTTTTTTCTAAAACCAATTCAAAACAATAATAATAAAATATGCGTGTACTTAGTAATAATATCTAATATTTAACAATACATTCTATAGTAGTAAATTGCAAAAAAAATTAAAGTTTTTCCTTACACTGATTTAATTAAAAAGATTTACTTATTATTTTTTTAATTTATAAAAAAATAAGAAACCTGGGAGGGTTATAAAAAATAATATTTATATTACATAATGAAAGTTTAATAAGATGAAATATGTTTTAGTTTATTAGTGTTTCTTACTCGGTACGTATGTGCACGTCTTAGTATGTTTGTCAGTTATTTTATAAATTTGCTAATATTAATTTGTGAATTTTGTCACTATTAACTGCATATATAATACAATAGTGAACCTAATGTTTCTCATTAGCCTGCTTAATAGTGATTTTGACACATAATTCATTTGAAAAAATATTTTTTCGCAGTAATACGGAGTGAATATTATGTTTGACTCCGATTTTGTTGGTCCGCCATTTTGGTTTGGCAGACATTTGTCAGGTCGCATTTAGTAATCGTAGAAAATAGTTGATTACAATTTATTATGGAGCATTTAACGCCTCAACAACGTGTCATTAAAGTTATTAAAATATTTAATTTTAATAATAATGGGAATGCTAAAACCTAATGGTGATCACTATCGTCACATGTAGGAAAATTTCTCGGTAGTCGAAATAGGCCAATCGGGCCTGCAACATATGTGATTTCAACAGGACGGTGCCACCTCACACGCAGTCAGAGCTACGCTTGAAATTTTGCGAGAAATTTTTCCCGGCCGCATAATGTCAAAAAGCACCCTCGATCACCTGATTTAACGGCTTCCGACTATTCACTGTAGAGTATTTAAACGGAAAAGTCTACGCCAATAAGTCAACAACAATTCCAACGCTGCAGGACAATATATGAAATGAAATTGCTGCGAGAATGTTATGAAAAATATGGTTAAAAGAGCACGCATCTGTGCCGCTGCCAGAGGCGACCACTTAGGCAATGTCATATTCTATACATAATTGTAATAAATCAAATAATTGAAAAATAAAAATTAAATTTAAAAATTATGTTCCGCTTTCTAGTTATTCAAAAACAACATCGGCCTGAAACATAATATTCACCCTGTAGAATTTGGTCCAAGAGAAACCTAACATTCTCATATTATTTTTAATTGATTTGAATCATTTTTAACTCATGACACACAATTATTTGAGATTATTAACAAAGCCTAACATTTGAATTCTGTTAATTCAATATTCAACCGTTCGCATAATTCAATTCAATAAAGTGAGAACGTACTTATTTACTGACCGTGTGATATTATCTATGTATCTATACATTAATTAATCTTTATGATTACATACATAATACAACAGTTGGTTCCGATGTAATTATATAAAAATAATTCAAATGTCCATTTACTGAATCACGCTAGCGACTCTCTGACCGCATGTTGCCGACCACCTGTGCAGTAGGTCCTACATAAAATCATTTCGCGCTTGTAAGGAAACGTGAGATTTTTGTTTGAAGCAAATTTGAAGAAAGTTTTTAGTATTTTGTTATTTTTTATATGTAATATGTATAATACTACGGACGATTGTATTGGCACGTGCTTGAATGGCAGAGTTTGCAAAAAACACAACCACGAATCTCGTCAACGGTCATAGAACCTTTACGGTATTGTATACTTTCAATGCTCAATTTTTTTAATCATCTTATTTATATAAAAAAATCTAGTAGGTACAATTAGTATTCAAAGTTATGGATAAACATACTCAAATATGGCTAAAAACAGGTGTTTGTATACCAGTGTGAATATTTGTGTGACGTGTACAATTCACTGGAAAAAAAAAAGAAATTAAATTTTATTACATTTATTTTTAACATTTTAAAATTTCGTTTGTTAAAAACCGATTAATACTTTGGGTATGTAGGTACTCTATATACATTTATAAAAAATAATTGAAATTTTTAAGAGTGTACGGTGTAGATACTCCATTCAAAAATAAGTTTTACTACCTACCTACCTGGACGCAAAAATCATATTTAAAATTTGCGGCTTTTCTTATTTCTGATAAGTGTTAAAACGCAAGTTTGACATTTATGGATACTGAATAAAATATATTTTTGTGAGGTTACCACTATGTACATTTTTCATACCATTGAAATTTTATTTTTCAGACACTTCAAAAAATATACATACGTTACTAGTGAATAAATTGATTAAAAAATAACTTTTTGAATGTATTTTTTGTTTTACATCAAACGAATTGCGTATGCAGAATTAAAATAGATGGCGTTTTTCTTTTTAATCAGATTCTAAATTATTTATGGAAATTCAAATTGACTTAAACCACCCACGATTCGTTTGACATAGATTGAATATAAATTGAATATAAACAAGAAAATTTACTTATAAATGCAATAAATGTACACAAATTGAAAAACTCGGTTTTTAGTCTCTTTATTTTATGTTTAGTCTTGAATACCTTGTTGGGTAGTAAATGTATAGAACATAGAAAACCAAGCAGAACGAAATACATCTGTTTGCGTGTAAAAAGCGAAAAATAACCATAAAATTTATCACCGACATTTTAGTGCATCGCGTATCGCACACGGAAAGGTAAATATGAAATTAATCACTCTCATTTTAGAACATCCGTGTAACACGCATGGAAAGATAACCATGAAATTATTCATCGACATTTTAGAACATCGTGTAACACGCATAGAAAGATAAACATGAAATTAATCACTCTCATTTTAGAACATCGTGTAACACGCATGGAAAGATAAACATGAAATTATTCATCGACATTTTAGAACATCGTATAACACGCATAGAAAGATAAACATGAAATTAATCACTCTCATTTTAGAACATCGTGTAACACGAATGGAAAGATAAACATGAAATTATTCATCGACATTTTAGAACATCGTGTAACACGCATGGAAAGATAAACATTAAATTGATCACTCTCATTCTAGAACATCGTGTAACACGCATGGAAAGATAAACATGAAATTATTCATCGACATTTTAGAACATCATGTAACACGCATGGAAAGATAAACATTAAACTAATTATTGACATTTTAGAATATCTGTCCATCAAAAATCAACGTTCCGTGTATTATTGTTTGTGTTATTTTATTTTAGTTTGTATGTTCTCTATTGTTATAATGTTTAACTTTATACATAATAAGTTTTATTTATGAACAAAAATTCTTTGACACTTAAGACTTTAAAATCTAATATAGAAGTGTCATTTGAATAAAATGTTTGAAAACTTTCCAGTTCCGTTGCTGCGGAGCGGTGAGGTTTGAAGACTGGAAGGCTAGCGCTTGGCTGAGAAGGTCTCCATCCGAGAAGAGACTGGTACCAGACTCCTGCTGCAGAACTGTCACTCCTAAATGTGGACTGAGAGACCATCCTTCCAACATCCATTATGGAGTAAGTATATTTATAATTATGAAACTGATTTACATAAAGACTGAGTAGAACAAATTTGTAGTAAGTAGTTAATAGCCTTTAATAATATTTTATATATTTAATAAACCCACACACAATCTTCCCCATATAGAGCTGTAGTTCATCTATGTAGGTATCTGCACATAGGGTAAGTGTGTGAAATTTAAAATTACTTACTTGTTTACATTCTTACCAAGCAATAATACCAACACGAGTTGCAAAATAGTTATTAGAAATAATTTTAAAAAGTATTACAGAGCTTACGACCTGTCCTCGGCTGGCTTGAGTGATCACTTTACACAATTGTAACATTCACCAATTTTACCCATCAAATTTTTGGAAGTTGTATATATGTTTTTACCATGTAGAAACCTTTCAATTATTTCTTACAACTAAGCTGTCGCCATCTATGGTTTGAAATTTGATATTCATTTGCTTGAAACAGCATAGATATCTCTAATGAGAATCTTTATTTGATTGAAGTATGAGAGCTATATTAATTTTATCTGTAGGTATATATAACAAAAATATATATACTAAAATACGCCTGAAAAGTCAATTTTCAATACTCACTATCAGCTGAGGACAAGTCGTAAGCCCTGTAATACCAATGACTTCCCATATAAAAACAATAGCTTCATCTTTACAAGACATATATAATATATATTGATAACAATCCCTCTAGAGATAAAAATCCAGCAAATCTAGCAAAAATTTTGATATACTCAAAATATTGTGAAGATAAATTATTTTTCATTAACTTTGAATAAAATAGTTGAAATTCAACAATAAAATAGCACAATTTTGTACTAGCACTTACTCGATAGACCTCCACATTCCATGTTACGCCGATTAAGAGCTGATCATCAGCTCGCAGAGGAGAGAGGATTAATAATACCAATTAATAAACGAATATTAGTTGTATTAAGATTTGATGATTAGAATGTAGTTATACATTACATTTTTATATTTAGATTTGATGAACAAGATGTATCTAGTTATTACATTTTTTTTATTGTAGTAAGATTTGGTAATCAAGATGTAGTTATTACATTTTTTGTATTGTAGTGATATTTGGTAATCAAGATGTAGTTATAACATTTTTTGTATTGTAGTGAGATTTGGTAATTAAGATATAGTTATTACATTTTTTGTATTGTAGTGAGATTTGGTAATCAAGATTTAGTTTAACATTTTTTGTATTGTAGTGAGATTTGGTAATCAAGATGTAGTCATAACATTTTTTGCATTGTAGTGAGATTTGGTAATCAAGATGTAGTTATAACATTTTTTGTATTGTAGTGAGATTTGGTAATCAAGATGTAGTTATTACATTTTTTAAATAGTATTCTCCTTTTACAGGGATGTATGAGACCATTGGCCAATCACATCAGAGATCATCTTATAATATTGGGTGCTGTCGGACTAGGCATCAGCGTTATACCGATCTTCGGGATGATCATCTCCTGCTGCTTGTACGTTAAGCTGAAGGATGTACTGGACTGACCTTTACCTAAAAAAGTCTGCAACGTTAACAATAGCGTGTGTCGCAAGGGCAGCTCCAAATCTAAAGTATCTGACAAATCAAATGAGCAAGTGAACAGATATAGAAGTGGAAAGAGTGCGAGACTAAATGCTTTTGGAATTACAGATAGGGAACACTGCCCGGTTCATTCCAAGAGAAGAAGATTGTCTCATCCGAGAAGTGCAACGGATAATATAATTAGTATCACCACAATTAGTGATATCGGATTTTAATCAAAGATTATTATTTTCAGTACAAATTAGCTAGACGCAAGTTGCCATAAAAATAATATATACATAATATATGTATGTTATTTTATTTTTATAATTATTTTCTTTTTAATACTAGGTGCGTAGTTTTGATTTAATAAGCTGTAATCTCAGATTGAATCTCTTTTGGTATCAGAAAACCCCTAATCAAGAAATGAAAATAATTTCATGTTTGAATCCATTCTAGCTGTTTAATGTGGCCATTTTAACATTAAAATAATTAACAACACAATTCATATTATGTAGACTCTCAATTATCCGGGGTGGTACGTAAAAAGTTGATCCGGATAAAATACGGCCGATGATCTCCTCAAAAAAAATTAAAACCAGCGCACAACAACATGAAGGGTATTAATTATGAGTATAAACAATTTTAAAAGTCAATAATAAATGTAAATCAAACAATATGCGTGTGTAATTTAAATTTACAATTCGACATGATTCACCTACCCGTTTGCATCATAAGTAAACACTGAATGTAATAATTAGCAGACTATTTGATTTCTGTTTGATGACGACAACACGTTGTCACCAGTTATATTTGAACGTAGTTAGCAGTCAGTCCAAAGTTTTCAATAAAATAAGGTATTGTTTTTATCGGATGCAGTTAAGTCAATTCTATAATCTACCAACAGCAGCCAACCCGCTTTTTGAAAATTTTTGACCGCAAAGTCTCATTTAAATATCTGAAAAACTTAATAATATGTAAAAACATCAAAATCTCTCAAATCTATTATTATTAAATCATCTTAAGTCATACATAATTTGTGTACATATTTATTATTTTCAAGATAAAGAACACTCACATTGTAGTGTAGATTTGATTATTCAGTTTTCACAAAAGCACTTTCACCTCAGTTTAAGTTGTTAATCTTTGGCTGTTTTCTGCATAACTACATAATTTTTTTATTACACATTAATCAATCTTTCCAGCTACATATGATATAGTCAAAAGAAAAATTTTCAGTAATATTTTGAAATGTTAAAATTTTGGAATTTCTTACTACCCCGGTTCATGTGCCCTCGATAATCGAGAGTCTATTGTATTTGGTAAGCGACATTCAAAGTATTTAAATAAATAATTGTAAATGCATTTGTAAATAAATCAAGGCAATCAATTTTAATACTTGATTTTATAAATAGTAACCACGAATGAAATCAACGAAATTAATATTATATTAGAGATATTTTCATAAAGAAAAATAATTTAGTATCTTTTTCGTGAATAGTCACTCGTTCTTAGGAATGCAAATAATATAAAATGTGTAAAATTGAAATTAATTTATGTTAGACACACAACAAAAATAAATTTAAAATACTATATTCAATATATGTTTATTATGGCAAGGAGTAGACTGAATATACCAGTGGTTCCCAACCGGCGTCCTGATTAGGAACTGTGCCGCAAGATATTGTTGTGTCTAGTAAAATTCAAGTGTCTGCCGAGACGACTATTCTACTCAAATAAAATTATGGTTTTCTTTATTTTTAATGTAAACAACAGTATTAAATATAATTGAATATATTCGTCAACATGCAACTTTCATACGTTTCTGCAGATTTTCTATAATATTATACATTATGATATTATAACAAAACCTGTGTTACTAAAAATTACATCTGGTTACATTTTTTCTATGCGAGTATTCTTCAATGTTCTGAAAAAAATTACAATTTGAATAGTGTGCCGTGATGTGAAAAAGGTTGGGAATCACTGACTATACATTTGTTTTATTTTGTCTTTTATTGATTTGCAAATGTAAATATATAAGAAAAAATAAAGCATTATTCTAAATGAAGTTGTAAAACATATATAGATAGGTACAGATTCATGTAATTTAAAATAATGCAAAGCTTAAGGAAATCCAACGATTATCCTAATGACCGAGTTCAAGTTTTGTAAATAAATTTAAGAGATCGAGGGACGGGTTGACCAACATTATTGTATATTGAAACAGAACATGCATATGTACCATGGATTTTCAGGAAAAATTTTATGGGTGGAGGCATAAATACATACCTACGATAAAAAGCACAATAACGACTTTTAAAGACATCCTGATTAAGGTCTCTCTGAATGTCTTTCGAGCATATCTGCCAAATTATTTTTACTTACATCATAAATCTTTTATTTTTAATATAATTTAAGTCAGTAAATAACCTCATATGTTAGACATTTTAAACATTGTGTTTAATTTGTACTACCAACCAGTGATAGAAAAGTCCTCTAACCTGAAGATTACCTGTAAAGGTAAAACTGTTAAAAAAAGAGCAAAACCCAAGTGTTAAAAATAATGCAGATTTTTTTTTATATTTGTCATTTTTATAGTTTTGCGCATTTGTAGGATTGATATAAAATTTAATTACATCAATTTTTCATAGTTAATTTCGTTTATAAGCAGAATATTTCATATTTTTTATTATTATCATTACCTAATTAGGGAAGTAAAATTATTTATTTTTTATTATTTTCTGGCCAAAACTTAGAAAATTATAATGAATATTTGTAATTAAGATTTCTAATGTGTCTAAACAACTCACAGAACCATTGAAATTAATTAGTATTCTGTGAATTGTTGCAAATCTTTGATATTTAATTATTCTAATTGGACATTATTTACAGAACAGGCGATTGTGTAAACGCAAGAATGCAAATTAAAATGTACTTCATCCACAAAATCGCTTTGTAATTATAATATATATATATATATATTTTCTAAGCTACCTATTACTATTCAAAATAATTTTCAACTTTATTCTAGACAAATTTTTGAGCAGTAGTATGTAAGTAAAATAATTTCAGATCTACAAATCGGACGCCTCGCAAAATTTGAGACAGACTTACTTATTTCACTTCTGAATTATTATAATTTTAAATAATAATTATCATCATATATGCTCAAGTATAAGTCGAGAAATTGTTGCCATTTTGAAACAGTTAATATTAACATTGACTTATAGTTAACTTGCAAAATCTTGCATGTGTGCTTTACTGTAATTTTAATATCACAATGAGAGTCAATTCAAAATTAAATAAATGTCTTACACAGCTGTTTTTAAGTGGAAGCAGTGGAAAATGCAGTGATGTGAGGAAAAACAAATGTGGAAGTTCAATGTCAGCAAAAAACTTCTTCATAACTGGTGAAAGATGAAACTCATTGTTATAAATGCCAAAAACAAAATAACCTCATTATGGAAACGATACATGTTTAAATATTTTCAATATATGTACCCAATAGAATCATAATAATGAACTACAAAAACATTACTTAAAAAAAATTTCATCTATCTGGTGTTTATTATTTTTATCTTCGATTTCCGATGCTTTCAAATCTCAAAAATTATTTAACTTTTTCTTGAATCACCTCCTTATACTTGAATATATACGTCATAATGTCCAGAACCAAACTCTCAAAAGCTGCCCATAAAATTTTTGTTACATAAATTTAAAAATTAACCAAAAATAAATTAAGACATTAATAACAACATTTCTGAGGTTGCAGAAATAAACGCAATGAAATTAATAGTCATTAATTATCATTTGAATAGGAACTGATTACAAAACCATTCAATACTTCTCAGTGAGCATCAATATGAAATAAAACAATAAACTGTAGTTGCCAATATTATTATTTTTTATAGATTCATGATAATTTATATAACATAACATTTTTAATTGAATCACAATTGTATGATAATACGAGTATAAATATAATTGTGTGTACATTGTCCTTAAGAAGTCAAAGTATTTCTGAATTATTCAAGAAGTTTTAAAACAAAATAAAATCATTGCACCTGAATTTTTAAATATGTTGCATTTTGTGATTACTGATTAGATTTTTAAAAGTATTTCTGTATTAAAATGGTATTTTATTTTCACTTTTGATATTTATGTCGCTTGTGTTTATGATTTCACATATATTATGATTTGTTATTTTATTTTACGGAACATTTTTTTTTAATCATTGGCAGGAAATGTCATTATTAATACTCTGACTTTTCAGGAGTAATATTATTGTTCATGGAATGATTCACTTATTATAATTTGTGCTTAAATTAAAATAGAGAAATGAGTTTATTATATAACGGTGCTAACATAATATATGATTAAATAATAAGTAATGTTTACGCAGGTACAATTTTAGATTTAGTCGTGTCAAATACATACATATAAGTTTTCATATTATGTTTAGACCAATACATGGTACATGGAAAATATATCTACCACTTTTAATAATATAACTACGTAGCCAAGATTCCGTTTTAAACTCACATTTCAATTAAGCATGTTCATAAAAATAAAAATGAGATACTATTGTATCATGATATTATAGTATTTAGTGAGATTATAATTTGATAATATTTTACATAGTCGGACGGTGTTATGCATCGTTTTTAAGTTAGTAAAATACTTTGACCATTCAACAGTGAATCTTTTTTAATATCATAAATTAAATAAATAAATAAATAAAAAGTGTACATTAAATTAATATATATAATGTAGACACAATGTTCACAATATTTTTATTACATAAAATAAAAAAATATTTTATGACTTTGGTTTTTAAATTATTGATCCACAGTTAATTTGGCACTTGGTCAAAGTTGTCGCACTGGCAGTTCAGATTTGAATTTTCTACCGTGTGTCATCGAGGTCTCGAAGGTGTTAAACAGCATTGTATGAATCTGTGCATACCACCGTTCAATAATGGCGATTGCTACAACCAAAGATGAATAATGTAGTAATATTATTTTTATTATATAATTTAAAAGATTTTCATTATATTTATAAAGGTCATATTTGAAAACTTTTTCAGCATACAATATAATCATACTATTGTTGGCCGCTTAGAAGGTTAACCCCAAAGCTAACCCTGTATTAACATGAAAGATAAATATATATTTTCTGTACTTAACATTATTTCAAACAGATCTTTAATTACGTCTCAATCTAATATATTATTAGCTTTGGCTATGGGACAATTATTATTATTTTACATAATATCCTTGAAAGCTTCAGTAATGTGTTTATATATACATACACAGGTAAGAATTAATGTCATCTTTGATGTCATCCCATCATCCCTGAAGATAAATGTATTTATGCGCTTTAAATGTACTTAAAAATAATAATGTGTTAATATGAATCTGAAAATTTGTTTCATGTTTTGTATGTACCAAATAAAAGATAACAATAAATAATAATATATGATGGTAAGAAAATGTCTTTATTTTTTAATTTGATGTATACAGAGCCATCTATTGGGAACTCTATATATTACTTCCTTTAATTCCATAAAACAGCATTCATAATTCGAAAAAATACGAAATATAGAGTTACGAATTAACGGAATTTCACTGAATTGGCAATATATTGACATGTATTACTATTTATATGACACCATGTACATATAAACACATAATCAAATACATATGTGTGTAATAAACAAGAGTCAAAGTTTAAGATTACTATCTATACATTTGAGAACATCATATCTTACAATATAAACCTGACAAATATTGGGAACACAACATGACAACACTACATACGTCAATTATTTAAAAATATTATTCCATAGTTTTAAATGAAAAATAAATCTTCAATATTCAGATCTTGCAAAAAAGATTATCATTGAATATACAGTGGACCCTCGATATTCATCATTAATCCGTTCCCGAGGGAAGGATGAATATCAAACAAATTTTTCCCATAGGAATTAACTCAAAATGGTTTAATCCATTCCCAGCCCTGAATTTTGCCCATCTATTCTTTAATAAAAAAAATTCACTCGAAAATCATCACAAATTCATTTCAATTACATATTAACCTTTTACCATGAGCGCATTAACTTTATATGTTACTCCAAGCAATAAGCATGTTAACACACACTTCTGAACCTTGCAAGCAAATTTGCAGCAATTAAAGTCATATTTTAAATCATTTTGCCATCTGTGGATGCTTTTGATGGATAAGTCAAGACCCTTAAAGTCTAGTCTTACCCTATGTAGTGTCTTCTATTTCAAATAGAGTTGGCAGTTTAAAGGTTAACCATTACTTATTAATACTTTACCGTTATGACAGAGATTTACTCGTCGTGATGCCGTAAATATACTGTAGGACTACATAAATACGTAAATAAAATTTTAACTGAAGAAAAAAAAAACAATGAATGTTAAAAGTTTTTATTTTATAAAGGTTAGAAATTTTATAAAGGTTTGGAAGGGAAGTCACCTTCCATTATGACATCAGGTAATGTCAATTCTGGTGATTCACCAGCACGCCTTTTTTTAAAGAACTTATCCAATGTTGGGTTCTGTTTTTTTAAATTTTCCGAAAGTGTCCAAACACAGTCATCAAATGAATTGATACGCTGATTAATCACAGCGATGTTTGGGTGCTAAAAAGAAATAAAGTAGTAAACAAGAGTTAATGCATGCACTTTGAATCACTGCCCGAGACTGATTGACTCACGTGGCAGATGGGACGAATATTGACTTTTCGGGCAAATATCAAACAAAAATTTCAATGAAAAAACAGGATGAATATCAACATGGACGATTATTGAGGATCCACTGTACAAATAAATTAATAGATTCTAAAATTGTGCATATAATATGATGTTTTCACAGAAAATAAACTAAAAAAAAAAGACTTCAAGAGTAATTGAAGAATAAAAATAGTGGGAAAAAAAGTGGTATCAATGCATTGTACCTAATAATATAGGAAAACATTACTATTAACATTTCTATGACTCGCTACCGATATGAGTATATAGGACGCCAGACAACCTTCCACCATGGCCAGCGACTGATATATCAGACACGACGCCGCGCTTAAAATTAAATGAAAATACAATAATATTCAAGATAAATAAGCGCGGCGCCGCGTCTAATATATCAGTCGCTGATTTTAGAGGGGTTAATAATGTCCATAAAATAAACAAGTACCAAAAATTTTATTATTTGGAATAAAATAGATAAACATATTATACATTAATAAAAATGCTGTTCAAGGAATGTTTATATCTACAGTTCAAGTCTTCATCAGTTGTTTAAATGATTGCCATATAGCGTCTGTGAAATATCGGTACTGAGTTGGCAGTAAGTTATATTTGCCTTTGATAAATTTTACAGGAGAGTATTTAAGTTCTTCTGCCATATCAGTTTTTCACATAGTATATGGCAACATATTTTTATCACTTGGTCAATTCAGCCTATTCCAAATAAAAATAAAAGAATATACTATTTGTGATATTTTTTGGAAGAAACTTCACCTACACTATTTCGCCATCATAGTGCCGACCTGACATGCATCTATACCCTTATGCCATAACAATACTGATCTGACATATGGCAACATCATCATAAACAACATCTTTGGACAACTTGATGTGCTAGAATATCATAAGCTGTCTGCTTATATTTCAAGAGAGAGAAACATGTATTTTTCCAAAAAAAATATACTTTTCATGAATACGTGTACACTCAAAAAAAGTACACGAGAGTTACAATAAAAAAAATTCAAAGCCAAGATACTTTCTCTCATTTGTGGTATTTTATTATTTGTTTATCAATACTCTGGTTGTCTATTATTTACACATATAAAATTAATGCACAACCATAAACAAAGTTTAAATACACTAATTCAGGTTCAATAACAATATACGTTTCATTTACACAACACGGTAAGATATACATACTATATAATTATTCCCTTTTTATACACATTTATTTTATTTTCTATTAACCCTTTGATCCCTGAACATAGATTTAATCGCTTTTATAATAATTTCATTTTTAATTCGTGCAATTTGTGACTTGAAAAAATATATTGATTTTTTTAGAATTTTTAGACACAAATTTGTACCGTCAGGGATTATGAGCGAAAAAAAATAAAACACTTAGTACATAATATTTTTATTTTTTATTTACATCATAATTTTAATCTCAATTATCTATATTATTAAATTTCTTGAAACTAGGTTTTGACTGAATGCTTTTTTAACTACAAACCTCGCATCTTTCTATTTTTAACAAACACCGGCCAGTGTATTCTGCTCCCAAGCGAACATCTTTGAGAATGGAAAAATCACATTTTCTGCATTTGAAAGGGCCTGCTGCATTCTCTTTATTTATTGAAAGCCGCTATCAT
The DNA here is from genome assembly GCA_022840565.1 of Eubasilissa regina. Lineage (NCBI taxonomy): Eukaryota > Metazoa > Arthropoda > Insecta > Trichoptera > Phryganeidae > Eubasilissa > Eubasilissa regina. Next base: position 13,787,015 of record JAINEB010000001.1, on the reverse strand, counting down.
TTATTTTTGGTGAATAAGGTCCATCGCAACATTTCTTCTTTACACTTTGTTTTTCAAATAATTCCCCATAAATTATATACACATTTATGAACGCCATATCTAAAATATAATGTGTTACTACTTTTAATAATGTTCTGTCCATCAATGCCTATCTATTGGACCTATCAACGCCACCAATATACTGATTGTAATTTTTTTAAATAGTTGGACAAGAAAAGTTGGTTTTGGATTCATTTTTGTTTGTTTTCTTGGCAAAACTTACCTTATTACCATGATAATTAGATAATAAGTGGACCATTTTATTATATTTACATTTGAACACACTGATATCTATTTCTGAGAATCAGTATTTTCAAACTCCATGCTTGGGAGCCTTATTTGTAATTATATTCTTAGGCAGACCTTTTCAGGTCACCCTCACTTATTAATACTTCTAGGTGTAAAGAGGTGAAGAAATTATCAAAAAACTATTCTTCCTTTTTTCCACATTTCCATAGTAAAATCCAAGACTACGCGCTAGACCATAATCTCAAAATTGTATGCAAACTTGCATCTGCTTGTATTTCCTTCGGTAAACACAAAATTAAAAAGTGTATCCTTTCTGGTCTGTAATTTACATCTTTGTTTTATCAGTTTTATTGGCATTCACTGTATGATTACTGACCTATCCTTAAATTTTATCATCGATTTGTTAACACTCACTACCCTAGTGCCACTGTAAGATTTGTCGAGGGTCTCTGTCTTCGGTCCAAATTTGTAAAGTGTATCTTTTCACTCACTTCTAATGCGCTGGTTATCATTAGAGTTTATGTGGTCCCACAACTATAGTAAATCCATAACAAGACATGGTTGAATAGACTACCGAGTTGTTCAAATCCATTGATGATGAATAGTGATCAGTCCACGTAGGTCGTGTATTATGTCCTACGTGAAAATTCATACCAATAAAGGATGGGAATTTTTATTTTGTTAAGTTTAATACCTTTCCCTTCTGCAGTATGTATAAATTTGATTCATATAATATTGGTTCTATAATATCGTTAATCAATTGTGCGAAAACATCAGTTGATCAGTCAATCACCAAATAATTTGTTACATTCTCTAAATAGATATGATGAAATATTCCTTTCTAGATCTCTTTTCTTCTTTTAACTTCAAAAAAGATCTGATATGGCAGTTTATGTAGAAGTTGACTTCAAAAGAGAAGGTTCTAAATTTTCTGATGCAGTCAGAATATTGCCAGTGTGACTGTCGGAATATAATTTAAATTAACTGTGTTCAAAACATGACCACTGACATCTATTTAGTTCTTCATCATCTCCATATTACTCGATTTCCAAATAGACTTCAATATCTGGTATGTTTTCTCAACAAAACAATCTCAATATTAATCACAGTAAATTTTTTATCATTTTTCTTTCTAATAATAAGAACAAATATTTTGTATTATAAAACATTAACTAAATCACTGACAGTACAAATTTGTACTACTGACAAAAATACATTTATCTGTATAATACTTGATATAAAATTTCAGAAAAGATATTATAAGCTAATATGAAATAATAATATAACAGTTTGAAATCAAAACAATCTCACATACCTGGCATTATAGTGTCTTTCAAGTTCGATAATCATCACTTATAAAACACAAATACCCCAACCGATAACTTGATATAAACTTATTATTCTGGTGTTACTTTTAGTAACTAATAATAGAAATGTTGCTTCTATAGTAAGGTAATGTCTCAAATATATTTACATAGGACAAAAATCACAAAATATTTACTCACTCATAAAAAATTGAGGTTTAATTTGATGGTAGAAATTTGTACCATCAGGGAGCAAAGGGTTAAATATGTAGTGTCAAAAGTGATATAAATATTTTCTGTGGGACATTTTTTATTCACTTTTAAAATAGACATGAGGCCATGAGAGCGCAACTTTTTTTATCATAATTTTATACAGAAACATTAATTTAGGCAAATCTAATTGAATCACTAATGCTAACAAGAAGTGTTGTAAAAGAAGAGAAAAATATTAACCTTCAGAGCTTTATAATAATATTAACATTTCAGGGCATTAAGTGCATGTCTAGAGGCCTAAAAGAAGTGATAACAATCAATCTATATTGGTTGGTTTAATTATCTCTCCATATACAAAGACAATGTTTAAATTACAGATTTAATGTTATACATGTGCAAATATTTGCCGGCACTCGTGGCTCACTCTCAGTGTCATGGTCTTTGAAATATCTGAATCAATTTATAAGATCAAAAATAAATTTATTTCAATGAAAATGAAAAAAATTAAGACTAAAAAAGTACACCATGTTCCATGAAAAATGTGGAAGGACACAGTAATGAAGGTAATTCGGAATGCAAATTTAATTATCTCATTCCATTGGGCATTACATAAAATATAGTCAAATTAAATAATTAGCTAGGCATACACTTTGGGATATACATAAAATATAGTCAAATTAAATAATTAGCTAGGCATACACTTTGGGATATACACACACTACATGTTTTAATGATTTTGGGTAGCTATGAATTGGGTAGCTATGAACTAACATAAAATCAAAGAAAATACAAAAGTCAATAGATAATAGCTAGCCATGAAACATAATATAAATTACATACTAATTTCAACCAAAATGAAAATTTCTAGATGAAAAAAATCATCAACCCTGCCATCGATATTTTTATCTTACTGTCCAGTATAAACTGGCAGATCAAGTGAGATTTTTGGTATGGAAATAATCTTTGGTTAAAAATAATTACTCTTTCAAGTAGGTTATACATATGTATAATAAAAATGTTATTTAGTATGTTCTTACTTATTTAAAAAATATTTTGACTAGTTTTCTTATGAGCACTTTACAAAACTCAAATATCACACATCACCAAACACAAGCTTCTTTGATCAAAATTAAATCAAATTGTTAATTACAATTCAAACTTACTATAACTGGAATATTTCCAGCAGAATGTAAACATAAATAATTATAAATTAAAAAAATAAATCAGCTCTGTATATATTAGCTTTATAAGCATTTATTATTATATGTATTATATACATTATAATAAATTGAGACTAGATTTATCAGTGCGAAGATTAACATTGTACAATTATTTTTTTTATACTAATTCCTTTCAAATGGAAATTAGACTAAGCAGAAAAATACATGTAGCAGTTCAAGAACGATAATTTAATTAAATTTTACTTCATTTACTCACTTTTTTCCAACATTCATATACAGGGTCCCTGCATCGATGAAACACATTTTCAAAATGTGTTGAGACACGCTTTTGTGAACGTCAAAGTTCTGAAACCCATATTTTGATTAATTACTGAAATATAATTAATCAACGTTTTGTGTTTCAGCAAATACTCCCCTAAACTTTGTCACATTGTCATGTCTTAAGTGACTTTTATATGGGGTGACGAAAGATTAAATGCTTCCGTATGGATCTCGGAAACTACACATATACTTACTCATGTGTGATTTGTGTAGAGACTACACATATGTATACTTTGGAATTTCCATTTTATGTAGACAGTTTATCAAAAAAAAAATATATATATATATACGTATCGAGAGTGATATCTTAACATCTCAAAAATTAAATGATATATACATGATGTACATAATTAAAAATAAATAAACTGTAAGTCATTATCTAATAATCTGTCAATTTTATTCTGACTTCAGACAGTGAATAGTATGTATACATTTTGTGTTGTGAAAAATATGACTAAATTTAAATTGTCCTGTATAAAGAGTGATCTTATTAATTTAGTAGTCGACTTGAAAAATATTTTAAAAATAACTTTAAAAGGTTATAAGTGCCTTATTAGAAGGCTTAAAACTTAGCGTCCAATGACGTGACATATTATAGAATCCTGTTTAGTTTCCGTGTTACCAATATAAAATTACTATCTTATAAAGAATGCCATTGAAGAATGATATAAAATCATGATTTTATTTTTGACAATGACATTTTGTCTGAGGAAAAAGTGTAAAATAAGGGGATCTTGTTTTTCATGTACCAAATTGTATTAAAGGGATCAAATTTCGACATAAATTCAAATCCAAGTTCCACTATAATATAATACGGATCTTAACATAAGGGTAGCCGTTTACCATGAACAAACTTCACGCATTACCTGCCTTTAATTATTTTTATTTTTATTATTCATGTTCATATTTAAATATTCATTAATTGAATAATGAAATTTGCAATAGTGAATTTATTATATTGTATATTGGTTTAGAAAACAATTTGTTTTCAACATTTCACATTCAGAAAAGGTTCAATCTTTTGCGAGGGACCCCCATCAATATAAAGATATCATTTCTGAGAGCTTTTCAAAATATACAGCCTGCACAAGAGTACTTCTCTCACTTAAAAAAAACAAGCAGTTACAACATATACATACTTGTACATAAAGGCAATATATTTGTAATAATATTGTAGATAAAAACGAGATCAGTAAAAGTATTATGTATAAAACAGTTTAAAAACTAAAGCAATACACAACCATCCCAATACAATATATTATATATTATACAATCAAGTTTTTACAGTCAGCAATAGATATATATATATTTTAAAAATCAGGTACAGGCATACCTCGCCTTATGGAGCTTTGTTTTACAACGCTTCGCTTTACAGTGCTTCACTCATACAGCGCTTTAAAAATTAACAAATATTAATTCGTATTTGTACATAAATGAGACTTTGATGCCTCATCTCAGAGATTTGGCAGTAAATACCAATATGCATCAGTTGGTTATTCTATCCAAGTACAAAATACAATAGACATCAAGTACTGAACAGCTTGCTCTGTGCTTAACTCAACTATATTTTATGCAACTTTCAAGACGAGTTTTGTCCATGTACACACACTATTGTGGTACAGTGTTAATTAAAAATAATTCCCTTTGTGTTGTATTTTGGAAATTTTCAAACTTTTTACTTGTGTTTATTATAATTATAAATTAGCATAGTGGCTTCTAAATGTAATGCTAACAAAAAAAAAAATCGTGAGGCTCTTACTTTAAATCAAAAGTTGTTTCTAGGTTTATGTACGTCAATACAAATTTTTAAAAAGACTGTGATTCACCTTACAGAAGTATTTACTTTACAACATGGTCCAGAACGTAACCCACAACAAGGTACACCTGTATACACTAACCATATAAGATATAAACATACAGTAATGATTACAATTTATCATAATCAATTTTTTTTATTTGCAATAGCCAATCGTTTTTCCCTATTATAAATTTTCCTTTCATTTTAAATTTGCAAACTAAATATAAAAAATGTCACTTATATATATGTAGCAGGCGTGTGCAGTCACTACATTGAAATAAGCTGTATATATATATATATATATTTTAAGAAATAAAGCGAAATTAAATATTTATCCGACTGAATATTATGATATCGAGGGCCGTCTAGAAAGTAGTGCCCGTTTTAGAATTAAAAAACAAGTACTTAACCTGTTAGCTATCCAGAAAAATCCCTAGGTGAAACAGCATCATACCACCAAATGGCAACAAAATTCGTAAAATTCATAATTCAGACTAGCTTTTTCCGAATTTCATCTTTACGAAGAAAAAAAAACTGAAAAAGTCGGTATAACTAAAAAAAACAACAAACATGGAGCTTTTATTTTATTATAAGCATCCATCGACTGCGATTTCTTACGGTTTTAAGATTTAAAAAATGAACAAATAAAAGTTTATAGTGTTGCCAGGCCTTAACGTTCAAGATAGGAAATTATTATTTATTTTGTAATTGTTATTTGGAAGGACAACTTCAGATTTTATGAATATTTGGAACAAAACAATTATCTGTCTCCTATTTAAATACTGGCCTAACCCTGCACTTGTTGATGACTGGTTTTCATCAACCATCTATCAAGATCTTCATCATAGATGTGAACCATAAAATAATCATTCTCACCGTCGTTCTCATCATCCAACTCATCATTTATCATCTAGGATATCCGCAATATCTCCATTAGTGAAAAAGTTCCACTCTGCCATTTTGTAAAAAAATGTTTGTAAAAGAAAAATTCTAAAAAGTTGTCAAAAACTCGATAACTGTAAATGAAAAAATATATATTAACACTTCACATCATACATCGGACTTACAATATAGCACTAACACACATGAAATACCATTCGCGCTAATGGCCAATATGGTCTATAATGAAGCACTTACTATATTTTTATAGTTAAACACGGTTAACAACTAAAAAATTATATCTTATTCACTTTACAAATAAGTATCACGAAATAAGGGTACAATTGTAAATATATGTGTATTGCAGGATAAATCCTGATATTACTCTGCACCGACTCGTCTTGGGCCTTCTTGGGGTTAATAACAAATCTCAAACTACTTCTTTACACAGTCATCATCCAAATTTACGCATTTGTCATAACATGTGATGAGTAACATGAAACTGGGATAATTTTGTATCCCAGTTTCATGTTCCTTTCCCGCCAGTTCATTCAGAAAAGTATTCACCTCTTTTTCCTGTTCTTCATCACTTTGAAATTTGAATGATGGTTGAAAATTTCCCACTTGAATTGTTGGAGAAGTTGTTGTATTTTCCCAACAGTATGAGGCCTGGCATTCTCATGAAGGAGAATGACGCGCCCTGAACGCTCGTCATCATGGATGTTCTCCCTCTCCAGCGCCGAATAACATTGTCTCCATAAACCTCCTTTAATCGACGGTGAACATCACATGGTTGCACATTTCTTGAGTTAAGAAATCAGATCACAGCCCTAACTTCACAAGTGGCAAAATTTTCATTTTTTTTAAGCATTTTAAACACTCACAGAAACAATAAAAATCCCACACAGCGAGCAGACAGTCAACTGAAGTCGTTTCACCATGAGCGGCGACTACTCGCGTCACTGGCGCTCCGCACGGTGTGGGATACTACTTTCCGGACAACCACCATATTAAAGAATATTAAGATATATAAAATTAATTACGATATATTTCGCAGAAACTATAGTTAAGCACAGTTTATTTCAAGGTACTGACTGCCGCTGATATATAGTATACATTATTGCAAAAATGAAGGCCTTTCACATAGCTATTATTATTTTATTTTAGGTCCCTAATCTTTGTCATTATCATTCATGTGGCTGCGACAGCCATTCAATCATACAATCACCTTTAAATACATTTTTTAAATGAAAATGCCACCCTGCAAAAGTAAACATATTTTAAAAAATCCCGCTCAAAATACGCAAAACTAAAATGTGATCTATTTGAGTGCATTTATGCAGATATAGGAAAGGTAGATAAGAAAGGATGCAGTAATCTCAGATAAGGGAGAATAATCAGACACGATCACTAAATGAAGCAAATCTATTACCTAGAAATATTTCCAGAGTAGTTTTACCAAGACGCTACAGAATAATTTTTCACTCGAAACGACACATTGGTATCTAAGAACAGTTGCACGGCAGCCTCCTACCTCGAGACTGCCACCGCATAATACCGCATACTTGCAACGCGCATGAGGATGAGTGCAACCACAGACCTAAATCTTTCACTAGTCTATTTTTTAAATGACTTTTACTGAAACTAGTGAATTTAATCAATACATTTACTGTTTCCGAGGTATCTTTGTAGAACTCAATAATTACATATCTGAAAATAAAACACTTACTTTTTGATTCTACTTGTTTAATTTATTTAAGATGCGTTTCGCCTTGCAAGGGCATTATCAATCTCCAACAAGAGATTTATTTTCACATATGTGTTAGTCAATTAAGATGATATTTCAATAAAATATTTTGCCAAAATATCAAATAGACCATCTGACTCAAATTAAAATAGGCTTCCTACATTTAAATAATATGTGAGTATAGCATTCTATTCTATCATTTATACACTGCATATTACCATTCTCAATCATATCTTCATTGTCACTGGACCGTTTGGAATTCTGGTTCATAGCGTGTATGAAGTCCCCGCAACACATCATAATTGGCTCACAGCCTTTTATTTGTATGAAATCTTACAAGATACGCAAATTGAGAAACACTCTTTTTCCATAAATTTACATTACATCACTTATAAATTATATTCAGGCATGATTAAATCAAATTACAATGAATTATTTTATTAATGTGTATATACAAATATTTTACAATCTAACCTCCTATGGATTGAAGGGAGTGTTTAAAGTGTACTAATTTAGCCAATTCCCGATACAGCACATCCTCCTGTCTAAGCAGAGCAACAAAAACAGCCGCCAGTATGGGAAGAATGGCCCTCCATATAGAAAGGTGAGACCAAGTAGAATAATATTCAGGTGGTGTTACCTGAAAAAGAATTTAAAACTATTGTAGATAAAAATACAAATTGAAATAATTAATTAGAAATATATACTGAGATCTGTACTGTTAAATCTATGAGTGTAATATATGCGTCAGTGTAATATTTTTAGCAAAACATGGAATTGAAATCAAATCAAGTCACAAAAAACTCCTTCAATGGATCTTCGTATTCTGATGAGAAATGATAAACAGATGAAATGATAAAAGACAAACATGAAATGACAAATATTTTAAAATGGCATTTTTATTCCACAAACAAAAACATGAAACACGATTAACTCTTTTCACTCCGGGACGCCACAACAGTGACATTTTAAGTTTCTCTTCAAACTCGAGGGAGATCAGTGGCGTAACTACGCCAATGCAGCCAGTGTGGTGCATTGGGGCCCACCCTAGATGGGCGCCCAAATTGTTCGCATTGTACAATATGTTGCTACTTTTCCCACACTAAAACAAATACATTTTTTTAAATCCACCACAGCTAGATATGAAATTATACATTTAAAAAAATTTTTCTCACTGTTTTACGAAAACACATGATTATGTTATAAATCCACCCGGCAAACACATCGGTATGGGATCAGACCATGGTCACAAAGCGATATTCACAGGTTCGTAAAGAGTTTTTTTCCATTTGCAAATGTATAAAACACCTAAAAACTCATTATTGTTAACATTTATTAATATTTTGCGCAAGACTGTTAAAATAGATTAAAAAGTTTAATTATTTAGACATGAATTAGTAAATGAATACATACTATACTATTGTACATATTAAAAATCATAGGTTGTCGTTTTTAAGGCCTAATTTCTTTAGTTACGCCACTGATTAGCATAGCAATATAAAAATATCAAATAAAAGAAAATTATAGTATGTGAAACCATTAATCTACACTATTTTTTACACACTCTAGAATATTTTGAATCAAGCTTGTTGAAACTCTTAATTTGTTCTGAATCTTATAAGTTGATAATTTTTTAACGCTTGATATGGTGGAGAATAGAAACATTAGTACAACAGTAGCGAAGATTATTTTCTTCTTCCCATGCCTTATCCGTTCAACAGACGTTGGCTATCATCACATTGTTCACTTCGGTACGGAAAAGCTCTACAGTTGGTTGACCAAAGCGTTGCCTTAAATTCTTCAACCAATGTTCTTCTTCCAGGACCCTGACATCCAGCAATCTTTCCCTGCATGCCAGATCTCACACTTCTCCGGATGTCACATTTTTATTTTTAAATACTTATTTTTCTTTAGTCATCTGAAACTTTTCTTGTTACTTATTCTTACTTAATACTTATTCAATTTGGTAGAGATCAACCAGAAGCATCGCTGTCCAAAAATACCTACACTAATAATTCACTAGTTTTACAACACTCACTACATATATATTTTTTTATTCCTGTCAAATCTTTATCTTTCTTGAATTAAATAACACCACAACAGCAAGAAAAAAACTGACTACTTTAACACAGATGGCAGATTAGCAAAGTAGCCAGGACAATGCTGTATATATCAGAGGTGGAGTCTACTCCATCACACATAATAAACTACGAGAATTATACTTAATTGAAATATAATTGTACCTTATGTTTATCATGTTATATTATAATATATTCACCTCTGTTACAACAAAAACATGTATGTCAATAAAGTCTAAAGTCTAATAAATTTATTCATCCGTATTTATTTATAACTCTATCCATCCAGTTTATTTTGAGCATTCTTCCATAGGCCCACATCTTAAATTCTTCAAATCGCCTGATCATTTTTTCAGTAATTGTCCATGTTTCCATTTCATAAAATAATATCGAGAATACATACATGCGTTAGAATACATACATACATAGAAAGAACTGCGTTAATTTGAACCATTTTTAATCGAAATTCAAAATGTTCAAACACTTCCAAAACCCAAATAGTCAGTTTCATATTTAATCAACCTCTTTAATACGAAAACCCCGTTAACTTGTAATACAAAATGATTTTCAGGCCCTCGCGTCATAAGCCAATACATTTTTAAGTCACATATTTCAAAAATAGTGAATAAGTTATAAAAAATTAACAAAGCGTGTGAAGCGTTCTTTACATATTTCACAATACCTGCTGACACAATGCGTATCTGAGCCTACTTTGTGTGCAACCTCCGTTATATTATGTTGCGCTAAAATTGGGGAATTCCGGGTATACTTTCTTCAGTTGGTTGCTTTGATTTGCTGAAATATATTGCGGAAGTGTCAAAAAGAGACAAAGAAAAATAGATGACTTCTTTCAAGCCGAAACATGCCTGACAATTAAAAATATTTAAATTTGTTCTTATTATTCTTAATTTAGTGTTATAGTTATTAGTTATTATGTATTTTATTTAATGATTGTTTAATTTCCTGAGAACATTTTAAGGATAGGATTTTTACTTATTATGAGAAATAGATCTAATATTCACCCTAATTAGTTTCAGTAGTACAAATTATGTATAATAAATTACATCAGGATTTTGTATTAGTATAATAAATACGTTTTTGAGATTATTTTGCGAAATTTGCCAAAATATATATGCTTTTCACAAAGTTAGCGTTTTTTTTTCATGACTTGCGATTTTTATGCAATCGCATTGCGAAATTTGTAAAATTGATTTTTTTTTGGTCCCTTGAATTTTTTAATAACGAGGTTCTGCGTAATATAAAATCAATTTTATTTTAATCCCTTGAATTTCGAATTAATGCGGTTCTACTATAGCAACTGACCATTCACGTTTATAATCTAAGACTGAGTTCATGACTGCAGAACATCTTTTCATGATAATATAGGTAGCACGAGCTTGCTCGATGCGGCATTTGTTTTCATCAGATGGGCCCCATCTTTCATTTATATTGCAACCCAAATATATAAATACTTTGTATCTTCTGCAATTTTGTTCCAACAATATAAAGATTTCCATTATCACCTATGTTCTGTTTACTAATGAGCATATATTTTGTTTGGGTTGTACGAGTATTAAGTTTTAACCTGTCTTCACTACTTGGTTCAACAGAAGCTGTAAATCCTCAACATTACTTGCTAGAAGCACCGTATCATATGTGTAACACAGGTTGTTCAGTGAACATTACAAAAAATATAAAAAGAATACTTGCTTTCTTTGTATCTGCATTTACCACCAATAAAAAAATTCATCAGATATTATGTATTTCATTAAATTTATTAGACCTTATTTTTTTTCTACAATCAATTTTGTGCTCTACCTAACAAAAACAATCATAGGGATGGCAGGGCCGCTTCACAACTAACAATGCTGCCAAGATCAATGTTATCAGAAAACCTGCATTTAAGTGTTAAAATAATCATTTATTAAAAAAAGGGAAGTAGTCTAAAATACGTAATTTAACTGTTCTGGCAGTATTGAGATATGTGTGTTAGCTAAAATGCACAACGCCATGCGTCGGTGTGTGATGGTACATCGAGACGTTTTTAGGATAATATATATATAGACTAAATGCAGTAGAAATGAGATCACTTGGGCAGATCCATTTATGACCAAGTAAAAAATGAAGAAATTAGGATTGAATGTGAAGCTGATCTAAGCATAGTGAATAAGATTAAAAAAGGATCACTTAGAAATGACTAATGAGAAGAGAATAGTAAGAAAGATTTATAATGCAAGTGTTGATGGCACCAGAAATAGAAGACGTCAACAGAAAACTTGGCACGACCAGGTAAACCAAATATTAGAAGATAGTCCTGTTAGAAGCCTCAATAATCGATGAGGCGAGAATTATGTCAGAACAAAAAAGTGTAGTGCTCTATCCTCTCTGCCTACCCCCACAGAAACGGCATTATGGTAAGTATAACAATTTTTATTAGTGAAATTCTTCAGTTCTGTATGAAAATGCTTTTATCATAAATTTAAATTGTTTAAATTTTGTGATGATCCACATATAACCAACTGATAAAAAAATATGAATTCCGAGAAACTTCTAGAGCAGATGCGGCAGGGTAGGGGTGTAGCGGGTCGGGGGTTGTGAACGCTTCTCTAGACAGTCAGTTTCGGGAAGGTGAGGGGGTCGCACGTGTGAGGGTCGCTTTTGAACCGGGAAAAGAGACAGATACGTAAACGATTGTTCGGGAACGAAATTTGATTTTCTTTTGGAGATTTACGCCGCAAGTGTTTTAGGGGTGATCGTGTGGATTTCCAGGTCCGCGAAGGTCGTGTTAAAAGTCCCAAATCGCGAGTGTGGTGATCTCGAATTCTAGAAGGCAGACCAGGATTGGCGCAGACGCTGAGGACCACAGCCGCTCCGAAATACTAAGTTATCTTTTTGCATGCTTGTATACATAATTAAAACCGCTAACAAATACTGTAGTGTGATTCGGATCATCATGTAATTACTCATTCATAAAAAGGGGCTGGCATAATCACTAGACTACTTGATATTTCACTTTATTTAATTATTGTCCGTTTTATAAATTTGGAACACCCACCTACAAGTTTTAGTTACATGTATCTCATCATTTAGGACCAATTATATACTACTATTGGCCGTGTAAATAATCATGTAACTATGTATGTAATTATTTGTGTATTTACTTATCCGCGGAAATCTAAATCTAAAAATCTCATAAATCCTGTCGTGGCTCACGCTGCTGGCACCGTGGTGAGAGACGGGGCGCATTTTATAGATTACATTTTCGATCCGAAGTAATGGCTTGCAGGTCGAAATGATAGAATTTATCAGAGAGCCTTTGTGTGTTTGTTTTACTTTGAAATCGCACGATTGCATATATATGGAAATCATACTGCTTTTATTATTGATATGGTACTAACATCCACCCCAAACTGAAATTATTCGATGGCCTTGCTCCCTTGTGATCAAAGTAACAATAGTGTCGTGGGTGACAGATATTGATGCAGAGGAATTGATTGTCGAAATAGTCTTTCGTCGAGTTTGGAGTGGTCTACAATTGCTGAGGAGGGTCTCCGTTCTAGGCGATATATATTACTTGCGGGCATTGTGATAAACACAATCAAACACTTTGGCTGCAGGGACTGATGTGCATACTTAAGCTAGCCGTCCAAGAGGTGTTATTGGCACAAAAGACGAAAGAGTCTGCCGATTGAATGCTGTTGCCTCACGCCCTGGCCAAGACGCGAGTGGACGGAACGGATCCCAGAGGAAGGACGCCTCGGCGTACCGTAGGTACCTCTTCGGACTTCTCGAGAGATGAGTCTCTAAACATGAATGCCGGGAGATAGTCATTTCACACCACATAGCGTGGGTATCTTATTGAAAGGACGAGAGGGAGACTTATATCAAAAGGCGTCATTTTGCACAGACTTACGCATTATTAACACATCTAACTGATTTGTTCCTGGCTCTATTCGAGATGCATTGTTCGAGACACCGAGGATCATCCTGCAGATAAACTAAAACTATCCACACCATTGACACCGTTGTCACATGACCTACATATTCAGAAGCACCCAAGGAATTAAGGGAATTTCCTGAGAATTGTACTGTCATGTCACAATCATCACAATTAATTACCTTCAGTGGTGGACGCGGCCCCGGATTGGCCACTTTCCTACCGATACTGAACAGCAACATATTGGAGATACAAGGATTTCGGCCATGCATCTTGAATGAGTCATAACAAATGATATTGTTCACTAAGACATTGGCCGAATCAAAACTTTGGATCATCATCATCATCTTTAAATTTTTGAACGCGTGGGTGAGAGGGCTCGGGGTTAAGCACCCGTCGCCTACCGCGAATAGGCACCAGGCATACGGGTTTCTTAATCTGGGGTTTAGGGGAGCCGAGCGAGCGCCACAGACTGGTGTCTAGAGAACTTATCATAATCACGGAACATATTTGCCAAGCGAGGCAGGCACTTAGCATGTCGCATGTTGTTTCACATGTCCACATAATTTATGAACAGCTAGGCGACACCACGAGGCGGCCACAGTCACGAGGACAAGTCTACGACAAGGTTGGTGTCCTATGTATAATTTCTTCCACACTCTTACATTCTAGCTCTGAATAATACATACACAATTGATGTTATAACGAGTGCGCTCGAGTATCATACCGCTTGACCGGAGGTTTTCTGTTATTTAGTCGTGTACTATAAGATAATCAGTATATTTGTTTTAATAATTGCTCTATAGGTATTTGAACGGCTATAATATTTGGATATTTGTAAACTTTAGATATTTGATAATTGAAAACGCGGGTTAAAAGAACTAGGTTTATTGCGGACATAACATGGGGAATATTCCTACCACTAGAACGATCACGTTGGCCAAATTTAGATATTAAGCGAATAAACTAGCATTAAGCGAATAAACTAGCATTAAGCGAATAAACTAGCATTAAGCGTAAAAACTAGTATTAATTAAGAAAGCAAGATCTCTACACTGGCGACGGAGGCCAGGAGGGTATAAACCAATACAAAATAATATTTAAGTGAGTAGGAGAATTACGGGATCCCTTACACAGGGGTGCCTTGCGACCAGGGGTCCTCGCACGTAGGAAAATACCAAAAACATCACAGGGGTGCCTTGCGACCAGGAGCGCTCGCACAGGGAAAGTGTAAATTCCGCGTTAAATTAGAAATAATAATATTAAAATTATATTTAAGTAGACATAGGGATTTATCGATTTCATCATACTGGTGCCGGAGACCAGGAGTTTTATTATTTATTATAAATTAATATGTAGAACTTTGGAGAATGGGGTAGAGAGGGATTTATCGGGATTCGTTACACTGGTGCCGGAGACCAGGAGTTTATTAATTATTCTAAATTAATATTTAGAGGAATATAAGTATTCAAATTAACTATATATATAAATAGATTAGGGATTATCGAATACATAGAATTTGTATCGCAAATGAAATTTTCACAATATTTGTACATATTATGATTACGCTTAGTATCCATTGTATCCTATGTTAGTGTAATACATTTTCTTTAGATATCTGCTAGATGGCAGTACAGATTAGCAAAAGTAATAAGGAATATTACAGTAAAAGCTTGTTAACACTTTTTGTGCGGGGTGCCGCTCTCAGGTCACAAGTACGTGTAGCGGGCGAAAACCATCGGAATCTGACAAAATATCTAACTTTATAAAAAACGCTCTATCTTCCAAACCGTTAGTAATTTTCTAATGAAATTTGGAATACTCACTTACCATAGTATGGTCCTCGATATTGTATACTTTTTGGAAACAAATCACTTATATTTTTGTAAGTACAATGAGGCAATCTCATATTTACAGCATGTTCACTATGATATAAAAGTATACATACAAACTATTGTTCTAATATCTAGATAAAGTATGGTATTTATAAAAACATTCACCCCTATGAAGGGGTACGTCACAAAATGTACACATATAACTAGTAAAACTTTTTTTTTTGTGTACAGAACACACACGACACTGTCTTTGTGGATATTTTTTTTTACCGCCGGTAATAATTTTAGTCGCTCGATGTTTTTTCATGTCGAGTGATAACCTCCCTGGAGGATCGCTTTTGACTACATTTCTCGGTAACTGAGATGTGGATGGTCCCGGTTCTTCCAGATTCATGTCGGTTCCACAAGCATGGTCGGCTATCCAAAATTTTCTAACGGTGCGCAAAAACTGTTTGTATGTTAGTCTTTTGGTTGGATTTAATGTTTTGTACACTTTAAAATAATTAAATAAGGCACAATTCAACAAAAACATCACAACTCTCTTAGTCCATTTTTTTGTTTTTCGTAATACAGAGTAATACGATAAATACTGATCTGCACGATCAACGCCTTTCATATATTTATTATATTCTATTACGCACTGAGGTTTCCAAATACGTTGTCTTGTAGTCCAATCGATGTTGTGGCTTTCTAGGATAATGGACGAATGTATTGTTGAGATCATTCATACATCTTTCTTAGATTTCCAGTATTGCAACAATACATCTTTTCGTCGACGGAAAATACTTTGGCCTACACTAAGATTCGCCGTTTTAAAATATTCTGGAAAACCTCGGTTTATTCTCATTGTTCCGCACGTTCTTATTTTATGTTGTAGGATTACTTCACTAGTTTGCACACTATTATAATAATTGTCCATGTATACGTGATGCCACAAATTTAAATATGGACCGAGAAGCGAATGAATAGTCTCTAATAATCGTCTTCCTTTTCCACTGTAAATTTCGAGGTTGCAAATGTATCCCGTAGTTGCTTCACTAACCATACGCGCAAGAACCCCATATTTTATTATTTTTGACGCATTATACACTTTAAATGAAAGTCTTCCTCGCCACGGTACAATACTTTCATCCAGAGACAGTTCCCTTTGAGGGCTGTAGACAGAAGAAAACTTTGGTATAAGGTATGTCACAATTGGCCTAATTTTTTCAAGTCGATCGCTGCTAAGTGCCACAATTGCCATATATGTCTAAAACGATCACGACTCATTATTTTTGAAAAAATAGGCGTTTCGATACACGGATCTGTTGACCAATAATCATCTCTTGTGTCTTTTCAAACTTGTCCCATAACCAAAATTAGTCCTAAAAATTTTTCATCTCTACAAGGCTTATGGACTTCTATTTGATGGATTTCTTCATTATTTTTATCCGTGATTCGTTTTGTGTGCGATATCGATGGCTTTCCTCTATCATCATCTCAAGTAAATCATCTCCGATGAATAGTTTTACTACGTCCATTATGTTTTCAGGATCGCTTGGTGGTACACGAACACCAACGTGACCTAAAAATGGTTCGATATTAGGTGGATTGTCTATTTCAGACCATTCCGTAACTTCCTCTTCCTCCGCATCCCTTTCTTCAGAATCACTGAATTGTAAGGGCATCACTGGCACCCTCCTCCTGCGAGGGAACTCTTCACTGTCACTTGTGTCGTAACTATCACTATCAAATTCAGGCAAATAATCACTAGAAAGATCAGATAAATTATCCGCGAATATTTCCTCATCACTTTGATAATTTTCTGAAGTCATTTTTTCGAGTTTAAAAAGAAGTAACATAATTATATTCCGTTAAACAACAACACACCCGTTTTATAACACCGTATTTAAAAACTAAAATTCGAAGTGACTTGGTGAATTCCAGAAATACTAATATTGAGATCCACTTGAGATGATTTATTACGACGGATGGCCCGTAAACCTACGTTGGGTTACACACTTTAAATGCAACAAAATATATTCATTTCAATCGCTATAGTGAAATTGTGCCTTCTCACTCATTTATGAATGAATAACCAAGTACAAGACAGAAACAGATATAATTTTACCAAAATATACCTTCATTTGTCATAAAAATATACCGCTTATCTACTCGACAGAAACTTCGTGCGCTCAATAATTTATTCAGTAATAGGGTGATTTCTTAAAATTTCTTTATCAATTTCTTACTCAGTAAAGCTTAAAGCATGTATTGACATATTCCTTTTTATAAAATCATTAAATTTCGTGTATTTATGTTTAAATATTCATGTACAGACAAGCTCTCGTAAGAGCTGTGCGTAATTATTATCTACGTAATAGACACGAAGACAAAAGGATACATCGGACGTATATCAGGTTTTTTTTTTTTATATACATGTAGTTTGGACCTTTACCAAGAGATTGGTATACAACACTTATATAAGCAAATCGGGTAATTTTACCTTTCCCACCTTTAAAGTAGAGTCAGCTGAAAAGGTAGAACTACCTGTCCCGCCGTTAAGCACCAGTCAGGCGGGCGGGTAGAACTACCCGACCCGCACAAGAAGTGTTAATACAAACCACTTTATTTCGAAATTCGTTATTAATGGAAAATATTATCTTATTTTATCCCCCTCAAATGAATTTTCATACAAAATTCTACTTATAACATGAAAAACTCAGTAATTCATAACATGAAATAATTTTAAGACAAAATTGAATTATTTTTTAATTTATTTGTTATAAATCTGAACAATTGCGAGTATTTTTATACCTGCGCCAAATATGTATATAAAAATCGCCCCAAAATTTAAGAATTTTATCATAATTTGAAGGAAAGTAAGAGTAAGCTGGAAAGCAGGCTGTTTGAATTTTTTTCTCAATTAGTCAATATTCCAATTTCTGGTCTAATTCTCGTTGACTGGAGATTAATGATTTTGGAGCCTTCGATGGTTGCTCCACAGATTTAATTCAAGGCTCAACATAACATGCTTGTCAATATGTGGTAGAGATTCTGCGTCAAAACATCCCAGGACATTTTTCCCGGGAATTCTCTACTTTTCTGCTGTCTCGAATCACGGGAATTTTTTGTTAAAAGTACCGGTACTCAAGACTTTCTGATTTAAAAGGTATTAATACATTTTACATTTTATATTTAAACCAAATGAGTTTAAGGTTTTCCAATCAACTGGAGAATGGATGCAAAAATTAAATTTTTTGTATAAATCATGGCTGACGATAAAACCAAAATCAACAGAAAACGTTAACAGCAGCAATATTTACCACTATAAATAGAAATAGGTTATCTGATTCGGGTTTAAATTTATTGGTATTTCTAAAAGCTTATTTTGCTAGGCAAAAATAAAATATCTATGTTTTTTTTTGTGATTATGTTTACGTTGTCGTATTATATATTTTTATTAATAATAAATGTCGCGCGCTATCCATAGTAATAAAGGGGTCTAAGCAATACTAATTGGTATATGTTAACACTCCATCAGATAACATTAACATTAATTATTTTACATGATTTAAACGAAAAATATTTAAGTCTCGAGTTCCGGGAATTAAAAAACCCTGAGTCTTCAGAATTCCTAATATGTGGCAAAAGTCAAAAACTTAATAAATGTTTAGAAAACATGTTGACGTTTTGAAAACTTTATATGAAATTCGGCTTTCCTAATTAGAAAACCTTTTTTTATTATAAATTTTGGTCCCCTCAAATTTCGAATTAAAGAGCTTTTACTGTAATATTCATTTATAATATTTCTGCATTGTACAATAGATGTAACTGATGTCTAATATTTGTCAAAAACTGCCGTGAATAATTCTTAGACATGATTACTCAAACATTTTGACAGTGCAATTCAAAACGGTTTTACACAAAATATCATATTCCCTTGAGATTTCGAGTTAATTATTTTTACTTGTCTATATTATTTCATTTCTTTTCACTATATACTTCATGTTGATAATCATATCAATTTAAGATAGCTCTAAGTGTACATATGTAAGTATCATTTAACTAATATTTTATTTTTTCTTACTAGAAATAAAGACAAAGTACAGTACATGGTGCATTGTTAAACCATTTCCCCATTGAAATATAGTTTCTGCAGAAATTCTGGATTGCTTTTCTGTATTGCGTTTCTAATGCAATATAATGTGTAAAATTTAAATAAAATGTTATCCAATCAAGAAATTCAAATAGTATAATATGTATAATTAAAAATTTTACTCACCACTGTGGTAGTGTTGGTCCCTACAACACTAGTATTGACATCTGTCTTATACTGAAAGGCCATCATTTCATCATATTTGCGACTGGACAGGGTGACCAGCATGCACACCAGGTACAGAATGGCCAGCAGTGCTCCTCTGACGTGAGACTGGACCATTGATGTGATGTTAGAAGCAGTCACATCCAAGCTGAAAATTTTCACATTTGTAATGGAAGTTCTAGCTCTAACTGGAGAATGAAGGAAGTTAAATTTGGGGGCGGTATGACACCCCAGAGAGCTGAATGTAAGGAGGCTCTAGTTGGTGGGATATATAGTGAGAGTTGATGAATCCCATAACACCCACAGGGCCTTCTTACACAAACCATAAAGATCAAAGTCTGAACCCACAATGAAGATGACAAGGAATGAATGACGGTCTGTATACCCCCCTGCAATCATGGACTTTCGGGTCCGATGAAGTAATGAAATTCTGCATGTATTGTTCATTATATATAACATTTATGCAGAGTGGATTCAACATTTTTACTGTATCGATGAGACTTATTTTCCAAGATTTATAACATTTTAATGCTGCAATTAATTTGGAAATCTTTATTCATAATTAAATTTTCTAAATATGAACATTTTCTATCGAACAAAACAAATTCCTAAGTTCACTAATTTTGAATTCCACATTCCTAGAAATTTCCACAGTAAGAATACAATAGCGCCTTACATAATTTTAAAAAAAGCCGATCAAAATGGAAATCTAAAGTTAAAAAATATATATTATAGAGTAAAACTCTGTTAATTCGCAATTCACGGGACAACTTTTTTGAAGACAATTAGAAAGAAATTGTAAAAACTGCATCCACATATTTACCCATGTCGCCGCTGTTAACATATTGTGATTTTCATACTAAAACATAGTGACTGTCTATTATTTCAGCTTCTTCTGTGCCGAAATGTTTATCAAATAACAATTTTTTCCTGAATAAGGAAGGTGTGTGGCGACATGGCGAATCCGATATTAAAAACAGGATTCTTGAAGCGATTCATGTCACTTAACGCAACAAAATCACGCACATTAATTTAATTGGCAATTGAACTCGCCTTTCCATCAAAATTTGAATATTTAAATGCGCGTGAGAAACAACCAAAAACATTTATTAAATCCTTCTACTTCGCTGGCCTTAATGAAGCTTATTATTTTACTGCAATTTTTAAAGTTCGAACAAAGGGAGGTATTTGGGATTCAAATTTTTTCTGCTGATTTTATATTTAATTTAAAGAAAGCCCACGTCAGATACTTGTGACAGAGACAGAGTGATAAATGTCAGAATGTCACGTCGGCTATCCTTATTCTATGGCCGACACCCACATGACAGCGTGCGGTGTCACTGAATGACGGTTGATATCACGGGCGCCGAGTATATGATTTTAAACCAAATTATTCTTTCCAGTAGTGATATCATACGGTGACCCATAGAAATATTATTCAACTCAAGAACACCACAAATTACATATGAATTCAAGTATAAAATTTTTTCATTTTTCCTCCCTACAAAATTGACAGTTAGCACTCACTTTTTGTGTTGTCAGATTTATTTTATACCATAGAGATAAGTGATTTATACGAAAATGATCGCAATTTCAATTACATTTGAAAATCTATCACACGCTCATATCGATCTCAAAGTGCTGATATTTTTTTGTTTTACAGTTATCGAATTTTCGAAAAATTTTTTGATTTTATTTTTACTATTTTTTACAAAATGATGGAGGGTGACTTTTTCGTTAGTGAAGATATTGCGACTTTTTAGACATTCCCGATGTGCTCGTTACTACTGCAGAGTCTGACAATAAGAACTACGCAAAAAGTTGGAAAGTATCTGAAACATTCCAATTTTAGTAAATTGTCAGTTAGATTTTGACGTACGTTCGCATTACTCATTTTTGTTGGTAAGTAATTGAAGTGAATAAGATATTATTTTTTAGTTATTAATTAAAATTAAAATACAGGCGTTTCACTATAATTATAGTGAGTGCGCCGTTAGGCAGCATTGGCGATCGCCACGCCCGGCGGCATCATTTTGTACGTGTTGTTAGTGCTTTATAAATGTGATGTACGATGTGAAATGCTAATATTTTTTCATTTTAAGTATCACATTAAACACAATAATATTAATAAAATCCGATGCCGTCCTTCCAAAAAACAAGTATAAAATAAATAATAATTTCTTAAATGTTATAGCAACACTATAAACTTATCTTTTTTTCTTTTTTTCAACTGTTTATCACAAAACCGTATGAAATGGCGGACGATGGACGCTTATGATGAAATAGTACCTGTCTTTTTTTTTGTTATACCAAGTTTTTCATGGTATTTTAGTAAAAATAAAATTCAGAAAAAGTCTGTGAATTTTATGTTTTAAGAATTTTAGTGCCAATATGGACGGTATGATGCCGTTTCATCTAGGAATTTTTTGGGCATCTAATAGGTTAATATCAATTTTTGCCAGTTTTCAAAAACTAAACTTATTTAAACTCAATTTTTTTAAACAATCACAAATTTATATGAATTACAAGGTGTTGGTGCTATTTTGGAGAACGAAATGCGAAAAAAATTATTAGGCATAAAATACATATGTTATGTATTTAAAAACAAAAGTTTATTTTTCAGTTTCTTTAGTACATATACAAATCGCAATGTTTCGTCATTTTAATAAGGGGATACGGAGGTGAGTAGAAATACATAATTCGCAACGCAGGGATTTAATTCGATAAAAACGTGTCACATATGAATAGTGGCGCGAGTTTAGGGATTTGAAAACCTTTGCAAATATGTGAATTACGTGAACAAATTATTTACTTTGGGTATAAAAAACACTTACTAACTATGAATAATCAGATTTTACAAATTATCGACAGAATATTAAATCTGAAATAATATTTTCAGTGCAAAATTTTTTAATAAAAGTGCAAATTTAGTAAAAATATTAAATATAGGTGTATGAATTAACGGAGTTTTACTGTGCCTACCCTCAAAATATAGTTCTCCAAATACCTAATGCAGAAAAAAGATTACCTGTCAAATACAGAAACCAAACAGCATGCACAAAGAAAGTAATACGCCGCAGAGTATGGCACGATGATTGCTGCGTGAAAAGATAAGTGTCCGGGCTGGGTTCCATCTCCATAACTGAGCGCCAAAAGGTGCATGAGGGCCAGTCCCCCGAGCAGACCATGGCAGAGTGTGGCCACGCCACGCCATCCACCTTGGGCGCTAATGGCAACATCCAGAGGTGTGAGGCTGCTTAGTCTGCAATGTTTTAAAATAAAATTAAATACAAGACAGTCTGTTTCCCATAAATTTTATAGTCACTCTCTAAGATCTTGCACAAATATAGACACACTTCAACCAATGCCGGGATTCATATTTGGAATTACTTAACTTTTTGTTTAAAATATTAAAATAGTTGAAAACAATCAAAGTCTAATGATAACATTATGAGGAGATTCAATATCAACTCCTTTATAAAAATTCATATTTTATTTAGATAATAATAATAAAATATAAAAATAACAAAAAAAAAATATGTAAAAAAACAATGGTCTTTTGATGCATTTACATGTTTAATTATTTCCAACCTTTTCTCAAAAAAAAAAAAATAAAGAATCACTTATTAGGAGAAAATATAAAATAAGAGAGGAAAACTTTAACACGGGCGTTATTACGTTGTCTTGCTAAGTGCCGCCAACACCCAAGGGTGGACCATTTCCACAGATATATATTAGGGGTACCAGTCGAAAATGTCGCATTTCGAAAATGTTTGATCCTCAGTCGCGTCCGTCTCGTCGAGTCGTCAGCACGTAATATATATTACTTTTGTTCCTTAACATTTGGAGATCATCTTTCGAAAGTTATTTTTATTTTTGTTAGCGATACATTTAAAATGGAAGGGTTTATACCAGATAAGAATTTTGTGCGCAATTGCTTGATCTACGAGTTCCACCAAAAAAACTCTGCGAGGAAGGCTGCAGAAAAAATTTGCAGTATATACGGTGATGTGATATCCATTCGCCAATCGCAAAGGTGGTTTAAAAAATTTCAGAGTGGGAATTTTGATACGGAAAACCAGCCTCGAGAAGAAAAGGTCTTTAAAGTGGATGATGACATTTTAATGTGTGAAGTCGAAGCAAATTCAACAAAATCAATTCAGCAGATTGCAGACACACTCGGATACTCCTGGTCGAGTGTACAAAGCCATTTGAAAAAAATCAGCAAGGTCCATAAACAAGGGGTCTGGATTCCGCACAAGCTGAGTGACGACAACAAAGGCGCACGTGTGCGGGCGTGCGAGAACTTGTTGGAGCTACAAAAAAATATGCCGTTTCTCAGAAAGTTGGTTACTGGGGACAAGAAGTGGATTACGTATTCGAATCGAATTCGTCAAAAACAGTGGCTTTCAAAGGGCCAAAAGCCATCGCCAACCCCAAAACCGAAAAGTTCTTTTTTGTGTATGGTGGGATTGTAAAGGAATTATTTACTACGAATTGCTTCCATATGGTCGAACTGTGACGGCAGAGATTTACTGTAATCAACTAGATAGATTAAATGAAGAAATAAAAATTAAGCTACCCAGAATGCACGCAGAACACAAAGTTTTTTTTCAACACGACAACGCATGACCCCACACTGCAGCGATTACTCGAAAAAAAATAAACGCCTTTGGCTGGAAACAAATCGATCACCCCCCATATTCACCGGATTTAGCCCCATCAGATTACCATTTATTTAGATCCCTACAGCATTTATCGGGAAAAAATTTCAACAACTTAGACAAAATAAAATCTGCCCTTGACGACTATTTCCAGTCGAAACCAGAAACTTTCTATTCAAAGGGCATAAAAATGCTTGAAAATAGATGGAAGACTGTATTAGAAAGTAATGGGGAATATATAATATAAATTTTTTCAAATAATAAATGATTTAAATTTATATTTGCCTTTTTATTTAAAATGCGACATTTTCGACTGGTACCCCTAATATTTGCATCAGTATGTCGCCGGCAACCCCAACAACTTGTTGTTTTAATTACTGACATTCGTTAATGTTCCATAAAAGAGCCGGCAGGCAATGGGTTAAACATATTTAATAAATTAAATTGACCTTTAGTAAAATAAAAAAGTTTAAATAATTAATTACAAATATTTATTCGTAAGTGTTACTATAAATTATTTTTTAAATTGAAAAATGTCAAAATTAAGCTGAAGGTGAACTGATTTTTTCTTCAACTCGTTATACAAGTTTTTACAACATTGGAAACTTTTAAAAATGTCTCTGTTTACATTTAAACTTCTTTATCTACAAAATGTTTATGAAAAAAAGTCATTCCGTTGCGTGTATATCTGTTGATATAAACTGATTACTTAAACACACAACTGACAAAAATTAAATTTTGTTTAGTTTATATACAAATATAAAGTAAACTATATTAGTAGATGGAAAGTGAATTCCAGGAAAGAAAACCTTGATGAACATTTGCATCAAAATCAAGTTTGTGAATTATTTTGACTTTGATATCTTTTCATACAGAGAACCGGGTCCAATTCGACCTCTTGCTCTTCCATCATAAAGTAGTATGGGTTAGAAAAACTGAGGTGTAGTTATTATTATTGATTTTTATTATTACTACAGTGATGCAGGGGCTGCTAGTTGGGGCAGGAGTTAACCTCTATAGGAGGATGATTTTTGGACATTTGATATGTGATGGGACCGTTATATTATAGCTTGATAAAACGTTTATTGTGTGGTTTTAGTGCTAGGGGAAGTCAGCAAATAACACTTGAATAGGCGTTTTATGAATCCTTTTACGGGAGGAATACCCGAGTTGTGGTCAAGTTGTGTACTTCTGGTCCATTTAGGTGCACCTAGTGCTAGCCGGATAACCTTATTTTGGATGATCTGAAGTTTATGTGTGTCTTGACCGCATGACCCCAGATGGGTGCTGCATAGAGGAGTATGATGCCTTTGTAGAAGAAACCTATTCCTACCTAATAATGGATACATTGCATAGTGCACATGATGAAGCGCTTAATTTATTTTGGATGTGTTTACACCATGTAAGTTTGGAGTCCAGCGAAAAACCGAGATATTTGATGTCACTGGTCCAGGAGATGTTTACTCCAAACATTTTCGTATTGAGTTTGAGTCATTTCGTACAGTGGTGCCTGCGCGAGTAGAAAGTGACAGCACTCTTGGGGGATTTATTTCGAAATTCGAATTCGAGATGCAAATAAATGATGAATGATATGTTATAATACGTGTATAAATAATATGTTTTAAATGAAGTAATTGAACTACTTTGGTCGCAATTATAGTCTCCATTATCCAAATGATAATATAATTCAAAAACGCAAAAAATATTGAAGAAAACAATTATGTATATATTTCTTTTAAATTGTAATTTTATCAAAAAAAATATTTGTCAAAACGATGAGATTAAATTACCTAAAATATTTTCTTTCTTCTGCACGTCTCTGAGCCTCTCCTAGTACTCTGTCTCTAGCCACAGCTCTGAAGTGACCTCCCCTCTGAACATATATTTTATCTGGTCTATGGCTGAAGGCGCCGTCCAAAGTTCCGTCATTCGGCGATGTCATAGGAGATGGGGATGAAAAAGGATTGTCTATATGCCTTTCATTATAAGTAATGATATCTGAACCTAGGCCATCCAGCATGGAAGTAAGGTCTAGCGTCGGCCGAACTGGAATGAAATTAAAATAAGTGTGATTTAAAAAATATATATAAACTACTTAATAAAACATATTAAATGATATAATTCATTACAATTAGTGATACAATTCTTTACAAGACGGTATACAAAATATAGAACAGTGTCTGAGATAATACACATCAGAATCAACTAATAACGTGTAAAAAAACAAAATCAGCAAAATCAATCAAATTTATTGGTTGGTTTAACCCAGGGGTCAGTTAACCATGACTCACAAGCCGCATGCAGCTTTTTTCATAGGCATTTGCGACTCTTCAACTCCACCTCATATTCTCATCTACAATCATATTTGATATATGGAATAGTTGACACAATAAAAGAACTAGCATTTGTCATTCTCACAATCTTTGGCTCCATCTAACAAACATTCTCAACCATGAATCAAATAAAAAATATGTTAAGAAGCAAATTAACTAATGATAATTTACAATCATGCTTTAAATTAAACAAGTAGTTACTTGCCAAACTTAGAAAAGCTTTGGAAAGTGATGCAAGGTCACCGTTCTAACTAGTAAACTTTACAAAGCCCAAAAAGTGTTCAATTATATTGATTTTCTTGTTTTACAAGTGGTGCACTTAGCTACTGAAGTTTCTAGCTCTTGTATACAATATTATATTCTTCTGCGTAGCCTACGACTGTATTGTGAATTTGAGTCTTAAATAAAAATCTTGATTTTATTTCTTTTTTTACATCATTAACATTTATATTTCAAAGCTTTTGAAAGCGACGCAAGGTCACCGTTCTAACTAGTAAACTTTACAAAGCCCAAAAAGTGTTCAATTATATTGATTTTCTTGTTTTACAAGTGGTGCACTTAGCTACTGAAGTTTCTAGCTCTTGTATACAATATTATATTCTTCTGCGTAGCCTACGACTGTATTGTGAATTTGAGTCTTAAATAAAAATCTTGATTTTATTTCTTTTTTTACATCATTAACATTTATATTTCAAAGCTTTGGAAAGTGATGCAAGGTCACCGTTCTAACTAGTAAACTTTACAAAGCCCAAAAAGTGTTCAATTATATTGATTTTCTTGTTTTACAAGTGGTGCACTTAGCTACTGAAGTTTCTAGCTCTTGTATACAATATTATATTCTTCTGCGTAGCCTACGACTGTATTGTGAATTTGAGTCTTAAATAAAAATCTTGATTTTATTTCTTTTTTTACATCATTAACATTTATATTTCAAAGCTTTTGAAAGCGACGCAAGGTCACCGTTCTAACTAGTAAACTTTACAAAACCCAAAAAGTTTTTAATTATATAGATTTTCCTATTTTATAAGTAAAGCACTGAGCTACTGAAGTTTATAACTCCCATATTATATTCTCTAAGTAGCCTACGACTGTATCATGAATTTGAGTTTTAAGTAAAAATTCGTAATTTTATCTTTTTTTTTTCATCATTAAAATTTATATAGCTACAGTGAAAATTTATGTTTTGCGGCTCTATGAAAATGTTGAGATTCTGTTTACTTAATATTTGGCTCTTCTCACTAGAAACTCTGCCGACAAATCTATGTAAATGTATTAAAATTTGAATTCTAATAAGTTATGTTCAAACCAAACTCCATATAAATAATAAGATAATGATTTTTATGAAGATGTTTTATCTAAACCATTGTCTGATTACAAATCTAAATTAAAATGCAAGTTGAAAGGATAACAAATAAGAATTTTTCCTTCACTTTCTCTCAAGAAAAATATTTGCTCCAGCCAATCTGCGGTAGTAAAAATTGTGGATTACTGGCAAATAAACACCAGTAAAATTGTATTGATTGCCTTAATACTGGGTGAGCAGATTTATTTGTTATTTTTTAGTACACATAATTTTTTTGCAATAATATTATTATGGCAATTTCCCACTAGGCCGGATTTAGGGAAACCACCTCACATTTTAAAATAATTCATGTTATTTAAAAAAAAAAACATAAGTAGATACATATTAAAGAATGTATAAAAATACTTCATTTTATTTATTTTTTTTTATAAAAAACAGAGACGCATTCATGGAATATATCGCACACCTAGATCAAAACTAAGACAACTCAAAAAAAAACAAGAATTTTGAGTTATTATTGTATTCGGATACGCTGTCATATACACAACTAACTTGGCCCCAGTTCTCTAATAGTGTCATTTTAGGATACATTTATGATCTAAAATGTTATTTAGTTTCATAACTTTGGTAACAAAAAATAGAGAAAATGTTTAAAATGAGTTGTCTTAGTTTTAATCTAGGCGTGTGATATGTCAAATCAACATTCTTACTATTTTCAAACTCAACTAAGTTAAATGCGTGTGCTATGAAAATGGGACTAACTTGAAACAAGGCTCTAAATCCCCAACCACTAGATCACAAGGAAAGTATCTTAACCACTAACAAGCACATCAATGTCAGTCATATTTTAATATCAAGTTCTTTCATTTGGTTAGATGTGACACTCACTTTCATGTCTTTAACAAAAAAAAATGTAAAAGTGGTAAATTCACTGACCTAGTTTGGAATTTCCCGATGGTTTGATATGTTTACCAGTAGAAGGATCAAATACACGAGGACTGATGTCCCTTGTGTTAGCATTCTTGTCACGTTTACCCTCTTCATGGCGACTCTTCCGTCTCTTCTTTGGTTTCAGTTTACTCTCTTTAGATGACCCGTTGTTATTTACTAAATCATTTGGCTCAATTTCCAGATCTCCGCTTAATGTTATTTCTTCACCCTTATTGTATTCTTTTAGATAATCATCCACCTTTTCTAGAGCGCTCATACTAGAGACTGTTATATCAAAATCAGATTCTAAATCTGACCTGTGTTTGGAAGAAATACGCTTTTTTTTCCTTCTAGATGGACTTTTTTTCTCTCTATGACTGCCACTATGATAACCACTCTTACCGTGTCTCAGATTTTCTTCAGATTCATTTATACCATTGACATATGCGGACAATGTTGCAATGGGATACTTGGAATCAGATTTCTTAATCTCATTTTCCATAAACCCCATGATACCCTGTTTTATTTGATTATGTATTTCTAATTCACCTTCGGCAGAAACATTAACATCCGAATCTATCCAAGACCCCCGAGCTTTTTGCAATCTCGATGAACTGTCTTCAACTGTAATGAGAGTAGTTTGAATAGGCGCCTCGAGAATTTGTACTTCGTCCGCTTTCGAAGATCTTCTTGACCTTTCATTTTTGGTACTATTCCTCCTAGATCTTTGAACTGTTGCAGATGGAGACGATTTATTTTTGTTATGAATTTCAACTATCGCATTGGTTCTCTCTGGGGTTGAAAGGGGTGACGTTCGCCGCTTTTCTTTGGATGCACTCATTTTTAAATCTTGTACTTGTCAAAATATTTTTGACATTGCTCACTTTTAAAGTATTGAACGTTTTATTGTATTATAAACTTAATAAATATTGCACCATTCTGCAACCTTTGACATTTGAACTGGCCATTTCCAAACAAACCCTTGCCAGCTTCTATAACCTACCGATAGGTGGTAATGACGTATACGCGGGAACGATGGGAATTAATCTACATCAGGGGCGGCTTATTTGAAAAGTTGAGTACAAAGAAATATAA
This sequence comes from Eubasilissa regina, assembly GCA_022840565.1. Lineage (NCBI taxonomy): Eukaryota > Metazoa > Arthropoda > Insecta > Trichoptera > Phryganeidae > Eubasilissa > Eubasilissa regina. Next base: position 13,756,806 of record JAINEB010000001.1, on the reverse strand, counting down.
AGGATCACAAATAATGTTTATTTTGTTTGTCAGTCTCAGTGTGATACATATAATGCAATCAAAAGGGTAAACTACTCTCCTTTGTCATTATATTCGCCGCAAATGAGATGAGAATATTTATACTTCACGTTATGCAGACCGATCCAAGGTCGACAACATTCTACGCCGCCAATGTAAGTACCTACGTTTACAATATCGCGGCTATTTAAATTTTTGTGACTCGAGACAGGTTTTATTTTTTAGTTTTATTTATAAGGGATTTGATCACAAAAAAACTTGATTACCAGACGAGAACAAAAGGCGAGCAACTTTTAAGAATAAGTTTTAATTTTTTAATCTTAATTATACAAACAAATGCAATAAAACTGATTTAACTGGCAAGCAATTCTGTGTTTAAGTAAATAATCAATTTTGTTACCAAATCTTCAACAAAATTGCACATCAGAGAGAAAAACATTAGTAAATATGTTTTTCTTTTCAATTTTGAGAAATTTAAGATTGATCATACTATATTAATAATAAAAAATAATAATTTTTTTAAAAAGCCACTTTTCGTAGCCTTAAAACACAATTTATAGAAAGACGTTGATGGAAACTAAACTAATATTCTGGTAATTTAGTGAGTGTCTCGACCATTGATCAAAGCCTCGAGCGCGTTCTTATGATTGCTGCCCAAAAGACTGACGCAACTTCACGCCTTCTGACTTGCGAGGAGAAAGTGAACAAGGTCCCTTTCTCCAATTCTATGAATTATCAAGAGTTTATTGACCGCTGAATGACGAATAGAATGATTTATATATAAGAATATCTCGCTTGAAAAGATTGATTACTTTATCGTGATAATACATTTTACTTAACAACAAATGGCACAGCGAAAATGATCGCATAGGTATATTACGAAAATTTAAATTACTCTACGAAATATATATTTTACTGTCTTGGGATCTGAAATATTCCGAGTAAACCATGGGAACGTACTTAATGTGTGCATTTATCCGATTATCAAAAAATGCTTAACTACTTAAATATATATTTCTTGGTTTCTTTGTCGCGCATGATTCATAAATTGTTAGCGAAGTGATTTCGATAGATCAAAAAAATTATGGCTAATTCCGAGACATTCTCCAATTTTTGTCTTTACGCAATTAATATTTAAATGTTATTGTTCTGATTTCACTGTTAGAAATAGCGGATGAACCTGTCTCCTTTAGCATAGATTTCGGTCTAATTTAAGAGATTTAGATAAGTACATGTTTACACAAAATAAACTGTAGTAAATTAATTAAACTATTAAAATTTTTAATTGTAAATACATATTTTTAGATTAATAAACCTGTAAATATATTTTTCTTAATGTTCCTCATTAATAAATACCCATAGATACACACCTTAAATATTATATTAGAAGAAATTTTTTTTTTTTTTGAATTGTCGCTGGATAGCATCTGTCTAAAACTGTAAATTATTATTTTTAAAAAAGTATTTTCTCAACAAATAATGATGTTAAACGGGGAAATATTACCTATATATATTTAGTTGTTTGTTTTAGCATATTATTATTTATTAATTTATCTTTAAATTATATTTTTGACGCAGATTATGTTTTATTTTATTTATGTATTTATTTATTTACGCCCGTTTATGGGCTTTTACAAAATTGGTTAAGTATAAAAAAACATGAGCAGCTACACAAGTAGCATGGAAAATATATATAAAAATATAAATTGATAGAATATACATATATCGCTTTAAAAATAAGCAAAACAAACTATAAAAATTATGTTTCAAGACAGATAAACAATAAAGATGTAGGTTTAACACAGAATAGCTGAGTATCAAAATGAACTGTTTCTTTGACTGAGAACAGCATCAAAAATATCACTTTTATATTTAAACATTGAATATCGGAATATATCTACAAGACCAAAATCGTCCCCAAGCCTGTGAAGTCTTTGTGTGGGTGCATTCCTATAAAAATTAATATATTATGCATTTACATGGAACAGCGCCGACGACCTGGTACTACGCGGAGGAACGTGGTATACACTCAGTTCAGTTAAATAAGGGGCGTCCAGTATGCCATTTACTATTTTAAATAAAAATAATAAATCACTTAGAGTTCTTCCACACAAGTTAGTTAAATGAAGAGTGCTCATTAGTAAATCATAATTCAATTATTCAACGGGAGTTTGAACACAGTTTGAAGTTAATAAACCTTAAAAATTTATGCTGAACCCTTTCTAATTTTAATTCATGCACTTTATAGAATAGAGACCAAATAGTTGAGTTCCACGGAAGTTTCCCGTGTCACGAAACTACGTTGTTATATTAAAATATATTATTAGAATATTAAAAATAAAACCTTCGAAATAGCGTTAGTAAAGTTCGCGGGTGGACTTTAATGTATAAGAACGTTGTTACAAGTGTGTTGTATATTTGTAAACACTAACGAGGAAGAAACATGTGAGTAAAAATTCATTCTACATATTCGTTTTTTGCCATCTATTATTTTTGATAGTTAAAAAGTAAACGAAGCACTGTCTATTCATTTATTGTGTCGAACAACGTTAGTCCACATTCAAAATAATTATGACATATTCTAAGTAAACTTTCGTTTAAAATTATTTATCGAAATAGCATACGCGCGAAACCGTGGGGTACGGATGCTATCACGTACGATATGGGTTCTTATCAGGCGCGGTCGCTTCATACATGCTTTGGATGCTCTGCATCCGTTGTGTTCTAGAGTCGAAAAGCTTTGGACATTTCGTTTCTAGTCAAAAACAACACTACTGCAAATAAATTCGTCCCTTAGAGACCTGTCGTAATACACACTAGGACACGATGCGAGCACGGAGCGAGTCGAAATACATACATATATATGTATGTATTTCGACTCGAACATACATTCTCAACTTTCGAACATCTATGAATCGCGTAAACACATATACCAGCAACAGTGGACTCTATCATTCATTCCGTATCTACAAAGTTTTAAAGTATTCGACATTCAGTTCTGCCTGTCAAGGTCTTCGAATACTGTATACGCATTCGTTAACATCATCCAACGTACAAAAAACGACTTTAATGCTTTTGGACATAATGCACAAAATAACATAGTACGAAGCGAGCGGATTGTTTTGAGAAATTTGTTTGTATGACGCATTTTTATTTGGATACTTGAAACCGAATTATTGAATATCCTTCGATTATATGTTATATTTGTACATTTGATAGTATGTAGGTATAAACTTGTTATCCAGCATCCCTTCTACAAAAAGCCAGCGACCGCCACTTGTTCTTATCTAGGTGTGTACCTATTAAATGTAATTGTAATCAACTTTTCATAATATACTAACTTCATTTATTTAATTGATTATAGTGGAAGTCGTAATGGAGCTACAAGATTTACATTTTATTGCAATACGAGATTTTTCTTAATTCTAATGTAATTTCATCTTGCATGTAATCAACATAGTGTGCACATATTTGATAAGCTTATTTATTATATTTATAATATACGTAGGAAAATGTTACCGAAATAAAATAAGAAAAAATCTTTTTTATTTATTACATTTTTTATATATAATTATTGCGATGAATAGTTTACTTGTATGTAAATTAAATAATTGTCTCTCTTTTGGTTTAGAATGATAAGTAGTTGGAGATTTATTAAAACTAAATTTTCCAGTCATGGTTTTCGGAAAAGTTTCATTATTAACTGGACATCTTACGCAATGGATGAATAATACTTCCAAAAACTGTGAAATACGTGTGCAAACCAATGACCTAGATTGGCATGGTGTTGTCATTATTTTTATCATCTTCTTTGTGTATTTTACTTCCCACACATTCCCAATAATTGGCACCCATGGCATTTCCATCAAGTGTTTTGACTACACCTGTTTGAAAATTAGTTGAGAACAGATCTCAGCTGAATTTATTCCACAGGCTGTCAAGATATTTTTTTATTTTAAAAGTTTTAACACCTAATTCTATGCATTTTTATCTTTTAAAAAAACTTATGTATATCTAAATATAAAAAATGTAGTTAAACAATATTTTCTACAGTCTATATTAACATTAGTCATAAATTTTCCTGATTCTTGATTTTTTAATGCATATGACATTTAATAATGATTCGGATAAGTTTATTGCGGGCCATTTCGATCATTTAATATTGAAACAAGCGAAAGGTTTGTGTTAATAGAAATATATTTTAACGTATCTGCTTACTCCTTTGGAATACTTAATTATAAATTGAGAAAAAATATAAAATATATATATATATATATATTTGTGTATAATTTACAAAATCGTAAGAATTTTTCAGATACTTGCCAAACTGTATAGATTTATCTATGTTATAAAATAATAAACGCAAATCTTGCATTCGCGTAACATGAATAATATATTGAAAATCAAGTGCTTCGAATATCGCTAATTAATTCCTTTAAATAATTTTAAATAACTCGAAAACTGAAAAGTCCCTTTATTAAATTAAAATAAAAATAATTATTTTTCGAATATTTGACTTACCAGCCACTGCGATATAGCTTCACTGTGAACCGACAACAAAATTTTTTTTATGAATTTAAAATATGTTTATACATGTAGATTTAATTAGGTCGGGTTAAGTTAATAATAAAAATAAAATAAAAACAAACAATTGAATTATTATTTACATTATTCCTATATATATGCCGGAGACGACTTGACAACTTGCTCATTTGAGAATGTGTCACGTGTGAGTTGCCTTGCGAAAAGATATGAATGCGATTGTCTTACTTATTAACTTATTCACTCTCTTCAATAATGCTATGAATAATTTTAATTAATTACTTAATTTGTAAAATAGTTGCGGGGCGGGCAATCACTTTTGTGTATTTGGGTACCTATTAGAATTTCTACAATCCAGATAATTTTCATTTAAATCAATGCAGATTTGAAAATGTTAATTCGATAAAAAAAATTAAATGTAACACGATCTTCGATCCCATAATCCATCATTAATAATGTATATAAACTTGCATTGTTATAAATAATAAAGGATCCCTATTTATACATAAAACGATAAGTAAATATGTAGCTCCGAATGATATATTTACATTATTTTTACATAAGTTGTTGAATCATTTCTGCATCGGACCATTTGGAGCTGTCAATGCTTATGCTATTTTTTGAAATGTAAAAAAGTGTGTGAATAAAAATACACTCTCAAAGATCAATTAAAATTCTAATTAAATATAAGACGAAAATCCAAAAACGTATAGATATAAGTTTTATTCGAGGGTACCAGTTACAAAGTCAGCAACTTTTATATTTTTTTATTTGGAGAAAAACGTAAAAAACTGATAGGAGCTTGAAAAACAATATATTTATTAATGCACTTCTTATTATGAATGATATTCCATTTAAAATACAAAATAAATATGGCAACTTCTTCCAAAAACAAGCTATTATAGTTTTCATACTAGCGGCCATTTAAATTTCTATATATGAATTAAATATATTAATTAAAAAGATATACATATAAAATCAATTTTATTGAAAAATATTGTCGTTGCGCCACCGGGATTCGAACCTATCACAAACCTATGCTTTGAATAATTACAACTTCAATTTTTATTAAATTTTGGACACATTGATGCAACTTTATTATTAGGAGAACACATTCTTATTGTGAAGTTGTAATTATTCAGAGCATAGGTTTGTGATAGGTTCGAATCCCGGTGGCGCAACGACAATATTTTTTGATAAAATTGATTTTATATGTATATCTTTCTAATTAATATATTTAATTCATATTTAAAATATCACAGACCTACGTTCTGAATAATTACAACTTCACAATAAGAATGTGTTCTCCTAATTAAAATTTCTATTAGTTGAATTATAATATAAACGGCAGTGGACAAAAGCGACTGATTTTGCAACTAACGCTGATTTTGATGATCTATTTATATCAAAAGGATCCAAGTTTAACTCACGATGTGTAAAAACTATATGAAAAGAGTTAGAAAATAAAAGTAGTGGAAATTTTTGGCTTTGCAACTAGTACCCTCATTTAGAACGCGCGTTCAGTCTTGTTATCGTATATTGAAATCAAAATATTTCAAGAAGAATATTCTCGAGCGTGTCGTATTTGAATATGGAGCAATCGCGTTTGTTACTTGCCTCGACCTGCCTCAATAAAATGCCATGCATCATCAGCCTTCCAATAGAGTAATAGTCGCCTCAAAATATATTATTTACCGTGGCTCTGTATTTATAGATTAAAATCTCTCGTTCCATTATACGAATCTTATGAAAATGGAATGTGTGTACCCATATTTGTAACAAGTCGTTTTCCGTTTGCCTTTGTGCAAGTGTTGCGGCAAATAGACATCGTGAGGAATTTATCGTTTTGCATAAATACACATTTCCAATTAACGCTCGTGTCCAAAGAATCAAGCATACCCGATATAATAAAATGCAGGCTTCGGTGACCTAAATATTAGCGCTTTACTTCGCAGCTTGCAGTTGTTGCGAAATGTCTTACAGGGAATATTAGTCACAACATTGAAAGGAAAACCGTGCCCACGTAACATTCTCCTTTGTCTGGATTTTGAACTTTCTATGCAAATTACACGTTTTGCTTATATTTTAAATCAGTGATTCAGATATTATTGAAATTATAATAGAAACGTACGAAGTTATTTCTTTTTTTATTTCACTTTTAAGGAGGTCAAAAATATACCAATATTGAGTACATATTGTGATAGTGTGTTTTGACAAGAGCAACTCATGAGTATGATATCATTACACGAGCACCAGCTCACTGATGAATTGTTCAGACTTGACACTTACCACAGCCAATATTGCACACTGTGTTGCTTGGATAATGTCAATAGCATGAAAATGAGTTGGACTTATTTTCTAATCCATTATTTAGGTACAAAAACTTTTACATGACATTGTTTCATGAAACTATGTTTGCATCTGTTGGTGCTAAATATATGTTCACATAATATATAATAAGTCTGTCTATATTCCATGTTTCTAAGTATTATATAATATTTTTATTGATCATCTAATATCGTAATTAAATTTATTTATTTAATATTGTGTTAAACCGTAACATTGAATATGTGGCAAATCTATTTACGACAGAGTAAAGTATGAAGAAATAAGGAAATAATGTAAACCTGATGTTAGTATAGTGAGTAAGATTAAGAAAGGATCACTTAGGTGGTTTGATCATATGAAACGGATGAATGAGGAGAGAATGGTAAGAATGATATATGACGCAAGTGTTGATGACACTAGAAATAAAGGACGTCCGCGGATGACTTGGCACAACCAGGTGAACCAGATAATGGAGAATGGTTATGTTAGAAGCCTCAACAATCGGCGAGCTTGTATGAGAAGATCTATGAATGTGGATGAGGCGAGAATTGTTTGTCAAGACAGAGGAGTGTGGCGCTCTATCCTCCCTGCCTATCCCCGCGGGAAACGGCGTGATGGTAAGTAAGTAAGTATGTAAGTACAATTTGTACTTACTACAGTCAAATCCCATTATAACGAAATTCAAGGGAGCGTCAAAATTATATCGTTATACTGGATATGGTAGAAAAACACAATATCTCGTACGGGACCGCGAAAATAATTCGTAATTCTGTAAATTTCGTTATTTCAGTATTCGATTTAGCGGCAATTAATCAGTACTTATAGAAGAATCTTAATAGGTTGTCAAATTGTGACTCACGCTTGTGATCAACGTGTATTTTATGTAACATTTCATAAAATTTGTCATCAAAATGTTAATGTTCGCTACAAAAAATAATTAATTAAATAACGACGGAACAAACTATCGAAAATAAAATAACAAAAAAATATCATAATTTTTCTATCACACGTATTACATCAAAATATGATAAAATAACCCACGAAAAAAATGTAGTTACTAAATGTGGTATTATGGAACAACATTAATGGAACGTCATTTTTTTGTATTTGCTTGCCGCAGCTAAATTATCATTACTTTTAAATGTAATTAAAGTAACAATGAAACGAAATAAAATCTGTGCGCTCGATCTGGCATGACTGAATTTGAGGCGAGAATGTATCGGGCTGATTTGAAATGAGTGTGGATTTGGGTGGGAGAATAAAATATAAACGGGAGGGAAGAATCGAGTATGTCAATTTGGCGAATTGAGTGGATTTAAGAATTGATTATAAATTAAAATAGATTAGTGGATTGTTCTTAGTTGGGCCATGGGACGGATCAATGAATTCGATTCCATATTTGCATTGGTCTCATCTCATCGTTCAGTATGAATATTTCTACTTATTGAATTTATTATAGTCCGTTTCATAAAATTAGACCGATCAACTAAAATTACATATCCAATGGTTCCGTTTTATGGTAATTACGCTGTATTTGTTGTAAGAAAAAGTAAACAATTTGTTTATAGAATTATTTCAAAAGATCTCAAGGTTATATCCCTAAGATATTATGATCTTCAAACGCTCATTTGGGTCGTGAAGCGGCCACTTAAGTAATGACGAAGCCTCTTCAGCCCTCCGCTGGCTCTACTGTTAGTGCAGGGTGAATATGTTCCAGGCCGAATTTGTTTGGCCGCAATTTTGGTCTGGCAGATATTCATTAATTCATATTTAATAGTCGTAAAGAGTAGTTGATTACAATTTATTATGAAGTATTTGACGCCTCAACAGCGTATTAAAGTTATTAAAACATTTTATCTAAATACTAATGGCAATGCTGTAACCATTAGTGGTGATCGTTATCGTAACGTGTTGGAAAATTTCTTGGTTACCGAATTGAGTAGATTGGGCCTGCAACACATGCGGCTTCAATAGGATGGTGCCACCTCACACACAGTCCGAGCAACTCTTGAAGTTTTGCGAAAAAAATTCCCAGCCGCATAATATCTAAAACTATTTTCTGTAGAAGTACTTGAAATGAAAGATCTACAATTCCGATACTACAGAACAATGTTCGAAATGAAATTGCTGAAATAACACGCGAAGTGTGCAAGAATGTAATGAAAAATATGGTTAAAAGAACACGCATTTGTGCCACTGCCAGAGACTGCACTTGGCAAATATCATATTCCAAACATAATTGTAATAAACGAAGTAATCGATAAATAAAATCCCAATAAAAAAATTGTGTTTTATTTTCCAGTTATTCAAAAACAACATCAACCTATGTAATAATATTCACTCTGTATTAAGTTAGCGTATATATAATTAAATTATATATTTAATTTTAAATTTTAAAAGTGCAACTGCGCAGGTTACATGATTTACATGTCACATGAATGTGAATTTATTGAAATAAAATTTAGTAAGGTTAATAATCTACTGATTTTTTTAAAATTTAACATACTTTGTTCTCCTGGGACGGGAATCGACCCACGATCTATTGGTCACCAGACGAATTAGATATCCTTAGACTAAACAAGCCTGTCAATTTTATATTTTGAATCTTTTCTCTTTCTTGCGAGTGTTCTCCACCAAGAAGCCTCCGGATAACAGTGACAATAAAATATTTCTCTGACTACGAAATGATTTGTTGAACAAAAATATTTATATCTTTACTTTATTACCATTCTGTATAATTTATGTCCTTCCAAATCTACGCTTGCAGAACAATTCTACGAAACAATTTCGCAAACTGGTTATTCTGTTATCTCGTTAGAACAACGAATCGTTAACGTTGTTCTTGTAAGTATTGTATATATCAACCAATAGAAAAAATTTATACAGGGTGTAACAGACCTAGTCTATAATATTTTATGGGTAGATACCTGACTAAATTGTGAGTCGAAAATGTTCAAGAAGTATGTGCCTAATCTCAACCATGTCAAAGATATAAGCATTTCAAAAAATCATAATTATGCGATTATTTCGATTACCTAATTGAAATATTTTATTAATTCTAGAGTATAAATTGAACACAAAAAATTAAAAGTTTTCGCATTTCGAGCGGCCAGACCTTTTTTAGTTACATAATTTTGGGTATGTTGCAAAAATACAGATAAATTTTGAAAATATTTATTTCAAATTACGTAAACTTAAGAGGCTAACATGATTTTGTAAAAATTTCAAACAATAATATTTTTCGTAGCGATGCAAAATTTCCACATATTGCTTGAACATTTTCGACTCATAATGTAGTCAGGTATCCACCCATAAACTATTGTGGACTAGGTCTGTTATCGTGAAAGCTTGATTGTTGAATCTTCTAACAGGGTCTTCCAAATACCTTACTTAACTGATGCCAAAATTCCCTGTTGGCCCTTACCATTCATTCAATACTTCATACATGAACTTTATCGTTATCTCCTCACTAATACATGGCCAAACCTTTTCTATACTCTGTCGACTACGCTAAAAACGTAACTTTATCCGCTCTTGGTACATGCATTCATTAGGGGCGAGCTATCGTATACAATCGTAAAAGCTGTGCATGACCACAATTTCTGCGAAATATATCTAAATTCAATATTTATTTTATATATTATGTATTAAATACGACCCTCGTGAAAATAATTCAATATTCTCGTATTAATACGTTAGGTAGAACCATCTAGCTAATTTGTTAAGAAAAATGATTTGACAAATAAAGCTGCGCATGTGTTTTTCCCCAAAAGTACACAAACTATATGCAACTCTCGCGTCGTGCGGTGTTCCGAATACACGTCTTCGCTTGAACAGACGTGTTGCAAAACACCGCAAGTGTGTATTTGAAGCTAACTTGTATGTATACGTTCCAATACACTATAAACGTGGTATTATATTATAAATAATTTTAATATTTTTTATTAATGGAAATAAACTCAAACATATTTTCACAAAAATATGCTTCTGAACTTAGTGATAATACCCATCGATTTTACAGCAATGATATTAGCACTATAACCTTGGTCCGTGCTTAGTGTACGCCACCGGTATTAATTTATGAAGAAAAATATAATGGAAAAAATACTCAAACAAAGAGTATTTGGTCTAAACAAAATTCAAAGAATCAAATATCAAAAATAAGGAATCCAACTACAATTATTTAATTTTTTTTTTAATATAATTAAAAATAATTTTTAAGTTCTTTACATATTACCTATTGTAAGTATAATACATACACAATATATATTTTTTATGACGCTTACATATTTAATTTAGATAATTTAGTTTGTAGTTTTGTATGTCGTACATTTAAATTAATAAATTTTCGCAAAAAAAATCTGTGAGATTAAATATATAATAAAAGGTACCTGACGTTAATGCACTCACAAGACTCAATTTTATTGTATTTGTTATAATACAAATCAAATTATAAGCATACAGTTATAATACAAATCAACTGAGAGGCACAGACATTAGTTCGTTCAAAAGTAAATACAAGTCCTAAACATATTATGCTTATTGAATATTACTTCTGGTAGACGGCATCAGAGGTGTGTGGACTGTGATGAAGTCAGCCAGTGGCCAAATCTCACTCAGCTCCATCTTCTCGGTGTTGTACTTCTTCGTGTCTTCAGCAGATACTATGGGATCGTAGCGAATATGTGATGCTTAATTATTTTTATAATTTTCATCTAATAAATACCTTCTTATCAATATTTGAATATGTCCAAGAACACGCAATTACTATATTTTTACCTACAAAAGGCATTGTTATTAAACAAATATTAAATATATCACAGAGACAAAGCTATTTTTTATTATATTTAATGAAAAATATATGAAAATATGGGGTAATTACACAGGGCTTACGACCTTCTTCGGCTGGCTTAAGTAAGTGGCGATGGTGTCGTGGTACTCGAAGCTAGTCCATATACTAACATCTATACAACTTTCAAAAATTTGATAAATGTGGAGATTGAGGGGTGAGAATTATTGAACGTTATATATATATATATATATATAGTGATTACTTAAGACAGGTCATAAGACCTGTAATTACACCATATTTCCATATATTTTCCATTAAATATAATAAAAAATAACTTTTTCTCTGAGATATTTAATATTTGTTTAATTTCTTCTTACGTTAATAAAGCTTAAATTATTTAAGTCTTGGCTTGTGTTTTTTTTCTAAAAATATTCTTGATTAATAAAAAGATTTTTTTTGTTATTAGGTATTTATTTTTCAAAAAAATCTACATAGATACATGATATTTTACAAAAATACACAACATTATAATATAAACATTTAATGTATTAACTTTTTTTTTATAAATCTACCTTAATTATATTATCGAAGTATAAAAACTTTATATTAAAGTGTTAATGAGCTTATACGTAATTGAGATTTTTAATGAATCTATACGGTTATAAGTAGAACCTAGCTTTATTTTAAAGACTATTTTATTCCCATAAGTGCGCAAAGCACATTTATTACCAATACCATGTTTATATTTAGTCGACAACATCGGCGGGAAAATACGAAAAATGAATAATATGTACAGTTTTTCAATAGAGGTCAGGATACGGCCGGAAAGGAGCTCTTGTTTCCGAATGAACCCTAAGCTGTAGAGACAATATATTATTATAACATCTACTTAAGTTTTGGTGTAGTACTGCAACTAGAACAATAACTTTGTCGTTGCCAATACCTATTAGCAATAAATAAATATTATGTCATAGTTTAACTATCCAATATTATGTCCAATCTCACATGAGAAAGAGACAACTTAAAACTTACAAGTTAAAACTAATATTTTAAAGCATTAATCTCATGTACAGAATAATCCTGACGCTTCTTAAATATTGCTTAAATTTCATTATTCGTTCATAGAACTTACAATAAATATATCATAGATATATGGGACCAAAAATCACCAACTTTCGGTGGAGCTCTGCTTTCGATCGACTGACAAATCGTCGAGGTAACAAGATCGCCTCGCGAGACAAATCTTTGTTCGCCGTTCGCGCCAGCGGGAAAACCGATCCAACATGGCTGCCAGGTGACAGGTCGGAGCCGAGAACGCTCGCCGATTCGGCGGTAATAGTCCTCGAGCTGGTCGGGTTTTTCCACCGGGCGACGGAGCGAGACGACCGCGCGCACAAAGGCTGCGTTACGTGATGGTGACTGTTTTTTGCTCGAGTCTTGTCGAGTGAACTAAAGCGGCTCACACCTATTCGTCAGCAAAGAATAAACACTTTATACTATTCATTCGAATATTAACGATAGTCTTAACAGTATGATTGTCTTATTATAGCCGTCGAGCGAGGTTCAGAAAATTACCTTTCGTGAACCGCATCGAGGTTTCCTTACAGATACGCGTAATAAAGCTAGCGCTACGAAAAATAAAGCCAGCTATAAATTAGAGAATAAATTATTACGTCTTAATTCACTTCAGTGGTCGCAGTCACCAGGCGACATCTGACGATTAGAAGCTTTTAAGATCGTGACAGAGTACGTCACGATGCTGAAATACGTTCAGAGTGCGTGACGAATAAGAACTCAATGTACGTTGCAAACTGCAACTATGCAAGAGTTCTCCATATATTACAAACATTATACGATCAGATAATAGGCAAATAACTACAATAAGGAAATATATTCCGTCGATTAAGCTGAATAGAAATAAATAACGTAATACTATCCGCTATGAATACCTCCACTTTTTCGAAGCCATAAAACGTTCGTGCAATCAAACAAGAGTTCTCGAGTGAATAATTATTTCAAGGTTTAGCAAACAACATTCCCGTTCTTGCCGATGAAATTCGACAGCCTCGGGCGACGAGCGTGCGGCCGCTCCGAAATAGCTATCCTACACGACAACTCGCGTAATCTCGCGATTGGCGAATTCTTTCCGACCGCGGTGGCATTTCGCGCGCTGTGGCTTCGACAAGATGGCGGATCGGCGACGGGTGACGCTCAGAGACAATAGGGGTGGCAGAACTGGTACACGAGCCGCTGACTGCGCTCGGTCTTCTTCATTATCCCCTTCTTGTAATACTGGCGGATGGATCGAGACAGCTTGTCGTAGTTCATGGCTGGGCGGTTCTTGCGCTTGCCCCAGAGGCGCGCCACGCGGACGGAATCCTCTATCTTGAATACGCCTTTCCCTGTTGGCAAAAACAATAGAGTTATAGCGTATGAATTTTAATTTACCTACTGTGGATGGGATACGTTTGAATGATAACTGTATGTTAAATTGGCATGTTAGAGATTGCAGATTGCGATCGATCACGAACCATGATGTTTTAGATTTCGGATAAGCTGAAATCACTTAAGTAGTTTCTTGCTATCTGAAATAGATAGCGTGTAGCTATCGATTAAAAAATACAGATTATAGATCATTTTAGTAGATAGACAAACATACTTATTTTACAGACTATTTAAAGAAACATCCAAAATTACCAATCAGCTTCTTACGAAAAAAGAAGGTATTTTCCAAGTTAACACTATTAATAGATGTAAAGTTAATATTCCATTAACAAAATATTGTTGACGAATGAATTGAATTTTAATAAATATGCCATATTTTAATTATAAGATTAGACTAAAGTTCACAAGGCCGCGTACCGAAGACATTTCTGTCATTATTGACTCGCTTTTGTAAATCTCTCTCAGGTAATCAAGAACTTGTTGAATTTTTTTGTTGATAAATGGATACACTATGACCTTCTCAAGTTCAAATATTATTTAGCAATCAATTTCACTATTTCATAAGCACATCGAAAAACGGTTTAAATGAGTCGAAATTTAGATTTGACGAAAAACAAAAATGCCTATCGACATAATTTTTTTTTCCAACAATGTCAGAAAAATCATTTTACTTTGACAAAATGGTTTTAATTATATCCAGGATATCAAAATATTTTAAATAAAATTATATTTAGACATATACATATTGTCGTGTTCGGTTACATTAATTTGTATTAACATAAATGAAGCTATTGATAGAGATTAATTTATTACAGGATATTAAATGCAATCCATAAACTAAATTGCGCCATGACGTATGCATGCATACAAAGCGAGCTTTCGGCCCAATATTGGATACATGTATTATAAATGGGCTGCAATTTCAATTACTGACTAAATTAGATGTCACGACGATCTATTACAAGGGAAATGTCTGACAGGTACACAGGGAAAATGGGAGAAGAAAATAATGTTATAAAATCATTATTAATTATTATATATTATTACAGTCATTTTATTGTGGTGGTAAGCTCGTTAAATATGAACGCGGTATGTTTTACTTAAATAACTTTAATAATATTAAGTCTTAATTAAATTAAACAAATTATAGATATCTCATAGAAACGAAGCTATTTATATGATACTTATGTGGAAGTATGGGTAATTACAGGGCTTACGATCTGTCTTCGGCTGGCTTAAGTGATTACTTTACACAATGTAACGTTCACCATTCCGCCAAATCAACCTCAATATCTATCAAATTTATGGAAGTGTATATATGTTACCATGTAGAAATACTTCGAGTATTTAACTGCAACTTAGCTGTCTCCATCTATGTCGGTGAGTGGAATGGTGAACGTTACATTGTGTACAGTGATCAGTACTTAAGCCAGCCCAGCCGAAGACATACTTCCATATTTTCCCGTACAAATATCATATAAACAGCTTCGTCTCTATGAGATATCTATAATTTGTTTAATAACAATGCCTTTGAAGGTAAAAATCCAATAATTGTGTTCTTGGATATTCTCAAATATTGTTAATTAATATTACGTAAACTCATTTTGATGTGCTTAAATGGCTTTTATTTTGTGTTAATAATCGATCGCAATTAAAATAAATCATAGTCTTAAATTATTCGGTTACTTATTATATTTTGTGTAAAATATTTAATACATTTTAACTTTTCCCGGTATTGTCTACAATTTACCTGCCTTTCAAATAAAAAGTACGTGGGTGCAACAAGATAAGATAAATATAGTCGATAACGGAAAGTAAATGCTGGGGAAAATTGTTTATTACGAATGTACGTATAGTAGACTAATAAGGTTTCAACATAAACATTTTTTAATATATAAATTGGATGTAGGTGCTTGGTATTTAAAATTGTTTCGGTATTATTTTTAAACATCTGTAGATATATGTATACTGTAAGAAGTATATTTAAATACGTGATGTGAATTTCATTGCCGCATTCGCGATTTCACAAGTTTTATTTTTCTATTATCAATTTTGCCAGTTTAATTTTCTGGCACATATTATGCAGTCAAATAAATTATATTTTTACTTTTTAAATAATATTTCATAATTTTATTAATAATTCCATTTTTTTTTACTGTCCCGGCTAACCCGCAATCCGATTATTACGTAAAATCGAAAGTCTATTGAATTAATTAATAAACTCCAATATTTACCTCTGTCCAACCAGCGGATAGCTGAGCCATGAAGCTGCGGTGAGGCTAACAGCTCCTTAAGGAACTGCCAGAGGTGTATGTGGGATCCACCCTTAGCTGGAGTCTTGCCAGCAGTGGAGGATGATGGTGGCGACTGCGTACCATTACCGGCAGGCGTCATCTCTTCGTCTTCGTCTGAAAGGAAACAAAAAACGAATTATTAAACCTCGTCGTAAAAGCAACTGCTAACTAGCGGCGTGAACTGAAAACGGAGTATACTGTCAAAAATCAAGGTTCACTAATATTAAGAAATTCTATCTTTAAAAAGTATTTTGTATCACCAAGTCTAGGAGTTATTCTTCATTTGCCGAGGATACACGTAACATTATGCTTGTATATGTAAATTATTATAAAAATTAGTTTATTATTCACTTAGCCACCCAAGATACAAGTAGGTATTCTCGAAAATAAATAAAATCAATCCTATCTTTCTTATGATTTTAGCTAATGACATAGTATATATTGTACCGTATTTTTCGACCAATAGGACACACCGGACTATAAGATGCATCATAAATTTATTAGACAATTTTTATAAAACAATATACATTTAAATTAAAAAAGAGAAAAATATGTATCTCGTTCACGAACGAGCCAACAAGCACCAGTTTACGCCGATTTATTGGTAGTATCCATAATTGTTTTGCACTCTACATGAACTTTTAAATTAATACTGAAAGGTTCAATACGTATAAATACAAAAAATATAAAATATTGTATCTCAAATGAAGTGAATATATAACACATAGATTTAAAAATGTAATACATGAATATATATAAAAAAATTCGTAAATACAATATTTATTTTGGTAGTTTAAAACGTTTTCTGCAGGAACCTATTACTGCGTATTACCTATATACTTTCGGACCCAATATAAATCTCTCAAAATAAAAAGTTAAAAATACATAAGTTAGGATATTATACTCGATTCATCCAGGCGCTTGAACGCCATTCGATAATTTAAGGTCTGCAAGAATAGTCTAGTGATGATGTTTCATATATTCGAAATGAGTTTGGATAGTATTCAGTGGATATGAATGAAATGAACGCGGGCCTGAATCCAAACTGCGAGCTGTGACGGAGTGTTCGGATAAAGTTATCGTGAAATATAGAAATATATCATATCAAGGTTATCAGATGCCCTCTCACCCAACTCCGCTCGCTATCTCGCTCTGCTACTAACGCAACCAACGTATTACTAAAATTCTTACACTTATAATGAAACAAGTTAATTTTTTTTTTTAAATCGGCGTACCACATCTTCTTCCACGCCTTTTAGTCATTTTCAGATAATTACTTAAGCCACTCTGGTTCTCACACTCTTTATTGGGGTTGCTTTGTATTGGTAATCTGGTAAGTGAAGTTGACCGCACATCAACATCGACACATCGAAGATAAATATTCCAAGTCGCACCTACATTTTATTGTAAATGTTGTGTGCTCTCTTGTCACACATACGTAATTGTTCGCACCGCGAAAGGCACATTCGGCTCTATAAATGCACACCTGTTATGTAATTCATTTAAAGAATAATTACGTATACTTTTGAAATTAGCAAAATTAACTTTGTGGTTAAAATTCATATTTTTGTTTGTTAACTTTGTTTTAATAACCATTTATGTTTTAATACATCTACCGGTTTCGAAAAATACAATTTTCTTCTTCAGGATGTCAATACTAACTAAAAACATATGTTATTGTTTCTTTACCGGAATCTATTTTTAAAAAAAACAACAATTATTTAAAAAATAAATTTAGTACCTAACTCAAATTGTTTGAACAATATTGGGTTCTTAGAATTTGATAGAAAAGAGTCATGGTTATGATAAAAAATTAGGATTGTCAATTTTACTAAATTTATTTTTTAAAGAAACAATAATATATACCTTTAGTTAGTATTGACATCCTGAAGAAGAAAATTGTATTTTTCGAAACCGGTAGATGTATTTAAACTCAATAAGTGGGTATTAAAATAAATAAAAATATGAATAATTACGGACCCTAATAATTTGTTCAATTTAATAGACACACCTCCCTATAACGCTGAATCCCTCAAAAATGTTGCGTGCTGGGTATTTATGTTTGTTGATCACGTGTTATTTAAACTGATGTTTAATTATCACTAATCAAACGTGATTATTTCAAAATCAAATTAAAAAACGCATTAATATTTAACAGCTGTTCGTAAAATTAAGTACACTACTTACCGAAGCTGGCAAGTGTTGATTTTATTACCTTTTTGCTTCTTTTCATTTTCAAATACACGACCTCTGATCAAAGATTATATTTAACTGGCATGAGATCACGACTACAAATTGTAAACGGCGTGAAAAAACATTCATATATTAATAGGTGAATCTCGACGGGCGACTGAATCTGTTTTATTCTTACGTGTATTATCGATACACTCTGATATTAATTTTTTGAACGTATACATATATACATTTATTATGTATGTGTATTCTGTATTTTTATCTTAACCAGTGGCGTAATTGACTAACGCAATCAATGCGGGCCACTTTAGAAAAGGGCTAAAAACGTCCGCGCCGCACAATAAATTTGATACAATTTTCCAGCGGCAAAATGGATGAATTAGAAATATTATCGATACCTCACAGAGACAAAGCATTTTATATGGGAAGTATGGGTATTAGAGGGCTTACGACCTGTCTTCGCCTGGTTTAAGCGATCACTTTACACAATGTAACGTTCACCATTCCACCCAATCAGCCTCCATATCTACCAATGCCTTTACAATGCCTTTAAAGGTAAAAATCCAGTAATTGTGTGTTCTTGGATGTACTCAAATATTGTTAAAAGGGCTAATAATTGTTTAAGTCCACATCACATCAACAAATGGAATCATAAAATTTTAAAAACTCATTTCTCACATACATTACGAATATACTAACATTATCTACATATATAATTGTACTCCGCTAATACGTCTCATTAGGGACCAAATGAAGAAAAAATATATATTTCCATCGCGAGAGCATTTGTCCATGAATGTGTAAATATTATATGGACAAGAGACAATTTTGTTTTTACTATATAGTAACGGATTAAATTACGTAATACTCAATATTCTCGTATTTTATACGCAATACGTATATAGGGAGTATATTTGGAGCCCCAATGCCTTTTTTCAATTTTGAATAATTTTAACAAATCCTTAGCATACATTTTTATGCGTGTATAAGTTTCCACCGACTGTTTTTATATTATATATCAATATTAACTCTCAATCCGACTACCTAAACACATTCGTTTTTACACTGTAGAAACACTTGCGAAACCTGCGCACGTACTCGTAAGTGGTAGTATAATATTGATTTTTTGATAATTTTTTTTCGCCGGCAAAGGCTTTTAATAATATTTAAATACTTTCACGAGTCTATCTTCAATAAGAACGTGAGATTATTTTTATTTATCGGTCTGTCAAATTGATATTGGCATTTCGTGATAGAACGATCAATAAAAAATATTATCGCGTAATCGTAGACATTTGGTGTACGAACGAGATTAACCGCAGTTCCCTTCCTGACCACATATATTTATATGTAAGTATGTATGTATAATTCGTGCGAAAATTATGTACTGTAAAAAATATCAAACCGCAATACAACACATTTGATTGTTAGTCGAATCATTTCTAAGATATTTTTTTTACTGTAATGTATTAGTATTGTAATTTGTCTAATTTTCCTTCGGGCTTTGTTCTAAGAATCGGTAGAATCGCGGCGCAAAAAATCTAATGTATATTTCTGTACAGTGTTTTATTGGACAATATAAAAAAGCATAAAAATTCAGTTTTATATGCAAGTCAAGTGAACATTTGTAAAGATTGATATACATACTATTACATATAGAGAACATTTTCGAGAAAAAATGATAGATGAGATTCTGAGACTTTATCTAATAGCATCCCTATGTAAAATAAACCTACTCCTATGTATTATCACATCGAGAGATTATATTATTATCCTCCTCGAGAAATAAACAAAAAAATATTTTAATATTTAGTCGTTATTTGAATACTTTTTTAAACATAATATATTATTATTCCGTTGTTATACGAGATACAATCAAATATATATGTTATTCTAAAAACGTAAAAATTAGTAAATGTCTACACTTACTTGTCAATGTATGCGTATTTACGTTAAATTTTACCAAAAGTACAATTAAATACAAAAATGTCTACTATTTCTAGTAAATGTATTAATTTACTAGAAAAAGCGTACATTTGAAACAACATATTAAATATCGCGAATCTAATTTTTACGTGTGCGTTTAAAAAATGAAAATATAACTTCATTTTACTTAACCTAATCTAAGTCTTTCTCTAATTAGTTATCAGATTGTTCTTTATAGTTGTCGCATCTCAAATAAATAAGTTATGTGATTGGTGTGCACATTTGCTAGCAAAAATGTTAATTTAAATTGATTGATTTATTTGTGAGTACTTTTATAAGATCAGTAAAGTATTGAAAATTTCTCTGTGCAGCGATCTAATAAACTTAACAATTTAATCCGAGTAACCGATTCAGTTAGCGATAAATGTAAGTAATGACTGCCTCACGATGCACGCACAGTGCAATGCGGTATCGACATGAGAACACAATAAAATAAAAGCTGACATGTCGATAGCAATGCAGTTGCTAAGTTATGACGGTGGCTCGTCCTGTATGTCAAGCGGTTACCGTGCCAGCGGGGTGACATTCCCGGTGAGGACGTGCCTTCTCGCTGATCAGGGCAGAATTGGGTGATTAACTATCGCTAACCAACCGATACGATGAAACGAAACCATTTAATTGGAAATAATAGATATCTCACTATAACACAATAAATAAAATAATATATTATAAATGTTCAATAATTAAGAAAGTAAATGGTTACCGTGGTGTTATTAGTAACTCTTTCTCGTTTGAGTCCAGGTGGTAACTATATATGATATTTTCCCGATAAATAGATTTTTTTTTAAATGATTAATTTAATTTCCTTTTAAAATTAGTCACATGAATTTTTCTATCGCATGATTAAATGGATAAGGGTAACCCCATATTTATTATACAGTTTTAAGTCCTTCGCGATTTAATATTAAAATGATGAAATACAATGTACCTTGTGAATTAATAGCATTCGATTATTAGTCGATAAGGATGTTTACCAGTTTTATCAAACAAAATAACGGTACATCATATATATATTCCGTATGACTAATCGCAAAATATTATCGAATTTACAAGAATATATAAAGAAGTCTTCCCAAAACTGATAGAACCAACTACGTTGTAATAAGTAGGTAACTTATCTGTTTCTGAAAATTCACTTTAAATCAAACATGTCATTTATCTAATATTTCTTTATGAAAACTATTTTTCAAATGGGCTGTTTTTTTTATATATACATTTTCAATCATTTTCTCAATTACACGTCCAATTACGGTTTCTAATATTCGGAAAAATCTAATGCTTGAACATTTCTGTCATTCAAACTAAACTAAATGCTTGTGCTATGAAAAAAGAACTAATTTGCTGGTGTCCTGTAAGGCGCGAACTCCCGACCACTAGATCGCTAGGCCAACGTCTTGACCACTACACCAACAAGCTACTCATATTGAATTGTGTATATATTTGAAATTATATATATATAAATCAAACGACCTTTCTCTCTGTACAGGAATTTTTTCTGTTACAGAGAGGTATTATATCACATGAAAAATTCTATTGAACTATTGATATATGTACAAATTTGATTGATTTAAATAAACATATTACAATATAATTATAAAATCTGAAATTATGAAATATGACGATTTTACATACGATTTTCTTACAATACATTCTGTTTTATAGAAACAATACATCTGTTAGTACATCGAACGTTGACTCTGAATGGCAAATATAAACGCAAGAAACTCGCGCATATACAAGGTGGCCCAAAAAAAGTGAGAACATTTCGTAAAATGTGATATAATTACATCAAAATTAGTTTAACAATAGCTTAAATAATTTACTAATTTACTTACTATCCTATTTACCTATATAAAGTTTTATTTCGAAAATTTCCGGTCGCCATCTTCGATTATTAATTTTCCCATTGTTTATATTTTGTTTTTTCAAATTGTTGCCCAGAATGGCAAAAATCATTGCAGAAGACCATATTCTGATCAAAAATTTGCTAATCGAAAAACGTTGGGACGCTAGGAAAATGATCAAAGAGTTTCAAAACAAAGCCTGGAATATAGCTAGACATTACAACAAGACGGAGCTCCATCTCACGCAACCAGAAATACAATCAACTTTCTTCGTCGTGAGAATGCCACCGAACAGCCTAGATTTAAACCCAGTATATTATGCAATATGGGGTGTTTTGATGACTTTTGATTAGCTAAATATTGTGCAAAAAAAATTACATTAAGGATTATAATTAATTATATTATGTTTTGAAATAACTCGTGTGTCACGGGATGTTCTCACTTTTTTTGGGCCACCCTGTACGTATTTAAGTATACGGCTTCCTTTAAAACCTATCGCAAGTCACGTTTGTAATTTTCGGACATGACATAAATTATGTATATATATTCATAATCGCATGTATCTACATAAAAGTACACCCATGTGATTAATATTCCTTAGGTGAATGGTGTTTATCTTTTATCGTTTCGACATCGTAAAATTTCGTGGATGCTGAATGCAAATTATCTATCTAAGATGATCCAAGATGTCTTTATACATATATTTACTTTATCAAAAAAAAAATCATCGTTTAAAAATTGATAATTACAAACACGAATCACTTGCACATCTGTTTGTATTCACGTTAATGTTGCTCAAAACTTTGCTCAATTAATTAAAAAGTAAAACGTGAAAACTTCACAAGCTCGGATAGTTAGGTTAGGTGTTATAATATCGGTACACGACTACCAAGTCCAGCCCTCAGCTAGATAAAAATACATACATTGTCCAATAACATGTACTATTCCGTTTTCCTTAGAATCGCTATCGTAGTTGAATGAGAGTGAACCACAGTTAGAATCCAACAGTGACTTGTTCCAGACAACTACCTGACCTCTCTCGACGGGATGCGAAACTACTTTTTACAAGCCTAGCTCTGATTTATAAGGAACATTCTTAATTCAGACCTCACGATAAGTGCAACTGTATTATTGGTATCTATTCGAAAGTTCCTTTATCAACATTATTCACATTTATCTTTTTTTTTTGCTTGCATTACGTTCGGAAAAAGAGGATATTTTTTGATACACTTGTTATTTATTACTTGCCAAATTCTTTGTATAGGTAATAGGGAAATTTTTCTTATACAAAACAAAATACGTGTGACATAAATGTGGGACGTTACTCAATTGATTAATTCCTCAAGCATTTGATGTCTGTTGTGTGAACTATAATGTCACATCTTTGGTTTAATTTAATTTATAGTAAATCTATCACGAGATAAACTGACTGCAATATTAACGTATAATTAGTTTTTAAGTTAACATTTATAATAAAACTCTGTATTTATTGGTCCAGAATTAAATTAAAAAATTAATTTAATTAAATTGTGATTTTAGTATATCTCAAAGAGTTAACAACATTCGCAATTTAAGTAGTAATAGTAAATGTACACCAATTATGGACATCATTAAATAAGATTACTTATTAATTCGACGGTAGAAAATTTATAATTCGCTGAAGAGAAATTTCAACAGACGCAATTAAAATACAATTTTAGTATGTACTTACTTTGCCTCGTTTTAAGCGAATCAAATTCATTACGCTTTGCGTATTTCCAATTTAGTAATTACGCGAAAACCCTCTACTGATCATTCTATAACAGTTATCGAATAACCTGTCAGAGACGGATGCTCTAATCCGTGGGAACAAAACCTGTGGCCCGCGAGCCAATTCATCACATTCATGAAAATTTGATCCATCCCGCAATATATCCGTTAAACTATTCTAATAGTACTCCCATACAAAAAATGACAATTTTAAAACGAATTTCTGTGGAAGATGTGGATGTAGAAAAAGTGGTAGAAGTATTTACACTTGGTAAGGTTGTATCCACTCATATGACTACTTTAACACAGACTATAGTCTAGCAAAGTAGCCAGGACAACGCTGTATATATCAGAGGTGAAGTGTACTCCATCCCACACAATAAACTATGTAATATGTATGTTTATTATGTATCCACCTCTATTAGTACAAAAATATGGATGTCAAAATATATATAAATAAATAAATATTATTTCTATTATATTTATTAACGAACGATAAAACCAGTTGTATATATATATATATATATATATATATATATGTAATATCAATATTCGACAAACTCGTTTTGTATAGCGAGATGACACTAATCAGATCAATTGTTCGGGGTTTGACTCTTCTATTTTCTAGCATTAGAATCCTATTTTCATAGCATAAGAATTTAGATTAATTTGAAAATAGTAAGAATATCCAAAAAGAAAAACAAGTTATCCCTACGTCACATCAAGGAAATTTTCAAAGTACAAGAATATTCACCAATAAAAGAATTTTAAAAGTTTCTTCACCAATGCTTTAAATTTTATAGATAGATACGATCAGTAGAAAATATTCAAGAGAACATCAATAAATACTTATAATTATTAATAATACATTCTTTAATTTAAATATTATTTTTATAAATCATATTTAAAAAATAAGCGAGTCTGCAATAAACAATCGGGCGTTTGAAAAAAAAAAGTGATAATTTATCACAACGTAATTTGAATAAATTAAACTAATAAAAGTTTCAATTTAACAACTTGATGCAATAATAGTCGAAACTTACCGTCGCTTGCTTCTTCAGTACTAGAAAGGGTGGCAACAGAGGGGGTTGCACACCAACTTCCACCCGCGCCCCCCGCCCCACTCTCCTGACGGGCCGCTTTCCATATCTCTAACTGAGCGAATAAAGTACTCCCAGCCTGAAAAAAATATCAATATTTATTTCAAGATAAATGTGTGCGCGTGCGCATATAAATATGTTTCATGTTTTATCAAAATCGGAAGACAAAAAAATTCCCGCACCCCCTAGTTCTCCAAAAGGAAAGTCTCAAAAAAAAACAACATCAAATATCTCTAGAATGAGAATTGGACATTGCCAGGTAGCCTCACATTTATTCAGATTGAACTTAATAGATTCCCCAATGTGTGAGTGTGGTGCCGAGGAGGAAACCCTTGACCATATCTTTTTTCCTGTCCATTGCGGATCACAAGTTTTTTTACAGTAATCTCGTCAATAGTAATTTTAAATTGCCGGTTAACTTGTGTCATCTTTCCCTCAACTCGCCACATTTAATCTATAAAATAGCGAATTTTTCGACCCGTCCTAGGACGGGTTGAAAACACTAGTCATAATAATGACTGTATATTTACTTTAAAAAACTATTTTGTCAAACTTTATAAATACACCTTCCTTCTAAAAGTCTACTCGACATCATTTATTTCACAAAAGAATATTATACATTATCGTTACCTACTAAATTGAATAGTGTAATAACTGTCAATTATATCATTTGTAACTGAATAATGTTGCCATACTTGAAAAACTCACTTTTTTAACACTAATAAATCTCAACCATCTGGCAAACAATTTGCATCGATTCGTTAAGTCAACAAAAGAGCAGCCAAATTAAAGAATGTATTATTTGCTACTTTCAATAGTTTGTTTGCAAGCCTGTTGAATGGATTTACAAGAGGCAACTCGAATTTTGTAAAGATCGTGAAATCTAAATCGCGTAAATCTTAGAACAAATATCAAGTACAGATTCAAAGACGGCAGTGGTGAGATCATTTCTAAAATCATACACCGGTCCATCACAGCATCGCAATTAACTATAACGAGCTGGCTGCCCAGTGATCATCTTGAAACTGAAAATTTGGTTTAAATATAATACGAGTTTCTGACATCGGTCAATTGCGGTTCGTTCATCTTCCAATTTGAAAAATCTATTCGAAAACGCTAATAAATAGTTTATATAGATTAATAATTACTTGCAAAAAAATAAGCGACAATGGACTTAATAATATTTTATTCATTTTTAAAATATGCTGGGTATTTTATTTATTATTTTTCAATAATTTATTATAATTTAGAAATAATTTATGCAAGCTTTTTCAAACTTAAATAATCTTTACGCAGAATTCAATCGATTTTTTGTTAGGTTTCATTTCTAGAACATGAAAAAATTTTGTATTAAAAACATAAACAAAAATCATTTCAACGGTTTAATTTACAATAATAATTCCTACTAAAATAGCAACTTCAATTTAATAAACTGCTTTAAGAATACCTAGACTATACAAACAATACGCTTTATTAAAAATTTTTTAGAGCGGTGTAATTAAGCTTCCGTAAATTAAACAGTTAGAAGTATCTAACGAACATCAAAACATGGCATTGTATCAAATGTATGCGTGGTAACTGCAAATGAGGATCATCGCCACTGGAAAAGATGAAAGTTCTCCAAGGCCGAATGAATTAAGATTATTTGTCACCAAAACTGCTCCAAGTAGGCTAGCGCTAACGGCCGGAATGCTAACATTGCGAAAACTTTCTCCGCAGCTAACGCGCGCCGAAGTTTGCTCCTTCCACATCCATAATATCCGATCAGCTCGGTATTACTGTGAGCATTGACGTCAGACTTACATATGGAGAAGGTTGGCTGAATCCAACCGACCAATAGACCTCATCGCTAAAAGTGTCTGTACAGCGGTATATTTTAAGTATAACTATGGATGCTGTGTTGTCTTGAAGCGCACTCGCGAAGATCAGGAATGTTAATAAGATAAACACAATCAATTATAATATAGCACAGCACACCTTCCAGTAATGATTATTTATTAATTCTGATAGTTTTTACGACAAATTTCTAAATAATTATAAGAACATTGGATAATTAATCTCAAGAGCGCTTTACACCTAAACTGTTTAGTAGGTACTACACTAGCATTTAAAATTAAAAATTATTATTTCAACTTATAGATATGATTTTGTGAAACGGTGAGTTTTCAGTCTCTTTTTAAATAAAGTCGCTGATGTTCCACGCTATAGGGCCTGCCATCGCGAATGCCAGTTTATTGAACTTCTTAAGTATTGCTATAACAAAAATAATACAAAGTGTCCCAAAAGTCTTTCTCATAATAAAATGTATGTAATAAAATAATGCATTGGTTTAATATAAAAATGTTTATTTTGCATTTAAGTACAGTCCCTGGGTATTTATTTCTTAAAAATTATATTTTCTAAATGTGATCCGTTATTTCGCTGGCACTCTTCTAAACGGGAGGCAAAATTTCTCAGGGATCGCTACCATTTATTCTCGAGTAGGCTCTCAGAGGGGGAGGATCGTTACTGTATATCTTTTATTTAAGGTACCCCCATAGTAAAAAGTCTATCTGTGTCAAGACGGGGCTACGTGGAGGCCAGTTTATGTCACCTCGTCGGGATATCAATTTTCCCGGGAAAATTTCACGAACGACTAGTAAGGACACGCTTGATAGTGACTGAATTCTCAAAGAATTTTATTTTTTTGCAAAGGCTTTCAACAAATTTTAATCGAAATTATTTTTCATAAAGCCTCAACAATGACACAGTGTGTACTTCCTTTAATGTTTCGCGTAAAATCAAATAAATAAATAAATATATAAACTATTACCTTTGCTTATTTTATTAATTTAACGATGTATGAGTAAACAAAACCACAAATGATTACAATGTCATCCTACATATTAACAAAAAAATGCATAAATTACACGCGATAAAGAAAGTTGGACTCCAAAAGATTAGACAAAAAACTTTTCTTGATGTTTGTATTTGAATAATCAATTTATCGCGCGCACGTGCTTAATAAGAAAAACTGCTAGTGTAAACTGCTTTTGAATATTTGTTAACTGTTGATATCGGTTTATATTTTATGTGTTTTTTAAACTATTCAGGAGAAAATTTCGTAAGCATAACGATATTAATCAACTTTAAGAATCCTTTCGTTTTTTAAAAGAATTCCTGTAACTTCTACATTACATACAATTATATTATATATACAGCAAAGATTATCCAACGCATTGAAAAGATTATCTCATCTATTTAAGATATATATGATAGATAATCAAATATATTACGAAATTAATTAATAAATAACAGTCTTGTTATTCGTATTATTTGGATTTTTGATTATATCGATCGTAAAAATAATTATTCGTTTGTGTTACTGGGATAAATATGATTTTATTGAGATTTAATAAGAGATTAATATTAAATAAGTATTTATTTATTTATTTTATCAATATGCGTGATTCATTGAGGAAAGGTTGAAAACTATTGTAGTTACGAAATACGTGAACAATAAACGCATATTTTCTACGTAAAAATTGTGATAAATGTAGGTCTGTGTTTAAATAACTGATTTGTATGCAAATGAGTTAAGAAGTTAATAAAAACAAAACTTGGTTAGAAAAGTGAGAGGCACTATTGATGTCTAAATCTATAGACATACTCACATCACGTATTCCGTACCGGTAAGCAAAAAGAAAATTATGTTATAAATTCCTGTCGAATGAAATCTCATTTTGGCTTTCAATTTCATTTCTTCATTTCCTTGTATTTTCGTTTCTTACTTGATTATACACAGACTTTCATATCTTAACGAGTGCTTCCTTCTTTCCGCTGTCATTTCTAAAATTCTTTGCTACAAACACTAATACTGCCTGCCGCAAAAGGTAGTAGGACTACTATATAATAGATCATATCTGATCTTAAAGGACTTTGGGTTTTGACTCAAAAGATTAAGACATCTATTGGCAAATTTAAGCGTTATTTAACCCGGTAAAATCAATATTATATCACGCTAGATATTTTTTGATATAATTATACTAGGCCCACAAAACATCTTGCTATATGTTTTTCTGTATCAATTATTACATAAAAATAATTAAACATAAATAATGCGAGATAAAATAATTTCACCGCGAGATCTCGGGAAAGTTAGCTGGCGATCTGAGGTGAGGCTTTGGCGGGACGCACGGAATGCGGGTAACACCAACCACACAAAATAATTATTCAAGAACTGGTAATCTGAAGACATAGCAGAAAAATAAACATTTTGTGACCTTGCGGTTTCAAATGTAAATTAATAAACATATTTTCGTTTAGAACAGTGGAGAAGGTTCTAAGAGAAGCAAGGACAGTTTCACATGAATCATATGTACATACACATATAAATAAATAATATACATACCTATCTACTTATGCATAACTGGATATTATTTTGGTGCACGGTGCTTCGCCGTACCTGGTACCATATTTTCAATCCGCTCCTGATTGAGCGGCAGCAGGGAAAAAATGTAAAATGACCAGTATATGATAAAAGATGTTAAGAAAACTATATTATTTTCACATTAATACCCTTAATAATTTTGAAAACTGAGCCAAGTGATGCTTCTATTGAAAAATAAGACTAAATTGGTGACCTTCTTGCACGAGACTTGATTCCACGACCCTGATCACTCAGTCACCATGGTAAACACATTATCACATATACCTGCTTCAAAAATAATTTTAACTGACATAGACGAAAAAAAAATTCACCCAGTGAATTTGAATATAAGTTTATTTTTATACACTTATATACAGTGTATTTTTATAAAAAAATATTAATAATTTAACATGCCCTATATCAATTAAATAATTTTGCGTATTTCCACAATCGTATGGCTTCTCTGTTCTTTCTCTGTAAACAGTTTTTATTTTTAATGTAACTTACTTGAGGGGCTCTTTGCACAAAATCCTGCTCACTGAGGGCTGCTAATTTAGCCCCATCCATGCAAAAGTATTCCATGGGAACCAGCGGTAGAGAATACTGCCTTAACGTCCACAACAGCCAGGCTTTTACATCCTCGCCACTCCATTGGACTGGATCTAAAACAAACAAAAAAATGTTATTAATTAAAATAATAACAAAAATATTCCACTAGATTTGTAGTACATAATATTATAATATTGATAGTATTGAACCTACGGACACTGTAATATCGAAAATTATATTTGTTTATAAACTAGAAATTACATATACGCATATCTTTAAGTAAATTAACCTTACATAAATATTATTTAGATACCAACATAATAATATGATTGTTTACATTGATTGTATAATTAGTACCCAATTAGCGTAATTATTTTAAATTACACGCAAAATCCACGTGTAGCGGTTTTCTCAGACTTGACAGATTTTATTCATATTTTTTATACAATGAAATAGAGCATATTTATTTCAATTTCTATACAACTTTATTGTTGACACGTTATTTTTATTATTTATATTTTTTAAATAGATACGAGTAGCTGATATAGTAGAATATGCCACGAAAATGATATAGCAATGAGCAGGCCACATCGATCGAAGGAATCGTTAGAAATACACAGTTATCCAGTGGTACTCGAGAGAAATCAAGAAGCCGACAAGCCGCCCTAAAACTCGCTGGACTGATGAAATCACTAAACTCTGAAGAAATATATACATGGCAGCGAAAAACAAATGATGTAGAAAAACGGAAGACTCTTAATCTCACTATTAAAATGTTAAAATACACTGCTAATAAAGTTTTGATTTAATCCGATGATTATTTATTTCTCAGAATTGTTTTCTTTAATATGACGATGTTCTAAAGCTGTCTAGAATCATCTAGAATCGCAAGAAACTCACGTTATGTAATTTTTCAATAACACATTTATTCAAAAGTATGTTATACTATGTTAAAATATGTTATACTATCATTTTAATTTAAATCGTTTTCATTTTTATTTATTAAAATTCTATCAAACTAAACAAAAACGCTTGTGCTATTAAAATCAGAATAAACTGGATGGTTGCTAGTAGAATTAAGTTAAATATAAAAGAAGTATAAGTAAAATATAAGCTCAAAGGTCGATTTTCATATTATAAAAAAATGAAAAAGGTAAATATTTCTGTAACTGGAAATACTGGATTTCGCTCGATATTTAAAAAGTATCGCTGTAAACAGATTTTCATATTTGATCTGTGTCGAATAATGAATGCTTTAGCGATTAACTCAGAAATATCAATATATAATACTTGTTTTTTTACTGGTAGTCAAAGCGTTTCTTTCAGCGATAAATAATAATTATTTGGGTGGTAAACAAATTACGACATTTTTTATATCTACCTTTATATAAACAAGGAAAATATTATTTTATACTTATAATTGGTATGCAGCCGCAAATTTGTATCGTTAATTATTATGATAATTAATTATCATTTATAAATTTTCAATATTTAAAAAAATCCTTAATAGATATAAAAGGAAAATACATGTTTTCGAATACCGAGTTTACCGTTTTATAAATGATATAATTATGTTAATATTAAAAGTCATTAACA
Organism: Eubasilissa regina; assembly: GCA_022840565.1. Classification (NCBI taxonomy): domain Eukaryota; kingdom Metazoa; phylum Arthropoda; class Insecta; order Trichoptera; family Phryganeidae; genus Eubasilissa; species Eubasilissa regina. The sequence continues at coordinate 13,724,962 of JAINEB010000001.1, read as the reverse complement.
CTAATGTAATTTAAATATAAAAAAAATGATAAACAGTAATGCTTCGGAATCGTATTGTACCCAGACAAAAAAAAAAAGACAGGTATGATTAACAATACCTATGAAACCGAACAATTAGTCTTGACAGGCTGCTTTAAAAAAAATAATAGATATTTTAAGGCTTTAAAAATCAGAACACGGTCCAAGGCCACCAGGAAATGACCGGAGATCATTTGACAAGTTTATAAATCGACGCATGAAGAAATAATGAAATCCACACGTGCGCTATAATTTGACCAAAATCCCATTAACTTTTTTTTTGTTGATAATAAATCAATCACATAGGACATACGTCCCTTGCTGATTGACACAACACGAACCGCGTTTCGTATGTTGAGTATTTAAGCGTACACCTTTTTTTTAAACATACTATTATATAAACAAATCTTTAACCCTTTTATTAAATTTACTTATACTATGATACAATTACAAAACGATCATATTAATTTACTTTTTAATGAAAATACATTATTATTTTATTGGACTGTAATTTTAGAACGCAGTTCTTTAATAATTAAAATAAATTAGAAGAATAAACAGAAAAATCTGTCTACCAAAAAATATATAGTGATCGCGACTCGAACCCGAAACTTTCTCTTGCCAGGAGAATGAGTTACCAATTACACTATCTTAAGCATATACTAGCGCTAATTGAAAATGCGTAATACATTATTCGCTTATAATTTGAAATAATAGAAGAAATAACTTAATAATGTTGTAAATTCAACGTAAAAAAGGTATTCTCTCGAGAAGAAAAGTTCCGGGTTCGAATCCCGGTGTGGTGGTAACTATTTATTTAAATATTTAAATGTATTATTTAACAATATATATGTATTAATATTATAATGTTGATCTTTGTTTTTGAGTGACACCTTGATGTTGGATCATGACGATTGTCGAATAAATGTCTCCAGTGATATAGAGCTTCGACGATATTCTACATCAAGTAGATATATGTATGAGTTTAACATTTTTTATATACATAAATATATTCATTTAAAAAATAATAATAATAATAAAAATTGAGCTTTCGTACATGAGGCGTTGCGAATCGTAGTCCCAAACACGCATTCCTCAAGAACAACCACACCCAAAACCTGACGAGAACGGAACCGGTTTTCAAAAGTCATACATCTAGTACACGGCTCACTTTACAATTAGATCGATATCGCCCAAACTAATCATTTATATAAAAACAAAAATTTGCCAGCGGCCTATATGACAGACCATAAAACAAAGGTAGATTTTTATACCGGCAACATTCTTTATGGTGTCGGGAGTGACTTTAATTATTGCGATGTGGTTTTGGTCACGACCGATTTTGTCTAATCAAAATATAACCAAACAGTGTATAATTTTTTTTTATTAAAACTAATGATCGTTGTCATAATAATCGGCAATCAATAAAGTTTTTTTTAACGAATTACAAATCTTACACAAAAATAATAAAATAGAAATAAACGATATAGACTAACTATCTTACCCACGCCATCGCCAAATATGATAAAACGCTACACTTTTCTATTCTCACATACCACTATTTCACTCATTCAATTTTTATATATCTGTTGTGACTGTTGATGCTTCTAACAGAGCTATTCTCCAATGGTTGAACATTTTCTGTTACTGTAGCCTTCTAATGCCTCACATATTTTCTTTACCATTCTCTCCTCACTCACACGTTGCACGTCCCCGAACCATCTCACCGACATTCGATTAAAGTAACATATGAAACCATTTTATTTCAGTACTGACGTGAATATGTTAGGGCCGGTTTTGTGATCAGTAGTAACTTTTTACTAACGCCTGTAGTAAAAATCCTTTGCTGGTTGTTGATACATCAAATTTACTACTGTCAAAGCATAGATGGAGAGGTCTATAGGCGCGACAAATAATCATGAAATTTGCTTTATTTTATTCATTTTTATTATCGATTTTTTCGCCTAGGCATTCGAAATCTGTCAAATTGGTGGTGAAATTTTTTCGTTTTATGTGCTAATGTATACATTAATATATTAAACGACAAGAACATCATCGGACGAACTCTCATCACAACAATAGCGAGATATTTAATGATTAATTGTTGTTTAACTTTCAAAGTATCAATGTGTCAGATGACTTTTGAAACAGCTGCGAAATGTCCGCCATATTTAACTATCGTTTCTTGTTTTTATTATCGGATATCGGAGAGTAAAATGAGTTTACTAAGGGATGTACTTTCGAGAAGTAAGTATTTCTTTTACTAATGATAAAATAACCCGTTTCCGAAAAAAAAATTACTTTCGTAACTTTTTTTACTTTAGTAAAATGTTACTACTAATCACACAACGTGTATTCTGAAATGTTTCTATATTATTATATATTTATATATATATATATATATATATATATCATTATTTTTTGGTATTAATTGTAAATGTCATAATGCATTTAAGGACGTTCCCAAAGAGTAGTTGTACTCAGTCTTCAAGAAGATTCGCCCGTATGTAAACTACTATGAATAGAATGAAAAACAGTTGAGGTACAGTGTACTTTTTTGCTTCCGCTCACATGCGCAGAAGTTCAAAAATCTCTCACTATTCAAATTATAAAAGGAAACGTCAAAACCTTTCAAAAGTAGCTCACTTTTAACATTTTTTACAACAAAATGAATACCGCTTGTTTTAGTTATTTTTACAGAAAGATATTCGTTAAATTTTCAATTAATGATTCTCAGTTTTCCAAAACAATCGTAAGAAAATTACTATCGCTATTCAATTAATCGTGCGCTCGTATATTAAATATTCTAATTTTAATAGTGAATATTTACAAATTTACTACCGCAAGGACTATTGAAAAAAAATTCTACGTATAAAAGACACTCATCAGTATGTGTATTCAAAGTTTCAAAAGAATTGTAAGAAAAGTGATTTTTTTGGGAACGTCCTTAAGCGCAATAATTACGTATATTATAATTAAAATTTTAAAATATAAGATAAAAACGAATATAAGTTGTTTTAAAAATGTATATATTTGCACGTATTTTGCAGTATTACCAAGAAACTAGATAATCTCTAAAATGATTCAGGATCCGACGACAAAACAATAGATTTTTTCGAATAGGTAATAACTCTTTGTTATTTTGTTTGAGCGTGCTGTCTGATTTACCAATTGATAGAAATTTAAATTAATCGTTACTTTTCATTCTATTCAATTCGGCATTGCTGACTTACTGGAACCACCGGTCACATTGTTATTAGGAAACGCGATGATAGCAGTTCAATACAGTGAAACGCGTTTGATTAAAAATGGTATCACCGTGACCGATCAGTTTGAGCATATCGTATACGCTGCCGGTGTTAACAGTACGAATTGTTACATTTAAATTTTAGATTTAATATGTTCGGTAAGTAATATCTTACTAACCGAACATATTAAATCCCGAATTATTTACCGAACATATTAAATCTAAAATTTAAACTTATTGTACCAATTAAAAAAGAAACGCATTAAAAATCGATATACGTACATCAAAAATGCAATTTTATACTTATATCACTAGTGTTTATCTTTCACTGTACAATGTTCCTTTGATTGCTACAAATCTCTTATTTCAAACAAATTATTCCTTAACACCTGCCAATTGATAAGGATAATATTATGAAAGTTGACAGACAGTCAGTTTTATATAATAACGGATTATTTATGGGTATTTTAAATTATAATAATAACGCGAATGAACATTTTCTTTTCAGGTTTTCATGGTACACTTATAAAAATTACGTATTTAAAAATTGGCGGTTGAGACAAGCACATTAGATCAGGTATCTTCCTAAAATACTAAAGCATATTATTTACAAATATCTTTTCGACATTCAATTAGGGATTTTTGGAGAAAAAAATAATACCTCGATTAAAGAGTCTCGGAATGAAGTCAATCAATGTGAAGAAAAGGCATCTATGGAAATATATCATGCCAGGAATTATAGTAAAAAAAAATTCACAGCCAATCTCTTACGGAAATTTGTGAAAATTATCTAGGTTTTCACGATTCAACGTTGTATTTCAATATTGTAAATCAAGGGTACCTAAGGAGGTACCCGCAGATAATGTAAGTACAATAAACATTAATATATATTATAATGATTTATGCGAAATGAATGAAGATCAATCCGGAACACAAAATAATGATTTCTCAAGCATTTGTTGAAGTTAAGGAAACAGAAAAGCTCCAAAGCAGCATTGGATAATTATTTGCGCCCAGCTTATCCCAAAAAAAAAAAACGTTTTTTTAGTATTTATATTTTTATGTTTCATACATTCTTATTTTAGATTTTGTATAAGAATAAGTTTTCGATTCCCCGTTTCTTGCATGTTTTAGTTATATAATATATTTATACGGAAAAATTAACTCGATATACGGAATTTAGATTTACGGACGATTTTTCAGTAACGTATCTCTTCGGTAGATCGAGGTACCGGCGTACTGCACACGAACCGTTGCAGTTTTTCTGCTTGCGTGTTGCGCATGTTGATCATTTCCTACAGACTGATTTCTTACAGCAGAAGTAACGCAATGGACCGATGAGACTTTTCTGCCATACTGCAAGTATAATGAGGTCTCTACAATGAATGGAAACGATACCTATCGCTGATCATGAACTGATTGTGGATGCATTTAAAAATATAATAAACTAAAGTGTGTCCCAACAAGAGCGTACAATTTAAATTTGGCACAATTTTTGCTGTTGTGCTTTGACAGTCAAACCATTATGACAGTTCTATGGTAGACGGTTCATCACTATTAAAAATGTATCGCTATTCGACACAACAATGGATTCTTATTGTTAAACATTATTTCAAGAATGCCACGATTCGCAAATAGCGACAAATTTTTGGTAAACAAAATGTTCCAAGTGCATCAACTGTGAAGAGAATAATCGAAAAATTCGAGGAGACTGGGTCGATTACTGATGTTAGACCATCGACACGTATTTGTCCAGGTCGTTCAACAGAAAATTCGCCAGAATGTGGCCGATAGTCCGGGAACATCCGGCATCGTGCTCAAGAATCGAACATTTTAAGAAACATTTCATGGATGGTATGAATCTCGAAGACACGTGGTTCCAACAGGGCGGTGCCACATCACGTAAAACAGTGGCATTATTGTACGATACATTCCCTGGTCGTGTAATCTGCCGTTTGGTCAACCAGAATTGGCCTCCTAAATCGTGCGATTTAACACCTTTAGACTTCTTTCTCTGGGGGTTTTCGAACAAAAGTTTGTGTCAACAAGCCCACTACCACTCAAACTTTGAAGGAGGAAATTAGGCGCTGAATCATTGAAGTCTAGCCACAGGTAAGCCAAACCGTGATTGAGAATTTCGTCAAAAGAACGCAAATATGCCGACGAGAGCATTTATTAGATATGTTGTTCCATACATAATTTTACGATTAAATCAAAATTTCGATATTTTTTCAAAAAAACTTTTATCTAATTGTCTGCTCTTATTGGGACACCATTTACAACAAAATGTGCTTTAATATAATTTTATTTTATTATATAGCAAATTAATATAAAATAAAGCAAAGATAATGATTAATATCAAACATACGTAAATGATTGCATCATAAATTAGAGATATCATTCAGAAAATTGTTAAGTGATGAAAATAATATAACTTTATACAGAGACACAGATAAAAAAAAAACTGATCCACCATCGTAAAACGTTTTATCGTCATAAACAATTATCATTTTACATTTAATTTCAATAGAATTAAAACCAGTATATTATATACTTTATATTTTACAATGAAGAATTCGCAACCTCTTCATGACGCAGGCTTCAGAATGACTCGCTAAGTTAAAATGGAGTATTATACGTACCGATTGATTGGATAACTAAGATACATCATTAAATTCTCATTTGCAAGAATAAATTATACAAGTATGGAAGCTCGGAAATTTTGCTGAATGAAGTAATAGCATGAGTATAATATGATTCGCTTGAATATAATGTAATAGCAACAGTATGTGCGCTGATGTTATGTAATAGTAAATTACTAAATCGCTTTGTAATTGTTCAATAGGGGAATTTATTTTCTTATGTTATATTTTAATATACGTCAACCGAAGGGGAAGTATTTTTATTATTTTCATTAAAGAAATTACACACCTAAAACTCCGGTAAGAAGAAACTGAGTACGTCGGTATAATTATGTTTTTACGGAAGACACATTATTGTTGTGAGGTTGCAGTTATTCATAGCATACATTTAGCGTGTATTACTCAAAGGTATTTGAGATTCGTCGCAATATAAAGTTGATTGTTTTTAAAAATGGAATAAAATATGTATTTTTAAAAGTGGAATAAATACGCATTTTCCCGGATCGAAAAAAGTCCAGGTTTGAATCATGGTGGCAACTAAAATATTTTTTCGATAAATTGATTTTTTCTGTATATCTTTCAAGTTGATTAATTTAATTTGTTATTAAGGAGAACATATTCTTATTGTGAAGCTGTAATTATTCAGAAGATATATCTAAGATGTTTTAAATACTAATTAAATGTATTTTTTATAAAGATATACATATAAAATCAATTTTATCGAAAAATATTGTTGTTGCGCACCGGGTTTCGAACCTGGATTTCTCTTCCAATCCGAAGGAGGTGCATTACTAACTATGCTACAGCGACATTATTTTTGACGATAAATTTTCGAACTTATATGTTACACTTTTTCAAATTAATACATCTATCATTCCATTATTATCATTATCATTATTATATCACCTTCCCCGGATTGGAAGAGATCCAGGTTCGAATCCCAGTAGCGCAACAACAATATTTTTCAATAAAATTGATTTTATATGTATATCTTTACAATGAATACATTTAATTTGTATTATAAATTCATCCTACAAAAAAATCAAACTATATAGTTTTTTTTTTAAATCATATATTGTTATATTTAAAAGGACACAATTATTTTTTATATATATATCCCCATTTCAGAAATAGCTGCATAGATCACAAAAGATAAACAATGTATGCTATAATTTTTTTATGACCAACGTAAGTTATTGCATTGTAAGGAATTTTGGTCATCTTTTCTAAGCGGGTAATATTATGTTTTTTTGTGGTTGTACCAAAATGTACCTACTTGCTACCTGTAACAAGACAATCGACAATAATTCTCATTGTGTTAAGTGGTGTGCTTTTTTTTGTACATTTAAACGGCCGAGACGCGAAGAGAAATTGCAATATTTAAATGAATAAAATACAATGTGGTAATTCTTTCGCCGAACCTTCGGTCAATTTACATATTTTCAATGTGAATGCAGTAGCTTTTGTCTTGTGGCAACATTCATGAATGAACATAACCGCGAGTAATGTGGGTTCGTCACCGCTGTCATCGTTAACGACTTTCTAATGGATGTACATATAAAGCAATAGTTAATTATTTTTAAAAAATCTTGACTGATTAATTGGTTAGGATATGTGCAGACAAAACAGCATATGTACACACTGACTAACAATAATTTTTGATTGATGTTTAGACCTGACAAACTCTAGGCAAATATAAATGACAAATGTCATTAATCAATTTTTTTTAAGAAGTTTTTTTTTAAATTTATTAACGCTACAACGGGCCATGAGGACCATACACGTCACAAAAAATCCTCCAGGCTTGAAAACTCACATGGATGTATCGTGACCTCACCGGGAATCAAACCCGGAAGATAACACTTCGCGAAAGGGTTTTGTTTGACATACTTTTGTTCAAAAAAATAAAACAAATTTATGGTAGGTACATAAGAGAGTGTCTCTTACTTAAGAGTGTGTGTAAAATACAAAATAATAATTCAGATTACAACTCCCTTCGCGTTTAATTCTGTGTACTGTCCTCATTTTGAATGTCAACAAATCTAAAGTGGTGTTATTCGAGAAGGAAAAAAGTAAAACAACGTGCAAAATACTTGTAGGTAATGAATATTTGGAACGAATAGATGAGTTTGTGTATTTGGGAAATGTGTTTGATAGGGTGACCGTAGGAAACAAAGTGAACGGCGCTTTGAATGGAATTATAGCTAATGGAACTTGTCAGCCGAGACAAAAAAACTACAGATGACAGGTAAAACTAGCGGTACACAATGGAGTACTGGTAGCGACACTGATGTATGGAAATGAGCCCTTAAGCTGGCAGAATAGGAACAAAAGTAGACAGTGCAGTGGAAATGAGATCGCTTAAACGTATGTGTGGCAGATCCTCAATAATTGGCGAGTTTGTATGAAAAGATGTATGAATGTGGATGAGGCGAGAACTGTGTGTCAGGACAGAAGAGTTTGGTGCTCTATTCTCTCTGCTTACCCCGTTAACGAACTTCCAGATAAATCTCAAGAGTCCCATCCGTATATGCATACTCTAAATAAGCAACCTAGTGCGACGATACCTACGCTTTGTAGAATCTAACCCTTTGTCCTGTCCTTGGATAGCATCATAACGAAACAGCCAGGTTTCCACTTATACAATCTTAAATATTGAAACAGATCGCATCTTTCATCGATACAAGAGAGCACAGCCTGCTTGAGATACAACAGGTAAATCGAAGAGATGAGTACATTTAAAATTGAAATAATTTCTAAACGCGGGGCGTGTCTCTGACGATTTCAACTTAATTTAACCACAAAACAAAAAGATTTCAATCGTTCGGTCGCTGCTCGAAAAATCCTAGAGAAAAGACCGTATGTTTTCACACAGTGCCATGTTGACTGGCTGCTGGAAGAGTCTATTATCACCGGTTGATGGGCTACTTTCATCGCAAGGTGTGTACAGTTTGCCCACAGCATTTCCAGCGACAATTTCACCAGACGGTAAGTGGTTCGCAAAGAGAGATCATCGGCAGGACTGTACTGTGACGTCACGACCGAAGGCGCGCGCTCGCGGCAAGGTCTCGGCTGTTCAGAAACTATTTACATTTGTGCATTCTGATGATGTAACGCCATCTTTGGTCATTTTTTAATAATTCGATTTAAGATTGAATATAAAATAATAGATTGGGAATATAAATAATGTGATAAAGATTATCACATTTCTGTAGAACGTGCCTATTTCCCTAACGCGTCACTTTTAACAGATTTCAGAAAATTACTTTATACTATATTTTTTAGTACAGAGTTCCAAAAGCGTGAAAAAATGTATAGGTGAAGATCGAATGAGTACAATCAGTACTCTTATTGTAATGTGTAAACATCATGTGTGTGTGTGTTATGTGTACAGTTCACCGAAAAAAAAGAAAAGAATTAAATTTTATTTTTTGAAAAATCATTTGTTAGAAAGCTTATTAAGGCATTGCTTAACATTATACTTAGTATATGTGTATCATTTTTTTTATTTAAATTTTTAAGCAGATGCCAAATTCACAAATAAGTTCTTTACGTACTGGGAAGTGAATTGACGTAGTAATTTTTAAACTCGTAAATATTGTAGCTTTTCTAAAAAGACAGATTGATGTTAATGTGTGCTTAATATAATATGTGATCACCATAATGACGAGTGTGGCGTATTTGTTTGATCTAAAACAAAATTTGAAGAGTAGAAGTAAAAAATAACTATTATAAAGTGTAAATAATATTACAATAGTAGTAAAAAAGTTAACATAAAAACCTCTAAATGGTGTACAATTTAAATTTTTAAATCTATGCTCAAATAAACATGCGTTTGTTTTAAAATAATTAGCAATTTAAAATTCAACTCAACTATTTGGTCTCCATTCTATAAAGTGCACGAATTAAAATTAGAAAGGGTTCACCATAAATTTTTAAGGTTTATTAACGTCAAACTGTGTATACCCGCTGAACAATTGAATTATTATTTTCTAATGAGCACTCTTAATTTGACTAACTTGTGTAGAAGAACTTTAAGTGATTTATTATTTTTATTTATAATAGTAAATGGCATACTGGACGCCCCTAATTTAACTGAACTGATTGTATACCACGTTCCTGCACAGAGTACCAGGTCGTCGGTGCTTTTCATTTCATCATTTACTAATTTTTGTAGGAATGCACCCACACAAAGACTTCACAGGCTTGGGAACGATTTTGGTCTTGCAGATATATTCCGATATTCTATGTTTAAATATAAGAGTGATTTTTTTATAAATACTTTAGAGTAATCGCCAGAATTATCAATGCATTTTTATTAAACATTGATACAACTTTATTATTAAGAGAACACATTCTTATTCTTATTTTTGTAAGAATGTGTTCTTCTAAAAATAAATAAATAATTGAAATTACCAATAAACCGAAGTCAAGCAACTACCACTTGTTTGAATTTATTCGAAACCGATAAAACAAAGCAACGTTGGTTACGTATTCAGGGGCGTAATGATTGGATACCATTAGTTCTTGAGCATCTGCAGACGTATTAAAGATTTCTTTCACGCTACCTCCATCACTTGAAATCAGCTAAAATATTCAAGACTCAAAGGCGACAAGCATGTGAAACTAATGGCCTACATGAATCTTGCGTTTGCTCATTGTCGTATGTGCAATGTTCGCTTTCTGGCTTGCCAAAGTACGGAAGAAACCAAGCGAGATATTATGTGAAATGGACATTGCAATATTCGATATCGATTCATATTGGAATATTAGCGTCCAAAAATTGATTCGCAATAATATAACTTGATAATTTTAGAAGCCCTGTGAGCAGACCTCTGCTGTTTTGATAATAAACTTCGCCGCCAGATGTCGGCGCACCGGCACACGATGGAAATAGTTTGGAGAATCAAAATCAACTCCGCATAAATAATTAATATCTACGAAGTGTAAATAATGGTATACGTGAAACAATGTAACTACCTGATATAAAAATACATTATTTATCTCTAATCAATATGCGAGGAGTAAATACATTTTTTTGACACTACTTAAGCATTTTAATAATGTACGTACAGTCTAAATTAAGATTCGGTATTTTTAAATGTCGCTGAATGGTTTTGAAAATGTATGTAATTAAATAGCTCTTTGGCTGTAAGCAGAATTTTAACTGTATTTAAGATCTCGGTGTCGTGCAATAATTGTATGTCACAACGTCATTAACACCTTAAATAAATACAAATTGAGCTGTTTTAGCTTCACCGGCGTGCGCAATTGAATAAGTAAGTTTATTTCTAAGAATGGTAGAATGTGACTGAATACATGAATTTTAATGTTAAGAAATAAAAATGTTAATGATTAAAAGCATCACGCACGCCACTTCAGCTGTACAGGGTGTGTCTTCGTCGCTGACACCTCGAGCGGATCAAACGCGACAAGCAAATTTTAGCCTCTCGGAGAAAAGACAAATACTTTTTAATCTCAATATACGCGAAATCATTACGTGCCACTATTTATTTTCATTTATTGCTACGGGACCGTTGCACAGGTAAGTACTGAAAAGTAGCCATACTAATTGTTTCGATGCTATTTACTCAGTGAAATATTCTAGACTTGTCCAACCTTGATACATCCGATCAAAATGGATTGAGATTGGATGGAAATCGTTGTGTGTGCAGAAAGTATTACGATTACGAAAAAAGATTCATTCAAGTAGAACAATGTTTTGAAATACTAGTTCAGGGATTTTACTGTCGGGCTGAGTAACTACACGTACAACTAGCGAGGAATCTATAATAATATTATATAGTAATAATACACAACGTATCGAGATATCAGAATAATATTAAGCACGCAGAGACTTACCTGGAGAAATTCCTAGCGCCAAGCAAGTGTTGTCCACATCTTTTCTCATCTGCTCGATCGCCAACGATAAAACAGGTTCAATTTTCTCTCTCGCCAATACACTACTGCATGATGTCATCAACGTGTCACTGGCAGAACTCAACCCGTCGGGTTCCTCCATTTTTACACTCAAGTTCGTGAAAGGTGAAAAACCCGACGTTAGAGAATCTAAGTTCAGCGGTCTTAAATTAAACCTCTTCTGGAAGGTCGTGTCTTGCAATACTTCCCTTAAAAGTTGATGATCTTTCGGTTTTGCGTAAGGTTCTATCTTGGGTACCAAAAGAGTTTCGTAGTTTGTCTGGACCTGATTTTCCGACTGAACCTTTTGCTGCGAGTAGACGGAATCTTGTAAGATTTGATTTTCTTTCAAAAACTCTTCTATATCTATGGCTGCTTCGTCTTTGATAGCCGTAGAAGTGAATTGAGATGGAGAGACTGGCTGTATATAGTGTGGAGACGAATGATTAGAATATGATGCACAGGTGCTTGCTGGAGAATGTGGATAAGGAGAGTTCCCCGAGTATTGAGGTGATAGTAAAATGTTTGGTTCCTGTTTAACGGTAAGATATGGTGAGTAAGAGTTAGGTGAGGAGTACGACAAGTTTGAAGTATCGTACGGGGAACAAGGCTGTATACTGAAGGTCGGAATAGATCCTTCGTCGGAAGAGGGAGAGGGAGTAGGGTACACTGGAGACTGATACCCGAAGTTGTGAAACTGTTCAAACAGCAGAGTGTTCGAATCGTTTTGATACTGATTTAGTCTTTGGCTTTCGGTCTTGAAGGCTGGCATCGACTTCAGCTGCGGGATGTTGTCTTCCAGGATGGTGGTGGGGAAATCGAAGTCTCCAAGGTCCGTCTCCTGCGTCTTGTGTTTGATGCAGTCCTCCTCGTCTCTGGCGCCGAACATGGGCTCGGTGGTGGGGTCCCCGAGCAGCGTGACGAGGTGGCGCAGGGATGGCGGAGACACAGGCACCTCACCGTCGGGGGGCAGCAGGGAAAGGTCAAAGCTGTCCGCTGTGAAGGTGTACTGCGAGCTAGGCGGGGACTGACCGGCCGAGGGAACTGTCTGGGGCATCTGGAACAATAACGATCGATCAGCGACTGTCGATTTTGTGTTCATAACAATAAGTCCTTTTAAAATTGAACTGCCATAAAGCAATAATAAAAGATAGTGAGTAATTTGTATTTGAAAATGAGTAAAGAAAATGCTTCCTTTCATAAATAAATTTCTCCAATTTATGAATAATTGTTGATTTAAATTGTATATGCATACGTGTATGTGTGTGTATATACAAAATTAAATATAGTTATGTTTAATTTAAGGTTTCCGCGGCCACTGGTGTCTCTTCTGGGTTAGATCGCGTTTTTTGTATATGGTATCTGGGGAAACCAAGGCTAACGTTTCGGCATGGTAACACGTCAAAGCATTGCCTCAAAAAATTACAGTACAACTGTACTTTTCGTAGGAGATATAAATCTCCCAGTTTAACTCCGAAGAAACTTCACTGGAATTATTTTTATAAATCATGGATTATGTCAGTTATTATTAATATACTAATTATTTCTCAAAAATAAAAAATGTAATCACAATTTAATTGATTTATTATTAATTAATTAATTGATCAAAACAAAAAAATCTGCATAGCGCAAAGAACAATGTCCAATTATGTGTATTTGTCAATTTTAATAAAATATTCGGAGTCATCCAATAAATACATATTATAGACTATCCTATCAGAGTATTGTTATAATATAATATTATTATAACAATACTCTGATAGTATTGTTATAATAATATTATATCATATTCCTATCAGAGTATTGTTATAATATAATATTATATTTAAAAAAATAGTTCCAAATTTTTGTGATATTTTTAGACGATTTTCGAACTTAAAATGCTCTAGTCGTGTAATGCCAAGTAAAGCAATTGGTAATAAATAAATGTGGTAGTAAATTTAATTATTGCGTGAACTAATATTTTCATATCGACTGCGTTACAGACGAAAAAGTGCAAAATAACACCAACACTTGCGCGCATGAAAGCTTAATGTAAAACACGTGGTTAACATTCGAGATAACTCAAATTTAAGCATCTTTTCGTTTTATAGTAAACATCTTGTGCGTCATGAGATTGTCTATGACGTCAGAAAGCATTAAACATTCCCTTCACGAAATATTTCTTGGGACAGAATTGAAAGACAGGGGTCCTGTCACATGTTGTGTTTGGGTTCTCACGCGATGCGAGTGTGACGGCTCTAATCGGAGGAATCGTTATCAAGTCGTTGACACTTAGTAGACAAGTCTTTCTAAATGGTTCTTTTTCTTAACAACCGAGAGATAATTCTCGATTCTTTATGCCACGCTTCCTTCGTTTAGGTGCTGTTTCAGTGTATCCGTAGTCCAGATTTGGATTTACCAACGACCAACTGTTTATGTAGAGAATGATTTATTGCATCAATTAAACGCACAATTTAATTTAAAAGTCATTTTTCTGGAAATGTATTAATTACTAGCATAAAACAATACGCTTCGCCGATTTCTTTTGCGCTAGCTAGTAGCCGTTTCGCGGCCAATGCTGGCCACTACTCAGCCAAGGCCGATTTTTCGAAAAACTTATTTTTTAATATTAAAAATATAATTTATTATACCAAAAAGGAAAGTGATCTCTTACAGATATCCAATCAAATGTATTCTTAATTACGTTACTTAAAAATCACACTGTGCACGTGCCACCTGGCGATAGATGATTCTAATTCCTGACGATCTCGCCACCCTGGCGGCGATAATTAGTGCCTATTATCAATATATCGAAAATATTTGTGTTTTGGATAAATGTCGCTGTACATCATGATGACGAAAGGTTCTTACATACATACAGTTGACTCGATTCTTAAAACTTGCCAATGATTTTCATTTAATTTTTATTATATATAATTTTTTTTAAATGAAATCGTAACATTTTTTTTAATGTAATAGATAACAATTTATTAATTTTCTTTATCTTATAATGTCAAAATTTTCCAACAATTCGTACCTAAGTACAAATATGGCAGTTTTTATAATATTATAATTTACTAATTTTCGTTCATAAGAAGTTGAAAATATGCAGTTTATTGTCTATTAATTTCAAGTTTCTACCTATTTTATTTATTTCGAACAGCTTTAAAGGGTTGAAACTTCTCGAGCGTTTTAAGTTATCGGGAAGTAGAATCGTACAAAAAAAATTTTGATACTAAAACCGTGACTAAAATCCTTTTTCCATTATGCTAGTTTTAAATAAATATTATAATTTCCATAGCTGAAACTTTTATAGCGAGATAAAAATACACCGCATTAGCTAGGCATATATATTTTTTCAAATTAATGTTAGGAAAAAAATATCATTTCGAGACATTTACAATTACTATTATGGGGGATTACATTTTATTCCTTAATATTGATAATCATTCAATGCAGAAAATATATATTTTTAAACATTTCCAACCATACTCTAAAAATAAATATTTATACCTATATAATTGTAACATGTACGAAACATGAATATATACGAATACACAATACATACACTGGGGGCAGAAAACTCAGAATAAGCGTCAAAAATAATGGATCAAAATATTAATGAAATCTTATCACACGTTTATTTTAAAAACAAACGATAGTATTTTTGGAAAAAAACATTATATATCTACATGGTATTTAAAATCGTTCAAAGTACGAAAATGTGACACATATCTGTATATAATTATTCAATCAAATAAATGTTTCCCTTATCTAGATTTTTCATATTTGTATATCAGATTTAAATAAAGGGCTTGGTTTATAATCCAAGCCAAGAAATGAAAATTATTTAAATAGGAAAAATTCAAAAATCGTCAGAAATATACTTATGGCCCTTGTCCACGGAATTAGATAGATGAGATAAATCTCAGTACATGAACACGTGTTGAAATATTAATCTGGAAATTAGACTTCAGATTCTATTAACATACATGTTTTTGTTGTAACAGAGGTGAATATATTATATTACATGATAAATATAAGATGCAATTATATTGCAATTAAACACTAGTAGTTTATTGTGTGGGATGGAGTAGACTCCATTTCTGATTCATACACCATTGTCCTGGCTATTATGCTATACTGCCATCTGTGTTAAAGTAGCCAGTTTTTTTCTTGCTGTTGTGGTGTTATTTAATTCAAGAAAGATAAACATTCGACAAGAATAAAAATAAATATAGAGAGAAAAGGAAAAAAAAGAAAATATGTAGTGGGAGTGTTGTAGAACTGGTGAATTATTTGTGTAGGCACTGTATAATGATTATGTTAGAATGTTGGATAGCGATGCTTGTAATTGATCTCTACCCAATTAGATCATATATTGGGTCCATATGTGTGTAATCTTATAGGAAGTGAACGATTTCTAGTTGGTTGCTGAGTGTGTTGTACAGTTAGCTAGGAACATGTAGAATCTTTGATAAAATGTCGTTGTTGCTCTCGGAACTAACGTGGAGATGTTCGTTGTTTGTCTTGTGTTGTGTCCATGATTTATTGCTTGGGGTGAGTTGTTGTTAGCATGAAAATATTGGACGAGTCTCAACATATAGATTTTTTTTTATGTCCAGGGCATTGTACTCTTTAAATGTAAGATCTGATGGATACGTCCAATCCGTATCGACGTACAATCCACAGCGAGACTTTTGTGCACAAACATTACCTAAAAAACCATAGATTCATACGACGATTTTTTCTGAAAGTTAAGCAAACACAAAAGCATTCATTTTGTTCTAAATACTACTGGCGAGATTCATATTCACCCAACTCACGGATGAAACATCATCATCCTATTAGACTTCTGACGCATACAGTGAATCGCCACACCATACACCTATTATTTTGTGACGCCAGAACACTTTTCTTTATGCAAATAATTAATCTAAATAGCATTACATTTTATTTACCTACTTTAAGAGAACATACATAGGGTTAAAATGATGGAAAAAATTATAACTGTATTAATATTTAGTGGAAATTTGATTTTAAGGTGTGCCAAAAAATATATTATATCAGACTTCCAACGATTACGCGAATGCTACAATAATAAACATACATCCAGAGGTCAAGTTTTTAATCGTAAACAAAACGTATTTTTAAATAATCCATTGCATTAAATCCGTCAAAATACATATATCAATGAGATTATGTTATACAGTTTGTATACGATTTTCCATTACGAACAGAATCAGCAGATGTTCTGACAAAACAAATACAAATCTATTTGCGTTCAGATAGCGTGTGAATGTGACGCCATACAGTTAAATACACTCGCTCCCCGTATGAAAGTCTATAAATTGATTGCAATACAGATTCGAAAGGTACAGAATTTTGGTTTAGAAAGGAGCATGTTATGTATAAGTAGATATATAATAGATACAGAAATATCTATTCACTAAATATTGTAATAGTATAATATTGTATTGTAATAATAGAATTTGTTAGATTTGTCGTTAAATAACGGGTTATTTTTTATTTTTTTATTTCTAATATTTCTAAATTATCTAATCTAACGCCTCTGTTGTTTACATGTAAAATTTGAATGCTGTTTTTTGAGTGTGGCCTGTCTCTAAAAGATGGTTAGAAATTCTGAAAATGCTGAGGCATCTTAAAATTATTTTTATTTTAGAAAAGTTTTGTCAACAAAATGTGACTAAAGGGTTTTTTATAAACTATTGAATATAATACCTACCTATAACTTCAAGTAAATTGTAAACACCACTCACGTTGTTCAGTGGCTGGTGAAACCGCGACACTCTGATTTAAAAAATAATTACTCTTTGTTGACTAACAATATGGAAACTGTTCCCGTACCAACACATCGTTCATGAAAAGGATACATTGAAAAACGGAAAACTCTTGTAACAATATAGCAGCATCCCACTCGCTCTTGTAATTACACGAATGAGACGCTAGATTTTTATATGCATGCATGTGATTGATCGATGACCGCTGACTATTATCGCTGTTGTTTTGTTATATGTCACACTCGAGACGTGGTGGACCTTGGGTATTTTGGGTCTCCTCCAGTTGATTGAACCCAAATCAAAACGAATATAAGCAATCTTATCGGCGTATCTGAACGTTGCTAAACCGACTGCTAATAATATTAACTCGTAGTCATAAAAAATGTAGGTAGAAAAATATTATTCATTTATAGCTTGCAATTTTCTACTATTAGTTAATAACCTAACAATAGTAAGAGATATTCCACCATCAACCAGGCCAATTCTAACCCATGTTAGAAAATATATTATACATATTTAACAAATAAGCGATGTAATCATGTGAGAGACAATGTACACAAAGTAATCTAACGTTTCTAGGGGCACCTTAACATTATATGCCAATAACCTCTTTATATTGGCAATGCCGCCTTTATAAACGCAAGAATTAATTTATATATAAAAATGAGCACGCGATTATATATATATATATATAAAAATAATAAAAATTTATTTATTATCTTTGTTTTATTAACCACTGAATTGAGTTTAAATACATCTACCGGTTACGAAAAATACTATTTTCTTCTTCAGGATGTCATAACTAACTAAATTCATTAAATTTTATTGAATTATTTTTATATTATAATTATTTAAAAATAATATTTACACAGTACAACAGTATTTTCATATATATTTTTTTTAAATAAAATTAGATAACTGTACATACCTAAACAATGAATGTTAATTATATATTGGTAAATTTTATTTTACCTTGTTAATCGGATAATGTTTCAGTAGCATTTTACGACGGATACAGAAAACATATACAGTGTATTTTGGTGTATTAATTAAATGATTTTCAATATATGAAACTGCAATAAAAAAAGTATACATACTTGAAAAAAGTAATGACGCAATAATAGATTTAATCAATTAAATAATATCATATGCTGGTTGATCTGGATGAATTTTTTTTAACTAGTTCAAAATGTATGTAAAATTTGGTGTTTGTTTCGAAACTGAAAACAGTTTTGATATACGATTTTAAATCAAGCATAATATAATATTTTTTATTTATTATCTTTGTTTTATTAACCACTGAATTGAGTTTAAATACATCTACCGGTTTCGAAAAATACTATTTTCTTCTTCAGGATGTCATAACTAACTAAAAATATATATCATTGTTTCTTCACCAGAATCTATTTAAAAAAAAACAATAATTATTTAAAAAATAAATTTAGTACCTAACTCAAATTGTTGCTTAATACAAATTTAGTCGAATAATTTTTAGGAAAAAATTTTAGAATAGGACTCGTAGTTAAATTAAGTTGGTTATTTATAATTTCTTGATTAGTTTTATATGCTTTATTTATCTCCAACGATTCCAAATTATTTAATTTGTGACCAACACCGTTTATATGCAAAATTGACAATCCCAATTTTTTATCAAAACCGTGACCATTTTCTATCAAATGATTAGAAAATTCTGAAAACCTACTATTGTTCAAACATCTCAAATGCTCCCTTACTCTTATATTAAAGTTTCTACCCGTTTTACCAATATAAAATGCAGCATAATCCTTGCAACTAAGTTTATAGACGCCAGAATTGTTATATTTATCATCTTTGTCTTTAGAATTTGAATAAATTTCCTATACTATTATTTGTATAAATAATTGTTGTTTTTTTAAAAATAGATTCTGTTGAAGAAAAAATGATATATATTTTTAGTTAGTTATGATATTCTGAAGAAGAAAATAGTATTTTTCGAAACCGGTAGACGTATTTAAACTCAATTCAGTGGTTAATAAAACAAAGATAATAAATAAAAAATGTGAATTTTAACCACAAAGTTAATATTGCTAATTTTAAAAGCATCATAATATAATAGATTATTTTTTTATAAATTATTATTTTACTTAATCAAAAGTATTTTACTTCGCACCTTCGCATTCAGGCATGGTATTATATTTCACTTTGTTAATGTATTGTGCCCCGTGCCACCATAAAACTGATAGTATAATTATTAATCAAATTTACATGGAGCACGCGTACCTACGAATATTATATATTGAGAAATGCGGAGAAAGCAAACAGCCACAAGCCGATTTATAGTGAAAGGAATACACACGAGTTTATTGTCGTCGTTTTAAGACGTTTCCGTTAGACACGTTGTTCGTACGGAAAATACATGTCGCCGCTACACGTAAATAAGCAAAAACGGTCCACAAATATTCATTCAAATAATTAAGTTTAAAAAAAATCTCCGCGCGTCTTGCAGCATCAAAAGATTGACAAGTAACAAGAGTTTTAAAGCCATCCCTCGACAGGCACGAAAGACATACGCAAGCCATAATTTAAATTATCCAATTATTTCCAATTTAAAAATGTCTCATAACAGAAACGAATATATTTGTTTTCTATTTGAAAAACGTACCTTAAGAACAAAAAGGATCATCTTTACTTCAGGAATGAAGTGTGATACATGGAAGAACTACGGGATATATAATATATAGGTATATACAGGGTGTAACAGACCTAGTCCATAATATTTTATGGGTGGATACCTGACTAAATTACAATTATGTGCAAATTCTGCACCCTAATTTTTACAAAATTATTTTAAACTTTATATGAACGTACTTTGAATTAAATATTTTCGAAATTTATCCATTATTAATAAATATCTTTGCTTCAAGCCCTAAATCATCGAACAAAAAATAGTCTATCCGCTCGAAATTCGACGACCATTTTTTGTATTCTATACATAATTTGAAATTAATTAAATATTTCAATTACACGAAATAATCGAAAAATTTCGTTTTTTTTTTAAATGAAATCTCTTACGTGGCTGAGATTAGGCACATATTCCTTGAACATTTTCGACTTGTAATTTAGTCAGATATCTTACCCGTAAAATATTGTGAGCTAGGTCTGTTACACCCTATATATAGCATCATCATTATCAACGTTTTTATCCGCTGTCGCACAAAGGTATCTCATTTGAGTCTATTTGCTGTCAAGTATTTTCGCACAAATACGTCAGTGTAGCGGGTTTTAGGGCGGCCTATCGGCCTTTTGATTTTTCTCGGATAACACCCTAGTTGACTACAATAGTACGTCTCCCAAATGATGTGCGTGTAAATATTATTTTTTCGCTTCTATTTCAACACACTAAAATTAAAACTCAAACGATAAAAATAATACGAATTTAAATATCACACTGTAAGGATATTATTATTGCGGAAATAAAACACTTCGATTTTTTTCCCAATCTAAAACATGTTCACACAGCTCTATCAAAGCACGGCATTCCTTTCTAATTCTAATCTGTTTCATTTGAAGCCGGTCGAGTAGCGCCTCGCGATAATTCCGGTCGGGTTTGGCGCCAAGATGGTGCTTGCGAGCGGCCGCCAGAGCTCGATTTCCCTCGCTTTTGCCTGACGTGAAAACTCGCCAATTGCACCATCGCCATGTTTGGGACCGAATTTTACACCGACGTATATATATACTAAACACATAAATATAACGATTTCTGTGAAAAAATGTAGCAATTTATATTATTACCTACCTGCAGTATAGTAGACAGATCAGCATTACAATGAATTTTACAATGAATCAATTTTTTGACGGTTGATTGTTTACTATTTTGTAATAAATGTACCGTCAAAAGAAAAAGGTCAAACATTCACATTTCAAATAAATTTGACACTTAACTTCAATGACAAGTATTAATTTTTCTACAGAAAAATGTTAAGATTTTAAATATAAGATTTGGTTTTAAATACTCCACAATAAGGCCATTCATTTAGGGATTATACCATAAAAAGCAATATTAGAGATGACCATAATTCTCCATATCACTGTACGGAATGGAAATATGGACGTTAAGAACGAAAGACAGGTACGTGCTGGATGCCTTCGAATGTGATGCTGGAGGCGGACCACGAGGCACACAGATATATCCTTCAAATATATCCTTCAAATATTAATTATGACTCGGGAATACTGTCCGATAAAAGTCATATTCACAAGAACAGTTGAAGGAAAAGGGACAGTCATCTACAGGATGAATATCCCAAATAGAGTAGTTAACAGGGTTATCTTTAAATGCTGCCATCAACATGACTTAAGACCAGGATAAATGGGGACGTATTCTGTACCAAGTTTTAGGGGAATCAGGGAAATGCGACGCTCAGCATCGACTACATATTGAAAAAAAGGAGCAACGCCACTTCAATTTAACCACTATTGATGCAGTAAGAGCAGTAACTATCACTGATTAATATGATAAAAGTATTAACACATCAAGTTATTAAAATACAGAGATCGTTGCTATATATATAAGCTGATAAAATGTATCAAAAACAAACTTAAAAAATCTTTAAAAAAAGAAATGACGGTGACAACAAAAACAACGAGCTGACAGGTACCTTCGATGCTAGCAGACGTAGAGATCCATGGCGGGCGAGCACCTCATCCGAGCACTAAACATCCAAGACGAACTTCCTACCACCTGAGACTGTTCACTGATAATTCTCCCTCGGTGATCTGATTCCGCGACCATTCGAGCCCTAAGCTTAGCCAGAACTAATCTGCACACAGGCCGACCCGCTTGCGCCAACGTCCTGCCGGCTATCACCGTCTCATTCACGCACAATCATGGGAAATACCTGATAGCGTAACACGAATAATTTACAGTCCTTAATAAAAAAATCTCCCCGATACTCGTCCGTCTCTCTCGTTCAGCAGCGTCTGTATACCTCCGTCTCTGTCGTTGCTTTGTACTCGCCGCGAGTTGCCTTGGATTTTTCTCGAGGTAACACAACTCCGCTGTTTGTATGTCGGTTCGCCTACGCTCTTCCTGGTTAGGTGACGTCACTGCACTCCACCACCTCCGATAC
The DNA here is from genome assembly GCA_022840565.1 of Eubasilissa regina. Lineage (NCBI taxonomy): Eukaryota > Metazoa > Arthropoda > Insecta > Trichoptera > Phryganeidae > Eubasilissa > Eubasilissa regina. Next base: position 13,702,245 of record JAINEB010000001.1, on the reverse strand, counting down.
GTTTGTGCATTACAACCAACGGAGAATAACTAACAGATATTATACAAGTTTCATTCATTCAAATGCCAATCAAATAGTGAGGTCACACTAGACGTAATGCGTGTACACAATTTCATTCTTAAAACTATCGAAACACGTGTCGGTTAATGTGACCCGTGAAACCTTTAGCCGAAATCAATCCATAACGCAAACTTCAGCTACCGTACCGACAATAAATATATCATCTTCTACGTAAAATGAGGCATGTCCTACCTAAAACGAGCCATGACCGTAGGACGGCACGTGTAGAACGTACCCAAAGCTTCTGCACCGTATAAAAAAAATTCCGAACAAAGTACCTGACAAAGAAGTTAATTCATGGCGAAAACATAATTCTCAGTGTTTGTATTCATATCACAAACGGCTTGGTAGATCTGAGTTGATGATTTGGCCAAATAAGCAACCAGCGGAATTCACAAATACCCCCCATTTAGCCCGTGCAAAAAACACCTTGAAAACAATTTCTTTATCGGAATTATGCTTCCAGTTCACGTGGGACAATAATAAACCCACGATTTCTCACATATTTGTTAAATGGTTGTACAAGAGGTTTTTCTTTGCGTGGCTCGTTTGAATTATGCATTTGCAGTGACTAATACAGTATGGGAATCTTTTAATAGACTCCCGGTCGTCTACGGTTATGTGTCATTATTCGGATGAAGCATTTGAAATTAAGTCATTGAATTCTCCCTACTGAGATGAAAGGTAAAGTCAGCCTTTCTTCTCGGAAAGGTAAGAAAAGGAAAAGTTACACAGCATGCTTGTAATTACATTAGTGTATCATTTTTATACAAGATCTTATCCGTAAACCGTGCATATCTATAATTAGTGACCGTTCTATTATTTTTATTTGTTAACATTGTTTCATTAATCACTTATTGAGTTTAAATACATCAACCGGTTTCAAAAAATACCATTTTCTTCTTCAGAATGTCAATACTAATCAAAAACATATGTTATTGTTTCTTTAACAGAATCTATTTTTTAAAAACAATAATTATTTAATACCTAACTCAAATTGTTACTTGATACAAATTTACTCGAATAATCTTTTGGGAAAAAATTTTAGAATGGGACTCGTAGTTAAATTTAGTTGGTTGTTTATAATTTTTTGATTAGTTTTACACATTTTATTAAAGTTAACAAATAAAAATAATGCATTTTAACCACAAAGTTAATTTAGCTAATTTTAAAAGGACTGTTCTATTGTTACAAAATCGGCCACAAAAATTGCCAATTTCCACAGACCACCAAATATATAGACATGAACTAACGCAAATTTCTTATCCCAATATTTTCACATTAGTGTCACCCACGTGATCACTTCTGATGACTGGTGACTTATAATGACACGGACGAAAATTTAAACGCTGACAATATAATATGCATTCATGTAAAAAATACGTCTTGTTTATACAAAGATTAAATTTTTTCTACTGTTGCATAAATGTATCATAAACTATCGGATTTATGTTTCCACCAAGAATGTGTGTATAATTCTCCTCATCCCGCAACTAATGTTCCAAACCACTCTCCTATATGTACACTTTATTTCATGTCTATTCATTTACTGGTCAGTGGCAATTTATAAATTTTGAAATTGGCGTAGAAAATATGAATTTAAATCAAAGTAAAATATCAATGATCTTTATTTGATGGAACATCAAAATTAACATTAGACACAAATCAGGTACGACGTAAGCCATTGAGTAAAAATTAAAATATTGTTTTTATAAAATATAAAATTTATGTGGCTACGAACAGTTGATTAAAAAAGGTTTATTATAGTGATGGTAAAATCGTTATTTAAACCGTTCTTGTAACTGTTATCGTGTTTGATTGTAACGATAATTAGTGACTAATTATTCGAAATTCTTCAAGCAATGACTGGTACACCACAAAGAAAATCTCGGTTATCAATCATCGTCATAATCAATCACATAACGGTTTATATATAATTATAATGTTCAAAATAATTAATTAAATTATTGTTATTACTACCAGTACTTCCTGAAATAAAATACAATTTATTGATTGAGCTGCATTTGAATAATAATAAACTTAAGAAACATCACGATATATAATAACATTTGTATGCATTATTCATGTGCATTGCATTTGTTACACTCGAGAAAACCCCAAGTGATAAAAAACATAGGTAATCAATATTCCCAGTGTTTAATCCGTCCGAGAAATCTAATGATTTTACCTTCCCACTAATGAATCAAAAAGTATGATCATCGGAATCATGAGGCGTTGAAATAAATATTAAATATAAGTCTGCAAAAGATGTTAAATAAAATTACTCGAATCGCAAGACTTTATTTTAATTAAATATATTTGTAAAATCAGTTAGCTCCTGTGCAAATGATAATTATTACGAAGTTAACAGTTCAATAGAACTTCGTTCTTATAGAAGATTTAAAACACAAAAGAACTGAAAATATCTATGAATGCCTTTGTATTACATTATTGACTCATCAATCGTTTCTAAAAATAAACATACCAAACCATTAAGGTCAGATCTTCAAAATGTAGTGCCAAGCTATATTTAATACGTATGGCTACTTATGTACTGATGCTAAAAATCATGTAAAATAACATTTTTTTTAAATCAGTTATTTACTACATACGTATACCTAACGAACGTGTACTTGAAATGACATTAGTTAATATAAATCCACTGCTTGTTATTATGATGCAAGTGTAAATACATAATTATATACAACCACGCACATTGGCTATTATATTGTTTGCAATTTTTATGGAATACTTATAATCTCGCAAGAATTAAATCCTTCTCATAAGATAAGATGTATAATAACAAGGATATAATGATATAGGTGCAGATAATCTATCGCAATCATTGATTTCTTAATAGCTATTTAACGCAATATGGTCTTTATTCATAATCGTTTCGATTAATTTAATATAAAACAGCGATATTATTGTAGTTTACTGAGTTGCACTCCTTTGACAGACGTGACGTGACAGACTTATTTTAATTCTCCGAATAATTGAATTATTCGAATATTTAATATTCTTACAATTTTTAAATCGAAGAAAGCGTACTATAAATAGAAGGATAATAGGATTAAACCTTCGGCCATTAGCTGAGTAGGCAAGTCCATAAATACAAGGCGATAAACTATATATTTATAACTGCTTTCCTGGACATTGAAAACATCAACATTTTTAATTATTTTCGAAGGCTCTTGAGTGTAAAGTTTTTTGTATTTAAAATTATTTTACACTTATTTCATTATACGTAACTTAATTAATTATAATTTATTTTTTTCACAAAATTACCCAACTCAATAGAGAAATCAATTCTCGTGTTTGAATTGGGGAAGTATTTAAGTTTTAAAATAATTTAAAAGTAGGTATAGAAATAAGATATAAATATAGAATTAAAATATTAAACAGATAAACATAATCAATCGGAACTTGTAATTTTGGACGACGTCAAATAAATAACTAATAATGAGTTTTTTTTTGAAAAATAATAAAAATAACAAAAGGAATTATTAATTTGTTAGATTATTAGACGATTAGTTGAACAACAGACTTAGTCGAGTTTTTAGATATTGAAACTATTAGCATCCATGTCAATCTTTGATGTTGATTTTGAATCTCATTAATAGGTTGATTCCGTATTATTTTAAAGCTATGCCAAAAAAATACGTATTTAAAATTTTTTAAATATTGTTTAATACTTTTCCTTCAAATCGAGTGGCAAAACGTTCAAATACTTGAGTTAAAAAATATAAATAAGTTCCTAATTATAAGTTTTTGAAGCAATGGATAATTTAACAAATCTTTATTTAAAAATGGACTCATAAAGATGATAATATAGAGTAATATGGAGCATAATATGGACGGTAAACATTTTATTTTATGACTGATTTAAATAAATATACAATAATTATATTTGTAAAATGATATTTTTTTAAATTTTCGGCTTATAGTTCATATCATATTTCACTTGATGTGTTTATTGTATTTGGAACGCTCTTTGACCTTCTACAATACAATAAGAGGCATCTAATCGTTTAAACTATCGACATTCAAGATGACATGGTATGTCTCGACATGGGGCATGGGTTTTATATGTTGCTACCATGAGTCAAACATTGTTTTTTGTATATCAGGGATGGATCATGATTCAATACATTATTGCCCAAATTAATATGAAGACGATACAAATATATATTTTCATTTGAAAATAAAATAAAAATTAATGCATATTACGTGTACAAAGAATCCTAAAACTTTTTTATATATATTATCTCATAAGCTTTCGTTAGAACGTGTTAGAAAATATTTTAAATATTCTGTCAAAATTGACAATGTTTTAGTTTCCAGTAAAAACATCAACGAGTGGATATACGCGCAAACTTTAAGAAATGTATTCTCAGCACGAGATAATGTTAATTTATTTAACCATTATATAATTTAGACATGTTAACGTTGTTTTGTCACAAACCTAATAAAAGTTGAATTGCTGACAAAGTATTTTGGTTATACATTGCTTGTGTTAATAAAATTTAATGACCAAAATGCTAGAATTTTATTGCAGATGTGAAGTAAAATTATTATTGACCCTGTCATTTAGTCCGTTCATATCACGGCCCGGAGCACAATTTTTTTTATGTATACAGCATTCCTCTCGCTCACCGTCTTTTCGGTATACATGCATCTCATTCGTGTAACCGGTCCATATACTTCAAGGACTTTGGTTTTTCCAATATCTTGCACGCGCGACACCGCCTTCTACGGTCTGGCTTATACAAAAGCTAAAACACTTTTTCGTTATTTTGGTTGAATTATTTTAATAAAACAATCATTTTCAATTTGTTTTTTTTTTTCAAATATTAAAATATTTCAGCATTCACTTTTATGTATTACAACGCAACATGGTTATGATCACATTATAAGGCAGGCAATAATGCTGAACAACACAAAAAAAAACTATTTCAATCATTACATCATAGACAGAGGTTTTATAATATTCTTAAAATTTACGGTACTTACTTAGGGCCGATTGTGTGGTCATTAGTAACTTCTAACTATGGTAACTTTTTACTAACTATTGTTAAAGCTTAGATGGATATGTCTGTAGGTGTGATAAATAATCCTGAAATATGTTTTATTTTACGCATTATCCATGGATTTTTTCGCTTAAGCGTTCGATATCTGTCACTTTGGTGGTGAAACTGTTTTATATTATGTATAATAATGTATATTAAACAACGAAATCATCATCGGGCGAACTCTCATCACTAAAATTACGGGATATCGAACGATCAATTGTCGTATACTGCAACTTTCAAAGTATCTATGCGTCATATGACTTTTAGAACAGCTGTGAATGTCCGCCATATTTAACGATCGATTCTCTTTTTTACATGTACTTTCGAGAAGTAAATATTTCTTTTACTAACAATCAAACAACCCGTCTTCGAAAATATATTACTTTAGTTAAAAGATATTACTGCTCACACAACCGGCCCTTAAAGTAGTTGCAAAAAAAATATTCAAGAAGTTTTCAACATTTTCTAAAATACTTTTTGAGCACTTAATATAAATATATTTTTTATATTCCATACATGTAAAATTACAAAATGAAATATGTTATTAGTATATTTTTTAACCATCCTATCTTAATAAGGTTCTTCTGAAATGCTATAAAACGTGAGTTTCAATACTTTTAAACATTTTATTTTACGGCGAAAGTAGTGTTATTTACTTTACCTAACTGTGACCCTATAATATTATACACAGTAATTCTACGCTAGTAATGCTATGTCTATTATAATGAAGTAGCTAACTAATAACTTTAATGAAATAAAATTCAGAAACTTGGTTAGCAAATTTTAAATATCAAAATGTAACTTTATTGTAACATTTTTTCAAAAAATTTACAATACTATAAGCAAACGTGTTCTTATTTTCTTTGTGGCATTAAAATATTTAATTTTATTGCCAAATTGTATTTTTTTTAAATAGAGATGCGTACACGGAATAGGTACATAACACATCAATATTCTTACTATTTAAACTAAGCTAAATAATATTCAAATAGGACTAGCTTGCTGGTTTCCTGGAACTACGCGCGAACCTCCGACTACTATAACACTAGACCAGCATCTTAACCACTAGACCAACAAGCTACTAGTATTATTAGTTAGTTTAGAAAACAAGTAAACGGCTAACTAAATAGGTTTGTGTCAGCTACAGCATAGTACGTGCATACCTAATTAGACTCAGTTTATATAGTATATTTACGAATCATGCACCAATAACATGCATCACATAATATTTATCATTTTAAAGTAACATCGTAGTATAATGATTAGTGAGTTACTTGCCGACCGAGCGTAAGGTGTATGTTTAGGATGAAGTATTGTGTACGTGGAGGACTAGATGTCTAAAATTAATACAGTAAATAAAAAAAATGTTTTTAAAGTAAAGAAATTACCATGGAAAATATCTAAATCTATATTTTTTCACAATTTATAAAGTTAAGTAAAGCACAATTTATATATTAATTTGTAACTGAATTCATTTTATATTTTTTATTCAGAAAATAAGTGCTTATCTTGAACGATGAACAGGAATAGAAGCATGAAGGAGTAGGAGTAAAGATAAAGCAGTATTATGCATATTATGAAGAAAATCAGTAGTCGGTCAACGTTTTTGTAATGTTGAAAGAATGCAAGGGATAGCATTGTATTGTTGGACTCAGATCAAGTCAATTTAAGAACATAGAAGGAATAAATGTTTGGATAAGATAGACAAGCATTGTTTCCTCCGGCGCGAGTGTGAATCTATCGAGATAGCGAATTGAATCGAAGAGTGAACCGGTGAAAGAGTAAAGCGGGAGAGATAGTGAATCAGACGGGATATTGAATCTGGCAGCAGATTAGCCATCAGTAACAACTGACAATACCGGTTGTTTTCATCCACCTTAATAGGCCTAGTACAATACAGGAAGGCAACTTATGTTCATAATAATTAACAGTCAAGAAAAAGATTGATTATTGTTATGGAACCAATTAATGAATTCGATTACCAGGATATCAATAATATTTTCTGATATTAATTACCCGCCTTCTCTATTAGTTATAATAACACAGCATGTTTATAAAACCCCTATCCTGTTTTAAAAAATAATGTTATATATATATATATTTGAGCATTAACATTTTTGTGTTTTGTGTGAGCACCATCAATACTTCTGCACATCCACAAACCAGTCTTGGAAGAATATTGAGAAGACGTCACCCAAAGATTCATTTCAAAGGTATTTCTGTTTGGAATATATCTGTATTGCCATAATATGACTCAACGTGGCTCAAGTTTTTCAACACAACCATGTTAGGATGACTCTTAAAAACAGTCTGTTTGAGTGATCACGAAATGGCGCTAAGTTAATCGTTCCATTAATATTGAGATTAAATCTTCTTAATAAACCATTTAATCACATGATTATCACTTGCCTATAACGCTTTACATTATTTCTAATATTAAAATTTTTGCATATATGGTCTTCTCGTTTGTAGATCTCTCCTCTCCTTCACATTGCCTACAGTATATTTGTTTGCCATTCATCTTCTTTGCACTCATTTAATGTCTTGCCCAATCAGAGTAACACTTTCAACTTTGTCAACCATAACACAATAAACATTCTACTATTAGATTTATCACAAACACTACAGAATTTCCATCTCAGATTCTATTTTGTAAATAAACGTTAGATTTAATATTATTTACCGTTAAGTAAATAAACGTCTACATATTTGTATTAATATAATTATTTTAATGGTACACTGATGCAAGAATGCGGAATTGTGTAAACAACGCAGTGTATTTAAATAAAATAGTGATTCTCTTACATAAAATATCATTATTCAAATGAAATATTAAAATATAACAAATATATTTTAAGACTGATTTTTTGTGTGCGCAGTTAATACTTTTTGTACTGATATTATAGTACTAGTAATTCATTGGAATGTTTTAACATTAAAAGTATGTAATCAATCAATTTTACTTAACGAAAAAATTACATATATTAGAGTTGTCTTTTTTATATTTATTATTAAATAGTTTAATTAGTGTTTATTTTAAACAAATATTAGTTTTCGATTATCTTGCGCACTAATTTAAAATAAAAAGCCTTCTAATTATGACTTTAAATATTTTTTAGGTAAAAACGTCATCCAAAATTACAAATATATTCTCCCTGACCTACAATGGTTATTCTCATATCTCTAAACAGCCAACAATGAGCAATTTTTCCATAAAAATGTATTAATTGTGGTCACTTATGTTTTAAACCACAAATTCTACCACAAAATAATCGTTTAAAATGACACGCAATAATTGTCACACGCATGGGGAAAAAATATGAAATTCGAAGAAATTATAGTATTTTTCCAAGAAACGACCCGGAAGTCATAAACAATCATAATTTTACAACTCTTTTTTTTAGGGAAAAAAAATAGTTAAATCGGAAAAGGATATGAAATTGATACAGCAAAGATTAATGTAATAAATTTTTGCTTCACAAAAAAAATCGGAAAGATATAAAATATTATAGTAGGTACCTACATAAACAGTATCCCTGTTTCGTTTTCGGCCATACAATGTCATCATACATTTGTCCTAAATTTGTAAGTCTTCCTAACTTATTATTTTTGATACAATTTGATCCACGATTAAAGAGATTTTTATTTTGAATCAAAACCAAAACTAACCTAGTAACTTTTATATACATAATATATTCGTTAACATATATATGCTTACAAATAGATCGAATGAAACGTAAATTGTCAAAATATTGAGGGTTCTATCAAAAAGTTAAATTAAAAATAGTAAGAGAAATATTGTAATGTATTTATATTATTATTATTATTGGAAAACTTTATCAAAATAATATAAATACTTACACAAGTTTTTTTATTTGCATAAATATAATTCTTGTCGTGTACGCCATCGTATCGTGCGACCGTAAGATGTATGTAGGCATATTTTGAATAATATAATTTTTAATGTAATCGTCTGGCTATATATGAAATATTATTATGAACGAGTATATCACTATGAATGTTCTATTTTTCAACGTAGGTAGGTACCTACTTTCTACACATTCAATAATAATTCAATTTGACTGTAAAATTTATATTTTTTATTTATATTTAAAATATATATTTTTTTATCATTATTTAAAGGCTTTCGTGTAGTAAATATACAACATAACTATATATTTTATCATTGAAATAATATCAGTTATATTGGGATAAATTTATAATGCGATATTAAACTTTATTTAATTAGTTTTTGGTGAATTTAAATTTCTATCTCTACAAAAACTCAATTATTCTTCCATTACAATTTTTCAAGATGAAAATCTTTCTGTTTTAATACATCATTGATTAAGTAAAAAATATTTAGAATGGAACCACTAGAAGTTTATGTTTTTACTAATTCCATGCGTCATTCGTCAGTGTTCGGAGCGCGTCCTGAAGATGTTCAAAGCACAGCGGGCAACTGCTGGTAATAGCAACAAGCCAATTATTTACATTCAAGAGGGTGTCATTATTCTGTCATGTTTAGATTTCATCGAATATTAATCTGGAACATTAGCGCATCGCTCGTATTAATTTGTAATTTATCTCAAACATATCCGCGAGACAAATCGAATAAAGATATCATCTCTGTGCAGGTGTAAACTAAGATTCCCCAAACCCACCAACGTGGACCCCGTATATTATTGTATCATTAGGTATCTATTAAAAAAAACTACATACGTGACAACTAAGAAATCTAATTAACAAAAAAATAATATAAAATACATTTTTTATTCTCAGCACTTAAAAACTCACCCAGTTATCAAATGTCCAAGGAAACTTGATCTCGTTTTATATAAATATTGATAGTCACCCCCATAATTCAAAATCTTTCTTATTTGGGGGTGCATAACCCTATTGTTGTTTTATATAGTTATATATGTGACAATGAAAGAAAAATAAACTACTAAGTGATCTTACTTTTCACAGTACAAACAGTCGACTTAACTTTGACTGTAGGTATAAAATAAGATTCTGAACGAAAAATTATTTATAAAGATTTGACATAAAATGCTCCATTATTAAAATATAAGAAAAAATATTTGTACTTATATTTAATTCTAGAAATGATGTCCTATTTATTTGACATATTTTTTGCAGTGTTGTGTATCTAAAACAATTTAATCTATACCCTAGAAAGTTTTCCTTCATCACGCCTAATATTAATCCTAATCTTTCCGTAGACTGCTCTCCAGGGTGTGAAAATTCATTTTTTTAACCTATATTTTAAGTTTGTACGTTTTGTTAAGAACATTCGTTTATATGCGTATAATTATTTTTAGAACTAATAAAATATTTAGTTATAATACAATATAATTTGTTTAAGGCGCTCGCTCTATAATATTTTTATCTTTAATAAGATCATGGATTTTCTAGTAGTACTTTAATTATCGTAACATGTAATCGTGTAAAACCATTATGAAAATTCAATTTAATTCAAATTCAGAGACAATGGCTAGATCCAAAATGGAGGTATTTTTAAAAATCGTGTTGTATTTAATCTTCGTGCAATCTATATATAATTGGTATGTGTGCTATGCATTTCATATAACGTTGTAGTAAAATTGTGTTATCAACGTGCATGCATCGAGAATCAATAAATACTTCCCAATTTATTTCATTTGTCAGATTTTAAAATTACGTGGACACTTAAATTAGTTTACTGTTAAGTTACTACTGGTAGAAGATCATGTCTACATTATTATTAAAACATACGTTATTTTAAATCATAAAGTTTAAAAATCATATTATGTTAAGCTTTTTAACATTTAAATCAACAAATCCACAATTATTGTTGATTCTTTGTTTAAAAATAGGTAAAATACGATGTTTAAAAAGTATGTTTACCACGAAACTGCTAATACGAAGCGCTGTAAGTTAACATTGTTGTAGTTGGTACAACTAAGAACGACTCGCTTCAACCATTTAGCCGACAGCAATATTTTTAGCTAAGGGTCGGTTTTTTAGTTCAAGTTCAACAATATTTACCGAAATATCAAATATATAGTAAAAATTACTCGTAATCAGTCAACTCATTATTACATTTAAAAATATGAATAATACTCTTTTTAGAGCTTTAATATGAAGCAAAAATTATTTTTCTATTGATCGGTTAGGACAAACTTTGAAGTTGAGTGACTAATGAAGAAATTTTACGATGGATAAATAAAGATTGTGATATTATACTCACAATATCACAATATCGTGTCAAGTGGAAATATTTATATCGAACTGCAAAAATACTGGCGAAAATCTATGGAAAAATAAGTTGAGACCGAGGCGACAATTCTGATTAAATCTTTTAAAAACCGGGTTAGGGCGCAGTTTTTTTTTTAATATATATTTATTTACACCCTATCCTGAATCGTTTTGAGAGTTGTTTACTCTCATTTCGATTCGTCATTATTAATTTTTTTTATTACACTCAAGAACAGTTAGAAGATAGCATGCAAAGAAGAAGAAGATTAATTAGTTAATTAAGTTAAAATATATTTAAGTTAAAATGAATAAATATATAACTGCTGTGTAAAAATGTAACACACAACGTTTTCAATACTTGCAAATATTAGTGAATATAGTGTTTATTGTATGACCTATTGAAAAACTAACTATATCAAATGAAAAATGATCTAATTTAAATACCAATTTAATGTATTAATTATAAATATATACATATAAAATCAATTTTGTTGAAAAATATTGTTTTTGCGCTACCGGGATTCGAACCTGGATTTTTATTTCCAATCCGGGGAAGTACACTACGAATTGTATTATAGCGCCATGATGATGATCTAATAATGATCTAATTTAGATATTTAATAATATTTTCTTCAAAAAACTATGTCTATTCAGGAAACAGATGAATTATTGTATATTCACTTTTGGTATTCTGTTCTTTTTTAATTAAAAAATTTGCTTTTCAAATAATTTAACATTATATTTAAATTAATATTTGGGAAATTAAATACACACATTGGTGTTAAGTACAGTAAAAAAAACCTCGTTGAATCTCTGATAAACGTATATTTTTTAAATTTTGTTTTATTATCTGAAAATATTTTCTAAATAAGTACCTATTTGAAAAACTGAAAAAAGTGGGTGCCTATACCAATAAAGTATGTTGTAGAGGTAATAAGATTTAAAGATATTAAACAGGCATGCAAATATCAACCCACGCAGTCAGAGCAGAATCAAAATATGAACCTCCAGATAACGTGCACGTTTCATGGTAAATTTTGTATGGAATTTTACCTTTTGCACACGGATTAGGGTATGAAATTAGTGTTGTAATACCGAGATTAGAATTTTCACATAAATGAAGAATTACTTAGTTACGAAATGTAATGATTTCTGCTCACGAAGTTATTAACCAGGACTGACATTAGAGACGAATGATCGTAATGTATACATTTATGTTCTTTTGCATGCTAAAGAATTCGTGATATTTAAAGGTGAAAATGCATGAAATAGATTACAGCTCTAGAACAATCATAGTTAAATTAAATCAGTCGTAGTTTGTAATAAAAGTAAACTCATATGAAAAGAATTAATTAATATATTCATAAAACCGTAAAGTATGTGTGCCACACGGAAAATTAAATGTAAAATTGATTTATTTCATGAAAATGTACTGTAGGTGATTTAATAAATTAATAACAGTACTACTTTATGTAGACAGGTAGTAATTTATTTTTTTAACGATCGTTTTTCAACATAAAAACGTCAAACTATTTTATTTTTCATTCGTTTCATCAGATGTTGTTATTAAAAAGTGTTTGCAGTGTTTCGTAAATATGGAAGACGGTCCAGTTCAGAAAAAGCGATGCTCAGATAGATAAAGACAGAAATTCGAGCTAGACAAAGTATCGATATTTTAAACAGACTGAAAAATTGTAAATCGTTATACTTAGTTTGAAGAAGATACAGTACAGACAAAGTGACGCTTAAAAGGCCCCCTAGGACGGTTTTAAACGCTTACTATAGAATAAAATATCATTCGCTAGATTTTTTTTAACCACTGAATAGTTCAAGGTCGCAACAAAATATTGACATTAGATAAGAAAATAAATAAATGCTTTCTTCCTTTTAAACAAAAAATATTCTTCAAAACAACATCTGATAAATAGATGTAATAATAATATGGGAGTACTCCATCTTAATAATGGTGTCGTTGTTTTCAAAGTCAATCAATGCGTTCACTGGACTTTAGTTGTTTACAACAGTTATAATTTTTTTTTCATTTAATAGAGGTCTTAAAACGCTGTATAAATAAATTACTCAGTATCTTTCAAAATCATTTATTGTAGAATAGAGGCGGTTCAGAACACAAGGGAAAAAAAAATATTTCATCCACACAGCATTCAGAATTCATAAAATATTGTACTAATATTGTGGTGTTAAATATTTTATTTCCCTTGAACGCAACGAATGTATAAAAAAGTCAGACTACATAGTGAAAACAGGTGAAAATCAAAAAAATTAATTGCATATAGCCTAATTATAATTATCTTTAAAAATGGGTAACATAAATAAAACTCTGCAGAAGAATTAAAATTATTTTTATTATGTGATAAGGACACACTCTCGTAACAAGAATACGATTTTTAAGAGACCTTCCCAGTTTACTACTTTGCGCAAATATGAAGAAGATGGATTCTTGGTGAATGTCTATTAGGAAAACAAAAGACAATTCTACTAAGAGTCTAGCCACAATCATTGTACCACAAGCTTGTAATATTACATGATGGTCTAATTGGCAAGGTGAATTAAATATTTTAAGTAATATTCATAAGTTTTTTTTTAAATTTAATTAAAAACATAAACATTGACACATTAGAAATTAGTATGTTTACTGAGAAGCTAACGGAGGCAACAGTGGAATAGCAACAAATTACTAGTCCCACGGCCAGGCAAACACGTAGACCAGGCCCTTACTATTCTCCCCCTCCCTATCATCATTATCAATTATTATCATTTTCTTCTTTAAAAATGATAGTAATTATAATAAAATTATTATCTCTGTTTATATATTTTTACATACTTGCGTAATAAGTACGTTTCAGTTGTACACCTCGTAGCTGAATATTGAAGGTCCCAGAGAAATTCATATGTGACAATTAAATATTTATTACAAGAATAATACAATGATGGTACAAGATATATAACTCAAACGGTAAACGCAAAAGAGAGGCCGCGCCTTGCGCCCCTTTTTACCTCCGCACACACGCACACACACATACACATCCTGCCCCGGCAGTGCGGCTCTCTGACACATTCACATATATATGATCTCAAGGACATCACATTTATATTATATTTTTACTATAAAGTTCACGCCCTTAAAATATATAACGTAAGATACAAACAGCTGTTACTATCTAACTGGAAGTCTACCACCCCTCGACGTGCCATGAAAAAAAACTAAGATATACCTACTCATACATATTTAACTAAGATTTTTAAACCTATCCTACTATGGGCGACTGCCCAGGCTGTAATTACGCCACTAGAAGGCAAGGTTAAAAGAGAAAAACTTCTAACAGTAGACCTACATTATTAAATTTAAATTAGCAAATCGTTTTAGGTATTGCAATGCCGTCGGCATCTGGCACCTTCGATAAAATTAACCCACTACTAAACACACCACTAAAATTATTTCTTCCAATATTTTACATTATTTAGTATAGATTAACAACATAAATAAGAATTTAATCAACAACTAAGTATATGAAATTAATAAAAACATGATATATTTTTAGGTTCAAAGTTCAATAATGACGGACAGGTCACATTCCAGTACCGAGTGCCGATCATAATGTTATTATTATTTTTGTAGATAAATATTGTACCGAGTTTGAAAAGGTGAAGAATATTTTGAGATATAGTTTTAGTAGTAGAGTACAGCGATGGAGACTCAAAAATTAATTCGACAACCTCAAAATAATCGTCGTATTATAATATTATGATAGCACAATCTACGCACACTGTGGCGTCCCAGTAAAATTCGAATAATATATTACAAAGTATCAATTATAATTAATGAATAAATGTAGAAAAAAGTGCTTACCTATCTTTCTCAAACATAAACTAATCAACGAAATAAAAAGCAATCATTATTCACGATTTTCTTATTCGAAGATTAAATTTTAAATTAATGTATTAATTATAAATATATACATATAAAATCAATTTTGTCGAAAAATATTATTTTTGCGTCACCGGGAGACGAACCTGGATCTCTATTTCCAATCCAATACCGATTATGTTATAACGCCAGTATTTTTCATGACAAATTTTCGAACCTACATGTTACATTTTTTCAAATTAATACACCTGTCGTTCCATTATTTGAAAGCTATCTACATTATTTTTACAGAATCTCAAATACCTTTGAGTAAACCGACTGCAGACGCCAGAATTATCAAATTTTGGACACATTGATACAATATATATATTATTTTTCAAAAACAATATTTTTCGACAAAATTGATTTTATATGTATATATTTATAATTGATACATTAATTTAGTATTTAAAATATCACAGACCTATGTTCTGAATAATTACAACTTCACAATAAAAATGTGTTTTCCTTAACAAGAAGATTAAATTATTCAATAGTAGCAAATTTTAAATAATTATTATTATTATTTTTTAGATTCTAGTAATTTTTTAATGTTTATTTACTAGTGAATTTCAAGAGCATTATTGCTGAGGGTTTTGGCAGCAAAGTAAAGGGTTAATTCGGTGCCCCGCCTGATACACTAGTATTTTACTATATTATATATGTGATTTGTATACTAGTATTTTACTATATTATATGTATGATTTGAAAATGTTTTGGGCATGATTTCTTTCATCACTTTTGCAGTAAAATATGCAAGGATATGGTTTAAAATTTTTCAGGATCGCATTTAGACCGTTGTATATTTTCGATGCTAGAAAGAAATGAAATCTCTGTGCCAAAGTTTTTTATTTTTTTATCATTTAAGTACATTTATTTTTGTTATTGTAGTTATATTATCATGTAATGAAAGTTTGTATCTGAATAAAATAAACTATTTCAAAATGGCACATACAACAAAAAACTTTCAATATTTTAATCATTGGCTTTAACTCTAATTACATAAGATACCTACCATCCATTTGTAGTGGAATCTTACTGAATTTTGATTGATACAATATTATTGTTTCCATAAATAGTTATTCTTTGTTGCTAGAAAATACTAGAGTAATTAGAAAATCAATTAATTTTTATGACCGCCAACGCTAAAGGGAATTTTGACGAAAGTTTTAAGACGCCGCGGCATTGAACATATTGTATTTACTCTGTAAAAAGCAAAAAAGGTTTTTTTTTTTACACAAATTAAACGCGAAAAATTATGCCTTTTAAATAAAATCGTGCTTTTTCGCCTAATGTCTTAAATTTTTATATTTGTTATTTCAGAGAAGACTTTCTTCATAAGTTATAAAATGTTTCTTACTAGCAGATCGTGTTAACGCATTGTAGTAGTTAAGTAATAAGGTTCGTGCAAACTGTCACGTAATAAATCCCCATCTCATGATTCGCTATACTGTAAATGCATTTTGTAAACCTAAATCGTGCTCGCTAAAGGTCACCTTTTATGATATCACAACTAATCGAAGAACTTAACCCAACTAGAAAGAAGGCTTTTTCATAATACTATTTTTCCAAAGCAAAATAATCAAATTGTTCAGAATTATTCAGGAATTAATAAGAGTATTAGTAAAGAAGACTCCTATCGGAGAAATATTCTTGAAACAAATTAATTAATTCACAATTGCAGGTGCGCCTCTGATTTTAATATAATACAAATACGTATATTAATCCACTAACAGATAAATACAAAAATTGATAAGAACATTCGCAAATTATTTAACGCAAGGTTATTCATGAAATGCACATTACGTTTTTAATACGCGGTTAATCGCCCAGATTATACCTAGTCAAATCTGTGGGCGTATTTTTAACAAAAATATAATTAATATATAATTAAATAATACGGTTGTATTTTGATTACTTACTCAAAAAGTTAATAACGTATTTAATTGTAGAAAGTTTCAAATTAAATTATTTCGAAAAATCAGCATTCTCAAATCAAATCATTGCAACACGCTAAGAGAAAGCGACATTTTTAAATACAGTTATTAGTACATAGTTTAGTACAACTAATTGTTGGTCGATGAAGGTAATCCACTTGAAGGACTTACTGGATCAAGGTGCTATGTAACAAACACTCTTTGCGTTTAATAAGTTCAATAATACGTAGTTATTTATTTCGAAACTATAGAAAAATGTGTATTGATGCATGTCATCGTTTCACGAATCAAGCTCAGGCATAAGAAGCGGATCGGTATTCAACAGATGCGAATAAATTGAAAAAATCACGCTTGAACAATATTTCAGTACACGTTTTAATAACACATTTATATGATAATCAAAGCGCGATTCTTCACGATTAGAACTAGTTTTGCAAAGAAGTCGACGGGCGCCTCGGATTAAATTATTAAAATAACATTTTAATGTTTAAACTCACCGATTCTCTCTCCATGTCGTAATTTCGTCCGTAAATCATCTTCTCTCAAATTCTCAAAGTCCTATTTGCACAAAAATAAGCCGAAATTTGCGTGACGCGACTTCAGAAAAGCGCCGGAGCGAAAGTTTTCACCGTAACTTTTTTGTCAAAACTCTTTTCGCTCGCGAGTCCTCTGTCAAGAAAGTGTATGGACAACTGCACAAACTCACGACACATAACT
Organism: Eubasilissa regina; assembly: GCA_022840565.1. NCBI lineage: Eukaryota > Metazoa > Arthropoda > Insecta > Trichoptera > Phryganeidae > Eubasilissa > Eubasilissa regina. The sequence continues at coordinate 13,684,294 of JAINEB010000001.1, read as the reverse complement.
TTTGTATATTTAACGATATATTTTCTCGCTGTGAACTAACGATAAACAAATATTTATTTGATTTGCACAGAGGCGCTCCGCGCATGCCTGCCCCGTACAGCGTCTCACGAGTATATGACGAGCGACGATAGCGGGTTTATAAAAATGTCTGCCTGCCGGCGACCCACTTACACCCGGTATGCTCGCCGATAAGTGGACAGAAACGCGATAAGTAAATCCAACAAACGAGGAGAAAAAACGTAACATTATCCTGCTTCATTTTACGATCTTAGAAAATAAAATAAACATTTTATAGTTAAAAATAGCAACTTTAACGCTAACAAACCGTCAGCAGCAATTTCATCTGTAATCATAGAAATCATATTTATAATATACTTCCACATATAAAAAGAGTGAGTTTTCATTTGAAACAGTTACGTACGGAAATCAAATGTTATTAACTTTTTTACTTCGTTGCTTTTTAATCTCGCTATGTTTATGGCTGCCAGAAATTAGTTCTTACTCAAGCCGCTAGATGCTACACGAACAAAAGTTTTAAAAAATGGCGGTTTATTTTCAACAGTTTATTTACTTTCGTGAAATGTGTCGGTAATTAGATGACACCAATGTAAACATAACGAGAAATTAACAAATAGAAATTAATTTTGTCACAATATTGCGTATATTGTAGAAAGAAGATGAATTGTTTTATCGATTTTTTTTCTTTTACATTTGTTTCAGATGTTATTTAATAATTTATATTATAACATAATTGTAAAAACATATTTATATCTTCAAAATAATAATTGTTATTTACCAATCTTGCCCTGTAAATGTATTATATAGCAATGAATTAAGCTTACATGTATATTATTTTATTTTAATATTATAAAATATAATACATTTTAGAATTATCAGTAGGATATTATAGTACAGTAGAAATTACAATTACAATTACAGTAGGAATTATCCGTAGGATTTTATATTCAAAGAGTACAATGTCCTAGATGTAAGACAAATCTTTATGTTGAGACTCGTTCAATATTTCCACGCTAACAACTCTCCTTGAGCAATAAATCATGGATATAACACAAGACAGACAACATACATCTACTCACCAGTTCCGAGAGCAACAACGACATTTTATCAAAGATTTTACATGTTCTTAGCTCCGAAACTATACAACACACTCAGTACCAACTGGAAATCGTTTAATTTCAATTAGATTACACAAATATGGACCCAATATATGATTCAATCAGGTAGAGATGAATCAGAATCATGGCTATCCAACATTCTAATGTAAGTTATACAATACCTTCACTAATAATTCACTAGTCCTGCAACATTCCCACTACATATATTTTTATTTTATTTTTACTTTTATGTACATATTTGTAATTCTCTTTTTATTCCTGTCGATGACTTAAATAACACCACAACAGAATAAAAAAAAAACTGGCTACTTTAACACAGATTTCAGTCTAACAAAGTAGCCAGGACAACGCTGTATATATCAGAGGTGAAGTCTACTCCATCCCACACAATAAACTATGAGTATAATTATGTCTTATGTTTATTATGTATTCACCTCTATTAGAACAAAAATATGTATGTCAATATATATATATATATATATATATATATATATATATATATATATATATATATATATATATATATATATATATATATATATATATATAATAAATAGATATTAAAATAGATATACATATTTCATTTAACATTTATTTCTTCTCTATGATAATAGGACTCGTGTATAGAGAAGGAGTGTATACAAGATAATTTATTTTTCAGTTAGTCTATGTATTTTTTATCTTATATATCTTGTTATGATAGAGCTTTTGTAACTTTTGTGATTAATGTAAATGGTAAATAATTTAAGTGACTTGCAGGCAAAGATAAGCAAGGATTGTGATAAGGCTGAGAAAATACTCACATTAAGAAACATATGTGTAAAACTAACAACAAAACAAAGTAAAAAGCTGCCGCAATAAAAGTAATTGAATTAAGAAAAGTTTATTTATATGACATAGTCCAGGGATCGGTAAACTTTCCAGTGAGAAGAGCCAAATATTAAGTAATGAGAATCTCAAAATTTTCATAGAGCCGCAACATAAATTTTTACTAATTATATAAATTTCTTACTGACATAAATATAAATAAAAATATTCTAAAATAAACTATTAATCGAATAATTCAATACATTTTTTGCAATAAACATAAAAATAATAAAAATCTCAATAAAAAAATACTAATTCAGGGGTTATTCAAAAATTTCATATAAATTTTATACCAATAATTACAGTCATTAATATCTGCCAAATAATACATTGATTTATTATTAGAACACTATTTATTTTTATTTTATTAATGGAATAAAACTTTATATTAATTATTTTAATTATTTTAAAAATATGAGAATGAAATTATTTATTATTTTTATTATATTATAAAAAAATAAATTTTAATAAAGAAAAAAAAGAGATAAAATCAAGATTTTTATTTAAAACTCAAATTCACAATAGAGCCGTAGGTTATTCAGAATAATGGAATATTGTATACGAAAGCTAGAAGCTTCAATAGCTAAGTGCAATACATATAAAACAATAAAATCTATATAATTAAACACCGTTCTGACTAGTAAAATTTTCAAAAAGTTTACTATTCAAAACGGAGACCTTTCATCGCTTTCAAAAGCTTTTCTATGTCTGACAAGTAACTACTTGTTCAATTTCAGGCATGATTGTAAATTATCATCGGTTAATTTGCTTCTTACCTCATTTTTTATTTGATTCATGTTTGTTCGCTTAAATAGGTAGAACCAAAGATTGTAAGAATGACAAATGCCAGTTCTTTTATTGTATTACATGTTTTAAGCAAACAATTCCATGTATTATATATGATTGTAGATGAAAATATGAATTAGAGTTGATGAGTCGCAAATGCCTGCAAAAAGAGCCGCATGCGGCTCGCGAGCCGCTGACTACTGATCCCGGACTTAGGCAAACGAATGCCGGAATTACAGAATAGTCAAGACGTACATTGTTAACTGAGTGTGGACACTGGATACAGGAAGTCAGTGGTAATTGCGTAAAATTGGTGTAACCAAATTAATTCTGATGGATAAAATATCATAGAACCAGCGAGCATTTCTAAGAAGTTTTATATATATCAGGAAATATTAAACGTTGTGGCATTCTAATTTATTAATTATAATTCTTAGTCAGTCCATTTCGTTCGAGATCGAACTCTCGCTCTTCACCCTTGTATATTTCCAGTAATCGTTAATATTTTCAGGCTATTTCCATCATTTCTAGTAACGTACCTCTATTAAGAGATGTATAACATTATCTTCAATTCAATATAATAACATTAATGGCGGTGTATAAAATTGCACCATATTCATTTCCGGCATAAAACTAAAGTGAACATATAATTATATGCCTCTAGTTACATTATTATCGTACAGTGACGTCGTATCCACAAATCGTTGTAAAACATGTATTATATAAAAACAAAGACATTAAAAGACAGTTTGTTAAAGCTTTTTCATTTTTTTGCTCTCTTGTAAAGTTGTCTAAATAAAGATGTCCTATGCCTCCCAACTACAGATTTGTTGTTTAATGGCAGTAAAAATATAATATTAGAATACTTGGTTTTACATTACTGATATTTTTATTACTATTATTCATATTTTTTAAAGATATCGTTAATTTTAGGCGCATTAATTTATTATTATAGTGAGTGAGTCAGATAATCTTAGAATTTCTTAAGATTAATTTTCATCTCGGTATGTGCGCAGTTTTAAGAGATACGTAATGGGTTTATTTTTGGGTGTTCCCATTTGGACTGGCAAACAATTGGTTGTTTTTCAATATTTGTATTGTCTTTAAAGATTTATTTTATGTACCTATCTAATAATTTACAATTTACGTGTCTATAATTATACTACTTCGATTGAAAACCGATTTGTGTTTCACAAGTGTACATTTTATTCAACTAATTTATTTATTTTATTTTTCATGTACAGATTATCAATAGGTCTTTATTAACCCTGATTGATAGTTCTGATATAATATTAAGGTACAATGTTAGAACACTTATAACAGTTTTGGTTTACAAAATACACTTCTTTTTGGCTAAGTCATTAAAAACGCTGTGAAATATGAGAATGAAAGTTATGTTGTAAATTACCGCACATAAATATTAAAGTTTGTGAGTTCCAAGGTCAATGAAATCTATCCACTTCCACAGTCCCATACATTAAAATCCTTGGCTTATCGTAGGTGCGCATTATATGTTCAAACGGCTAACCCTTGAATAATATATATATTTTTTTTTTATTGAACTTGTGTCACGAAGAATATATTCATGAAGGAGTTGAGATGAGATCTCGTTGTAGTAATTTACCATTCTAGGTCAGGGAGAGCAGGGCATATTTGAAGCAAAAGGTTAGCCCTTCCTAAGATGGGGAGCTTATGTCCCCGAGCGCCAGACTAAAGGGGGCGCCGAAACGGGTATGTGAAATTTATGAATTGAAAATTTTTTATTTAATTCACGTATAAAATCATAGCTTTAATTTTTCACATTTAAATATATTATTCACAACATAGCTATATTATTTTTAATTACAAAGTGAACGGCGCTTTGAATGCAATTATACCTAATAGGACTTGTCACCTGAGGCAAAAGTAGCGGTACACAATGGAGTCCTGGTACCGATGATATGGTACTACTAATGTATGGAAGTGAGGCATGGAGCTGGAAAAAAAGGAACGAAAGTAAACTGAATGCAATGAAAATGAGATCGCTTAAGCGTATGTGTGGTAGATCGATTTATGACAGAATAAAGAATGAATAAACAAGGAAAGAATGTAAAGCTGATCTTAGTATAGTCAGTAAGATTAAGAAAGGATCACTAAGGTGGTTTAGTTATATGGAACGGATGAATGAGGAGAGAATGATATGGAGATATATGACGCAAGTGTTGATGGCATTAGAAATAAAGGACGTCCGCGGAAGACTTGGCACAACCAGGTAAACTAGATACTGGAGGATCGTTCTGTTAGAAACCTCAATAATGGACGAACTTGTAGATGTATGAATGCGGATGAGACGTGAACTGTGTGTCAGGACAGAAGAGTGTGGCGCTCTATCCTCTCACCCACGGCGAAACAACGTGACAGTAAGTTAGTTAGTTACATAGATGTATATATATACACATATATGTATATTATGTATTGTGTACTCTATAAGTAGTAATCAAATAAATATTTAATGAAAATAGAAATTATTAGTTTTTTTTTAAATATGATGTTACAATCCCATAGAAAATTACAAGACTTTTATATTAAACAATTTTATTTCATTAAAATTTATACTACAATTTGAAAATTGTAAAATATATATAAAATTTTAGCGGGGTACGGGAGGGGGGGGGGGGAAGGGCGCCAAATACCCTAGCTACGCCTCTGATTTGTATTATATTATGTACAAGGTAAACCTATCCTATGACACTGTAATTAATAAAGTATGAGAAAATAAATTAATAAAATAAAACCTAGTTTCATAACCTTGCCTTGGTAATTCCTGATCAATTTAGATTTGCATTTCAAATTTCTCATTTAACACCACATTCCGTGTTAATTGATGTACGTCTCCCAGAAGCTGTCCCTTTTATTGATCGAATCATTTTAATGAAAATACCAGGGTCAGTTTCATTTTTCATTGTTTGAGCCTCCGCTATTTTTTGAAACGACAATGGTATTGACTTGTAATATAATATTATTAAGGAAAACACATTCTTATGTGTTTTCCTTAATAATATATGTTGTATCAATGTGTTCAAAATTTAATAAAAATGAATTGATAATTCTGGCGTCTGCAGTCGGTTTACTCAAAGGTATTTGAGATTCTGTAAAAATAATGTAGATGGCTTTCAAATAATGGAACGACAGGTATATTAATTTGAAAAATGTAACATATAGGTTCGAAAATTTGTCAAGAAAAATACTGGCGTTATAGCACAAAGGTAGTGCACTTCCCCGGATTGGAAATAAAGATCCAGGTTCAAATCCCGGTGACGCAAAAACAATATTTTTCGACAAAATTGATTTTATATGTATATATTTATAATTAATACATTAATTTAGTATTTGTAATATAATATTTCATATTCTATAATATTATTATACTTTTTTCTATAAAATAAAGTTTTAACTCGATTAGTGGCACAAATCACTCTCGAAGGGTGGATCGCCTATTTAAAAGAAGAAGAAGAGCCTCTGAGATTGATTACAAAGATACAACGTAAACTTGGAAATGTCGAAATTGAGCAATATTTTGTTTTTATAGAATCAAAAGGTTACATATCATATTGTTGATGTTTGTTGAGTTAACTTTGTGGTTAGATATAATTAATTTTTGATCTATACCACTGTGAGTTATTTTTATCGTTTCGATACTAACGTATCTTCGTCGGGACTGGTGCATAACTGGAAATGTTATTTATTTGTTTATTTTTTCATATCAAGAAAACCTTGTATTAAATTAATATAATTTTGTAAAAAATATTTATAATATCAGTCTTTATGAGTATTCTACATATGCAGTATGCATCTCAATTTTTATGACATTTAATATTTTAATATCAGCGAAAAAAACCAACAGACACATAAACACGCTTATTTTATATTTATCCCATCTGCCTGACACATCGCTGTACTAGAGCGACCAATATTTATTAGAGCATTTTTGACGTGATTGCGTTCATGTTCTGTTTGTAATTTATATGTAATGTATTCGAAATACACTTCAACGATAATTTTGCTTAGCGAGACCACTATACTCAAAAATTCAAAAATCAACTGAAAAATTATCTACATTTTTGCCATAACACACCTTTAAGGTTTCTGCGTATACGTGCTTAGAGTTGGTACGACTGCGGTCACGTGTGCGAAATTTGATCTCGATCGCGTCATTAGCCTTCCAGCTATTACAGTGCATATATCCCCTCCCCTGCAGCTCCCCTAGCAGTTTGCACCAACAACGAGCAGTGACCCTTTTCTCCTAAGGGGCTGAAATTCATCGTAGATTTTTATCACAACACGAGGACAGTGCTTTATTACGTAAAATTGTTTTTTTATAGATTGAGAAGTTTGAAAGTGGCCGGACGAGTGTGACGCACGAAGAGGGAGCAGGACGCCCGTCAACCTTCATCATGGACCAAGATTCAGCAAGCTCGAGAAATGGTTCTAGCGAATAGGCGAGTTACCATCGGTGAGGTAGCGTCTTCTTTGAACATCAGCCATGGTTCTACCCATCTAATCATCCACGACAAACTTGGCTTTCGTAACGTTTTATGTAAATAAATTAAAGAACAAAATATGTAGATAGTTTTTGACTTGCCCTCGTACTAGATAGCTGAAAACTTCCAAAACGTTTTTAACTCGTAATATAGGTAATTATCCACATATGAAATATCGTGAACTAGATTCGTTACATTATTTTTTTATTTATTATTATTATTATTTTTAATATGGACCTTAAAAATTAGAATATTCGTGAAATACCTTGCACGATCAGGCAGGCCAGCTATTAGAAGATAAGCCCTCCTACTTCAATAATCGACGATTGTTTACGAGAAGATGTATAAACAAAGCAAGATTGCAGAACAGAAGAGTACGGGATTCCAGCTACTCGTACATACATATATATTAATTGTTTATAATAGTGTAAATGTTATTATATATATATATATATATATATATATATATATATATATATATAAATATAAATAAATACAATATTTTACATACATTAATAAGTATTTATTATCGTATGAAATTAACACAATTTCAAGTATGTATGTATTCGCCCGGTTGCTGTACAGTAGTGTTATTAAAAATAACTTATTTTCCAAAAGAAATCCATTATCATCGCATTGACATTATTATTATTGCTACTACTCAGTTAAAAGGGTTACTTAACGGCCAGAATACACTTTAACATAAATTGTATGATTCATTAATTAAATTACAGGAAAGCTTAACTATGAATGCATTTTGGACAATAACCAAGATTTATTTTATATCTTGGTAATTACCTACCATTTTGATAATTCATAAAGCAATTAATATATTTCAAAGAATTTGTTGCCAAAAACGATCGTATCAAAATATTATTCCATGTATTATGTCGAAAATACTATTTACTACTTTTAAAATGACTCATTTATCTGAGTACATCAAAATTTCAAAAATATCCAAGCTGTATATGTGAAAACTTGTAACATTTTGGACTATTTGTCAAACAAAACTATTTTCTATATTAGTCAAGCATTTGAAAAGAAACCGAATCTCAAATACCTCTTCAATAGTGCGGGACTATCTGATACATATCGACTTTTACTTCCAAATGTTGGAGACCTGAGAGCAGTGGCGTAACTATCCTCATGCAACCGATGTGGTGCATTGGGGCCCACGTTAGATAGGGGACCAAAAAGTTCACGCCCTACAATCCAAGTATTGATACCTTTACCAGTGTTAATATGGACTGATAATGTCTAAAATCCACAACAGGAAGGAGTGGAATTTTACAATTTAAAAAATCGTTACTCAAGTATATTCCGAAGACATTACCGATATACATATTAGGAGTACCCCGTTAATATTTCGGGTTAGGGACCAGACCATTGTAGATAAAAGACTAATTTTAATGTATAAATCAAGCTGTACTAATATTCATTCGGGGAGTCCTTTTCCCATTCTACATTGGTGCCTAATTTTTGTAGTTACGCCACTGCCTGATAGTAATTTCCCACCGTGTACATGCGTTCTAAATATTTCAAGAATATAAATAGGACTAGTAAGTTTACCATATGAAAAAGTTTACCATCTTTTGAAAATTACTGTGGCGATATTGTGCTACAAATTACCAACGCATGTCGCACACAGTTTATTGTATTCGCTATGTAATAAATATACCGTAATATCGATACCATCTCCCTTGAGTGTCGCCGTATGGATAAATTACATAAATATGTCTATTTGGATATTTGTTCGCGTTAATTAATTACATTATGTTATGCTGTAATGGTACACACGTATTTTTTTAAATAAATTATAATTCCACAATTAAAAAATAAGCTATAGGTACGAAAATCGGTCGTGGCTTAGTAGCGGTTTAACATTGACCTCTAAGCAGCCATTACTTGAAGCGGTAAACCCGATTGTTATCTTCCAACTGTATGAACGTATCTATTAACAATGGATGTATTAATTTGAAAAAGTATAACATATAGGTTCGAAAATTTGTCGTCAAAATTACTAGCGCTGTAGCATAGTTGGTAATGCACCTTACCCAGATTGGAAAAAGAGAATTGATTTTATATGTATACCTTTATAATTGATACATTTAATTAGTATTTAAAACATCACAGACCGTCTGTTCTGAATAATTACAACTTCACAATAAAAATGTGTTCTCCTTAATAATTAATAAGTTTTAAATTATCAAAGATTATAATTGAGTAGCTTGTTGGTGTAGTGGTCAAGACGTTGGCCTAGTGATCTAGTGGTCGGGGGTTCGCGCCTCGTTCCGGGACACCAGCAAGTTAGTTCTATTTTTATAGCACAAGCGTTTAGCTTAGTTTTAAAATAGTAAGAATATTGATGTGACATGTATTCCGTGTACGCATCTCTATATTTATTAAAAATAAAAATAAAATAATTACAACTAAATATCCTTATTGTATCTAAATTGTAGATACAATTGTAATATAGAAGGAATATCGTCGCTCTTGTGTTGGTAACATCAAAGCAGTTGGAAACGTTGATTTTAAATAAAGATGATACCGCGTTTATCGTTCATGAAAGGATTTATACATTGATCGGCTTTTCTACCTGCTGACTAATCAACATGGTACCTGGTACGTGGTGTTACCGCGCTGGACAGTCATAATCTTAAATGCGGGAGTAATCCTCCTTAATGGTCCTAATACTTCCTGTCATGGTCTAACTAATCGATTTTTAATACATAAAGTATAACTAACTCACTTGAAGTACACTCTTATGACCCACCATTAGTAGGTAACAAGTTTTTGAGTATGAATTAGATTTAAAATATAATTTATGAATGGTAAAACTGGTTTAATATGCTAAGTAAATATTTTACTCATCTTGTATAAGTAGATGGTACAGTCAATGTGTATAATGAAGACATTGTTCATAAATTCTATGAAATAAATGTTTTCTTTCGTTTATCATACATTGCCAAAAAAAAATTATACATATCAATATTTATAAAAATTAAGATTGATACATATTTTGTGTGAGTATGTAGATTGAGGTTGCAAATTACGAATGTGTGGGTATGTCGTGTGTCAATCAGAAGGGTCTGTTTCTGTGTGAGCGGTGGGTGCCACGATAATCACCCATCACTCACGTGTTTATTTGATGATTGTGCAGTGTATTGTGTAAGTGTGTATGGCCTATTTACGTTTGTTATTTAATTTACTGTTTAGTTAAAATGTTTAGTTCAATGAATACACTACACGCGAAGAGTTACGTAGGCAGTTCCTGAAGATTTCATCTGGAAGGTGGCGGTGAGAAGAATGGAGGTCTTCCAGATGACTGCTGGTCGCATGATATTGTTGCCTGGCGTCAGTACTGGATGTTTATGTTTATGGCTGTCAAGAGGCTTGTTTTACGCACCGGTATACGCAAGGTCGGTGGCGATAATGACCTTTTATTTTTAAAAAAATCAACGATAATACAATAACATAATAATTTATTTTATTTGGCAGACGATCTCGTTTGTATTATCTTACTTAACGTATCTTTGTTTTATGTTGCTCCGCGACACGGACCAACAACAACAATAGACATAAGACAATTATATAAGGTACGATTTCCGATAGCCCTTTAGGTAAAGTCGTTAAAGTAATAAAACACTTTTCTTTTTTAATAGATAATTTCCTATCAAATTCTTTAATTACATTTTTTATAATATTAAAATAATTAGTTTGCTAAGTATATCATGTTTATTATGCTGAAAATTGTATGAATTTCTGAATATAAAAATCTGAAATTTAAATCGAAAATCTAAAATTCTGAATATAATTTCTGTATATTAAAACCTAAACTAAAAAATGAGTGGGAAGTGTAAAGAAAACGAAAACTTTGTTGAGATTAAGTTAGAAGAAGCGATAGACAGCACGGCAGATATATTATATGAAATTAGACAGACATGTTATTTATTCAATTTACATATTTTCTAGTGATTTCCTGGCATTATATAAAATGCCTAGCATGTGAAATGTTCACACAACATTGCCTATTCGTTTTATGTGTTATAGATGATATGCCTATAAATTACAAACGTTGCCTAATTACATACTTTGCCTATAACGCACATACGCTTAAAATGCATTGAACGGCATGAAATTAACCTACAAAAATCTATTATATTTTTTACTTAAAAAAGCTCAGTGTAATAAAACTTACGTATAAAAACAAATATTAACATAGAATTTATTTTTTGAAAGGTTCGCCCAGTAAAATTTATCACGAATACCTTCTCACATGCCAATCGAGCGTTCTACCGTCTTAGCTACTTTCTTAGTTGACTACTGTACCAAATTATAAATTAATAAAATGATGACATATGAATTATAAAATAAATTAATTTTTTTTTTTTAAATCGAGGTAATAAAAATTAATTTACTTTTTAATAGAATAGAATTTGTATTATATGAAGTTCTCGCAGATCTTTTAAATTAGAAAGACAAAAATAGTGTGTTTGAAATAGTTAGAAAATTCGAAATTTTAAATTTGAAATAGTTGAAAATATTTAAGAACTTTGTTAGGGTACTTTGTTAACAAAACAATTGATATAGGGGTGATACGGTACATGTGTCAGAGACATGCAAAGCGTATTTTTTTTATTAATATTCCAGCAGGTGTAATAAACCCCAAAGGGTCCCACCCTATCCCGAAATCGTTTTGATAGTTGTTTACTCTCATTTCGGTTCCACTCAACAAGCAACTCGTACAATATTTTACAAAATCCTTAAACTCGTTTTTGGACTATATTTTAAAGTTAGAGTAGTTAGCTAAGTTCCGGCACTTAGTTACTTTAGAACCTTACGGCGTTCCTTCATATTATTTTTTTTTCCTTTTCCTTATTATTACAATTGGTCAATATTACATTTTTTACTTTTTCCTATTACATTCAGTTATTAACATCCTAATACCATCGTAGGTTGGCTCCGGCATTATCGTACCAGAGCCACACATATCATTATCACATTTAATTCAGAAGGCAGCCAGAAAGAAGATATAAAAATTATGCACCCCGAAAAAGGGAGGATAAATGTCACATTTACGTATTGCAGTTGCAGAACTTACTATGTCCAGGTGGCAAGAGGTGCGAAGGAGAGCCAGTGGAATGCTCCGTTAGGTCTATTTAGCCACCGCTCCTCCCGGCACCGTCCATCCCAGCACCCCCCAGCGGAAGACTCACACCCTAATAAATAACAGGTGTAATAAAATAATTAGCAGGTGTAATAATAAAATAACATCAAATTTAATTTATCAGCACGTGTAAAAATAAAATGACAACAAATTCAGGCTATGCCGTAAATAATTTTTTTGCCATAAAAAAAATCATATAATAATTTATTCTATTCTTTATTCGCAACAGAAAAACTATCTCAGTACTTGAATTTAACAATCCACAGAAATGTCTTTCGCGGCTGGTATCGAAGATGATATTAAATGTCTTCCCCGCGTCACGCTTTAATATTATATATTTATTTGTTGGCGTATATGTACGTGCTGGTACTTTAAACTAGGTATGCACGATTATAATAATAATCATTATAATATAATTTCCAAGTCTCGTGGCGATGGCGTCTTATCTCATGTATAAGGTATGACTTGTCACGATGCTAAATCAGGTGTGAAGGTAATATTTCTTTACGCAATTAATTTTACTTTACACCTTTTAAATGAAGGTATAGATGTGGAATCAACTACTAATAAAAATATCAATCAATTAAATTTTAACAGCTTGTTCTGGCAATTCGATATCAATAATAATTAAAGATTCTGTTCTGACTTTACGTGTGATCAATGAACTATAGATACACCGATAAGCATACACAAATAACGTCCTTATTCATTTACTTTTTTTACTAATTTTGAAAAAAATCCAAAATGCATGATAATTATAATCGTTGACATCTGACAAAATTATTATGTTTGAAATAGTTATTAGTATGATAAATTTTAACAAACAACAGTTCAGGTATCTTTAATACTCAGGTGGTAATAAAAGGGTAAGAAGACCTCAATTTCATTGGGAGAACAGCGTAAGGATAGTTTTTTTTTTTTATGTATTTTTACAATTTTATATAATATATGAATTACTTGAATCTGTCCCAAAACTAAAGTTACATATTTTTGTGAATCGCTTACCTCTTCAAAAAAGAGACTAGCTCTTGTGCTTGGAGAGGGACTTACACTATAGTAATTTATATAGAGTAATATATTTTTAATCTATAATATTATTTATTTTCTAGTTATGTACTTCTGAAGTGTTCATTTAATTTCTTTTTTATTTGTCTTATATACTTTATTTCTTTAATTTCTGTAGGAAGACTATTGAAGTTTTTTTTCCCTGAGTACCAATATGAATTTTTCCTGATAGTGTTTAGTGTCACATTTAGCGATTTTAAAATTATTTTTAAATCTTAATGATGTACTTATTTCAAGTTTTACTGTATTATTTTCTTAGACTAATTGATTAATCGAGACTTTTTTTGTAAATGTTTTCTATTTTAAGTACTGGGAATTTTGCAAAAAGTGCTAGTGTTGAAAAACTTGATCTTTATTTTTTGATTTCAAAAATCAATTGTCGTTTAAAAGTTTTTTGCAGTTTAGTAATGAATTGAAGAATATATACTGGGTAAATTTCATTATAAAATCTACATATTAGTGAAATCGGATTAAAGAACAGAATATCGCTATGGTAAGTATCTAATCTGAATATTTCCATGAAGACGTCATCCAAAACAATTCAAATTATGTTCTTTGGATTAGTTTAGTACCTACCTACATATACTTACAGTCTTTCAATGCGGTCACAAATTCTACAGTCGGATTGGTTCAGAAAATTATATTTTATATTAACAAAAGACATCCTGAGTGAAAAATCTAAGGCGAACAAAATAATGTTTTTTTTTTAAGAACACATTCTTATTGCAAAGTTGCATTGTTATTGATTAATTTAATTTGTATTAAAAAAATAATAAATAATTAGACAAAATACTTTGTTCAAACCACTATTTATTGATTATTCTACATGTTTCGATACCTATGGTATCTTCTTCAGGAAACAATGTTTACTGAAATTAAAAATACAAGCATAGATAAAAACAAAACTGGTGAATGAATGGTGGTGGGATGTGAATTGGGGAAAACAAATTTAAAAGGCAACTATTTTCAAAAGAAGATCAGTATATTTATAATATTTAGTTTGCAATTAAAACTTTTTCTTACTTCTAAAATTTCAAATTCACCTAACTGTAAACCGCTAGTATTTGTAGGTATAATTTCTAAACACTTATTAATATCAAAAGAATGATTTGTTTCCAAAGGGTGACTGAAAAATTCTGAATAGTTGTTGCTTTTTAATGGTTTAAACAAAGTATTTTATCAAATTATTTATATAAAATGAGGCCACAAAGTAATTTTGCTAATATTGAAGATGTAAAAAAAAAAATAATGGTCGTCAACATGATCGCTATCATTCGATAACCGGACAAACAATAAAAGAAGAAGACTCGAACGGATTGACTACTAAAGACATGTCAAAGAGTTATGTGGAGACCTTCATCCAGTCCAGTAGGATAACAGATAACGATGATCATGATTTCACATTTCAATAAATAAACCTTTGTCCCGTGTCCTGTATTGTGCCTCAAACTGAAATGTGTTCAAACTCAATATACTTTGTTGAATTATTACAAAATGTTAGAGAAGGTTCGTTTCAAATTTTTATTTTTAATACAGACGTTTTAGAAAATGCATCACGGATAAAATATAACTAAACCAGATCAGATTTTTTGCATGTTAGTAAGAATGATATGAATACGAAAAAAATATAATAACATTTACATACTTTTAAAATTAGCAATACTAACTTTGTGGTTAAAATTCATATTTTTTATTTATTATCTTTGTTTTATTAACCACTTAATTGAGTTACATATATACATCTACCGGTTACGAAAAATATCATTTTCTTCTTCAGGATGTCATAACTAATGGTTTGTTTCTAAAGGGTGATGGGTAAATTCTGAAAAGTCGTTGCTATTTAGTGGTTTAAACAAAGTATTTTATCTAATTATTTATATAAAATGAGGCTACAAAGTAATTTTGCTAATATTGAATTATGACATCCTGAAAAAGAAAATAATATTTTTCGAAACTGGTAGATGTATTTAAACTCAATTAAGTGGTTAATAAAACAAAGATAATAAATAAAAAATACATTTACATTCGTTTAAATCGGTATAATTCAGTAATATTCAGTACAAATTTTGAATCAGTGCAGTCTTCAAAATTATTAATGTACTAAATAAATCAGTACGTCTAGTCATTTTGAATACAATTAAAGATATCAGAAATATTACAAAATGTGATACAAACGCATAGTGTTAACATTTCGGCAAAGAAAATAGTAAATTGGTAGAAATAACTATTATTTTTAGGCGATCTTCGTTCTTACTTTGATTTCTATAAAGGTAGGTAATAAACAATCCTTATACAAATAGATATTTCTGTTTTTTTTTTTGTACACGTACCTGATCTCATGTGTTAACATTTTTAAAATCGTTGTAGAGTATATCATCAGGGTTTGTGTTTAGACTCCGCAGCATTGTAATGAACATCCCTTTTAATAATTATTATCTATCTATTGAAATAACAGATTAATAATAACTCGTATAATCGCTCACAAAAAATATATACGGGTACAATAATTTAAAGGCCAGGGTCTTGTAATGTAACGCCTTTTTAGAATGCTATTAATTCCAGTAACTACTTGCAATAGGTTAGAATAGGTGGAACGATGTTAGTTTTCGTGAAAAAAGACTGACATTACTATTCCGATACGTCACACATCATCGGCGTAAATCTTTACAAACGTGTAATATTTACCTTTAAATATTACCAAACTATCGTCTGTCAAATGTTAAAAGGTATATGTATTGCAATGGTGATAAGAATGGTTCCAACACTATTAAATACAGTTAGTGGTTTTCGGTATCAAACCTAGCGTTCTGTTTTTAATGTTAAACCTGAACAGATTACATGAAAATCGCGATGTTCTGGTGCGTCAAATTTTGAGATACTTGTCTACGAGCCCTCGAAACAAGCCTGGATAAACGGAAAAACGTCGATAGGTCCACATAAAATTCAAATAAAATGTATAAACGAATTAAATAGCGTTGTGTATGGGCGTATTGATCTGTGACGCGCCATGGACATGCACCGTTACGATTGTCAATTAAATTATAACAACTTATTTATTTTATTTTATTTACATTCTTACATATTAAACGATTCTTAAAGTATATAAAAAAGGTGAATAATCTTCATAATGTAAGTGATCTTCACTGTCTCCTTAACTAGACCGAAGTCCTAAAGGAGACAGGATTTGTCATTCATAGTGCTGTAATACTATGAAAGATTAGTACAGTCACAATATATAATTAAAAATACCTAGTTTATATAGGTATAATTACAATACATTATCGCCAGTGTGAGTCTATGACAATGTGAGCGGTGTCGGAGGGCTCAAATGTTAGTTTGAGACGGTTGTGCCTCGAAAAAGAGTGTGCGTGTGTGACAGATGAAACAGAGGGATTGGTTTAAGTGTGAGGCTGGGGACTCAATTCCCCCAGCGCTCACCGTGTTCGGACGATCGCGGAATGTGAAGAATATGTGTGATTGTGCACTAGATCAGGTTATGAGAAAAGAAACTACTTACGGTTGACACGAAATTTATTCAATACTCTTACACAAAGTTATGTGCAAGTGGCTACTAAAAGCTTGTGATCGGGAAGATGTTAAGTAGGCGAGTGACGTTGACGCGTCGGTCTTCCCGATGGTTGTCGCTTATGTTATTATGGCATGTCCTTGACGTCGGTACCAGGAGTGTTTATGGGTGGTGAGAGCCTGGTTTAACAACCAGGTAACCGTGAGGGGAGTACAGAGCTTCCACACGTATATATTCTCACTGAACTCGCCTCACGGTTACTTGGTTGTATATATATATATATATATATATATATATATATATATATATATATATATATATATATATATATATATATATATAACAACCAAGTAACCGTATATATATATATATTAATAATAAGTTATTCCCGAGGTGTATGCTTTAAAACCCTTTCTATCCCGAATTATTAAATTTAAGTGCCTAGCAACAATATATTTTTTGTAGTATTCTTCAAACATTAAATAGGCAAATTGTGATGGAAAATAAAAATAAAAATCTAGACATATAAATATTATTAATTATAATTTGTGACACTTATAATAAAAAAAATATAGTATAACATAAAACACACGAAAGAAATATTCTAAAACATTAAAAATATAGTTGATTAATTAAGAGAAAAAAAATTGTGTTAAAAAATAACTATTAATAATCATAAGGAATACAAGCGCGTCAAACCTAACCTTGTAACAATGCGCAACTGACATTTCACCTGCTGCAGTGTTGACATAACAAAAAAATAACTAATGTCAGTAGTCTAAATAAATCGAGTAGACTATTATTTACATAGACTTTGTAATATCGTCAGAGAATTGAAGATATATGACTGGATCAAGTTGATGGTACTTTATTTAATGTATCGTCAGGATAGGAAGGGTTAAATTTTAATGATGGGTACAAAATTTAGATACCATAAAATATTCCGTGTTTCGTTTTCTGGTCTAATCTGCTGTGTTTATCTGACCTTTATACACGGCAGATTATCCCAGAAAGTTTCTGAAAACCTAAGAATATTTCCATCAAATATTATTAAAAACTTCCCCGGCTCTGCGCGAGTGATAAATGGATATAGGTTAAAACTTATCGGGTAAATTAAACATGGTCGGTCCAAATGTACAACGACTAGAATAAATTAGCGCCAGTCGCCTTATACAGTCGCACCGCATTGCCAATTTTACAATCAAGTTAGTACCCACCTACCTTATAAATTTTCATTTAGTCATTTCATTGGAAAACCCGAGTTGAGAAATCCTCCGGCTGTGTCTGAGTAACATTGGTGCGATTGCCAACGTGTCCGCGGGTAACAACTTAAGGTTTTAACGACAACCGCGCTATTCGTAGTTGCCACGCGAAAATAAATTACCTATCTCAATTTCCTTGCGAAATGAACCGAGTCACGAAACAAAATTTAATATTAGACACAAATGAATGTCCATTATATGCATTTTATACATTGTGCAACGTGCAACGTGGCGGTTAAATTTCTTTAAAAATTGTCTAAGACTGAAACGCTGAAATCTTGATATAATAAATACACATACAATCTATAATAAATGTCTAAAATGCAAATACAATGCGAATAAAGTCACGCTATTTTCTGTATGTGCTTGACACACAAGGCGCATATAATTTAATTAATTTAGATACATGTATAAATATAAATTATATATTCAGGGTACCATTAACAAATATACCTATTTTTTTGATCTAACGAAACAAGAATAAGATTAAGAAACTTTTTTTATTTTTCTTTGGTATCAATGTTTACGGGGTCACGAATTTCTCAAGTTTTTGACTATCCGCCATTTTAAAACAAGATGGCTGATCAGGGTAACTAACGAATCTAGCCGAGACGTCTACCAGACTAATTTTTTAGAAATTTTTGATTAAAAATGAATAACTACGAGAGTTATCGTGTCTACACATACTTGTATATCTCATAGCGAGTGGTTCCGATATATCGTTATACCCAGGGGTGGGCCGAAGGGGGCTCGTAGGGATTCGCTCGAGCTCCTTGTTAAATTAAGAAAAAACAATATTATCAGATAAAATCAGTACCTAACTGCAATTTCTGTAGATGATTTAGTGTACATATTATAAAACATAAGACTTTGTTGCCTTTTGAAATTTTTCGTAAAATACATTTATTTCGAGTGCATAATAAAAGAGACCTAGCCATTTTTATGTCTATACAATGCTTAAAAACGCCGATGTTTGATATATATTGCTTTATATTATATATAGATGCTTTATATTATATATAGATGCTTTGAATGATTATCCTTCATATTTCACACGTGCACATTATTTACCTTCAATTGTTTACAGTTTTGAGGACAATTCCTAATATTATATATTTTACTTTGTACCATCATTTACTAAGGAGAACTTCAGTTTCAGTTCAGTTTTTTTTTTTGACATATAGAATTGGAGCGAAAAGAATGGTACCTATTTCTGCGTCAATCTTGGAACTCTTCGCTCTTACAATTTAAGGTAGGTAAGTAGATTTTTCAGCTATTTATAGCTATTAATTATTTTACGGTATTTTGCGTATTGTTACATAATATAAGTATATTAAGTAAATAGTAAATTAAGCAAGCCTTCGTATTGATAGCCCGCCGCTGGTTATGCCGTTTAAATGTATCCTGGTCCACATTGAAAAAAGTGCATCGAATTTTTTCGAAAGTTGCGTCATTAAACCCTCCGCAATAGGTAGTATTTCTATCGAAATTTATCTAAAAATGATGAAAAATATTCTAATAAAGATAAAAAAATTAAGTAAATATGGTAAAAATATATTTGAACAGTGAAAATAAAACATAAATTAAGTACCTATATATTTTTCACATAACATAAAACAAATATTATGAAAATTTAAATATTTAATGATAACTGATAAAATAACATTATAAATGTTAAATCTACGTCAAAAATTTTTATAATAGCAGAAGTAAACATAATTTAAAAAAAATAGTTAAAATAAAACCCACGAATATTAAACTAAAAATCATTATCGGTCGAATTTGAATTGAAAAATTGTTTTCATAAAATAATAGATAGCAGATGTCTCTTAAAAGACATGTTCTGATTAAATACGAGTACGTCAACAAATTCGTACCGAAAAATTATACCACGTAGCTTACGTAGCTTGGCATTGAGAATTCTGAACTATTCAAGACACAATGACAAACTTTATTCTGTGCATTGTTCCTTACACTAATCTATTTTAATATGGACTTATTACTTGAATAAGTCTTCCTCTTTTTTTATGTCGTTTTTCGCTTTTAGATTTCTGTACATCCACGTATAATATATATATATAATACATTGATATTTTAAATAATATCGAACAGTTTGACGTATTATTTCAAAAAAAATGCCACATGATAAATACAAGAAACTATCCAGGTCCAAGAAATAATTATTAAGATCAATTATTATAAAGACAGACAAATTCCACATCCACAACGTGTTCACTAAACCGACAGTATTACACGGACCTGGAGGCTCACGGACGAACAAGGAAAGGCCAATCAGGTATTCAAAAATGAAATTCTCCGAAGGATACCTGAACCAGTCACGCAACATCGCCGATGGCATATCCGTACTAATACTGAACTCTTCGAGACCTTCAATCAGCCGATTATAGCTAATCTAAAGGCGAGAAGACCGAGATGGACCGAACAAATTGCCAGATATGAAAATTCCAGAACCCGCTGAGTTCTTCGTTGAAAATCCCCGAGCAACACAGTCCCTATACATTAAGTGGGCGGATAATATACCCAAAAATACAACACAACTATAAATCCCACGCCGGAGAACTGCAGCTCAAGACAGAGATACCCGGAGAGAGATTGTGCGGTCGGTCGAGGAACTGAATAGTGTAACAGCTAGTAGAAATATAAATAGATTTATAATGCATCATTAAAGAATCATAGGTACCAAGTATCAAGTATCAAAATATTTATATGTGGGTGAGCGCGCGCACACGATTTAGCATCATAGCGCACACAAAAAAATATACCGCGCGTTGATTTATCCTGTATAAGATCACGAATATTTTGGACTTTCAGAGGTTACACAGCCAAGATAATTTATGTCTACCTACGCCTTCACTGCCTTCTATCTTCCTATGCATAATGAGTTTTAAAAGATCATATTTTATTGACTTACGCGTGTTAATGCATCTTCGTTAGTGTGAGAACTGTCACTTTGTAAATGTATATGTGTGTGTGTCATGAAAGTAAGTATATGAGTGGTGGGGGATGAATCTTAGAAGAGTCCATCTCTGGGGGAATAGCTCTCTTCCATCATAACTTCTTCTGATTAACTAGTCAATTCCTGAAGTGTATTATTTATATTTACTGTATTACGTGTTTTAATAAACTTTATATTGTTACCTGGAAAGACTGAGTTTCACTTACAAGGAATTAGACAGTAATCAGAGGATAGAATCCCAAGGGAATCTGGTGGTAATTCAAGATTTATCACAGTTAGTAATGTGGTCAACGCAGGCCCCACCAGTAGCCTTATACTGGTATGGTAGTGGTTTTTCTTTTTTCTTATTTTCTCCAGTTTTCGAACGAGAAACGTATTTGCAAATGACCTCCAAAAATTCATGCAGGACGCTTCAAACATGATCATTAGAATTCGTAACTATAAATGATAAACGTTAAACAGACGCACCAGCGTACCCCCTCACCGCCTTTCACCACGTCAGCAGGTTTAATAATAATAATAACAACTAAAAAATTTCCAATACATGTACCACAGATGAAGGAGCAAGGGCTAAAGATTAAAGGTCTAAAGGGTCTAAAATTGCACGAAATAATTTTTTATGCGCACACCGTGATCGAAACTTAGAAGGAACATTGAGTTGAGGGAAATAAATAAAATCATAAACAATAGTAATGTCAGTTTCACAAAATTGACTAGTTTACACGTCTCGCTTCGCAGCAAAATATATTTTTATTTATTTTGCTTATCACGTCACAAAAAAGTCTTTAAACTTGTTCTCCTACTGTGTTTGATACAAAATAGAGTAGAAAATAATATAATTCAGCCTTCATTTTTTAATGACGAACCGAAACGAATGAACAACACCGATGCGATGCAGAGAATCTAATTAACTCTCTTCTGGGAAGAGAGTTACGCACGTAGAATCAATTTTTCTTATGTCTATTTTTTCAATCAACAATGCTGATCACAGGTATGTAGCTACAGAGACGGATTCCTCGAAAGTTGTACTATAATAAATATTAGATATTTTGTGAAATACTTTTAAGTGTTAACAATTTTCTCTCCTCGGGTACATTGCAGTAAGGATGCATGTACACGAGACGAGATGTCTCGACATTTGAAAAATATACTAGAATCTATCGGAGCGCTCGTTGTCTATTTTATATACATATCAGAATGACCAACTGACGCATACCGACCTTTACAGCCAGATTTCTGTGATGCAAAAGTAAAATTTCAAGATTAGTATTTTTTAATGATCTTATAAAAATTAGGCCAACTTCAACTGTTGCAGCGAGTGCTTGCGCTTTCGATACAATAAAAGCAATTTTAAAAAAGCACAAAATAATTTAGACGGAAAAATGTTTCAATTTAAAAAAATACGTAATAATACATTAAATTATTTTATAGTTGTCTGAGTTTTGTTCTTCCTTAGGAATGTAATATGTAATTTTTTTTTTTTTGGTATACTTATATTCTTTTTATATCGGATTTTTCCCCCTACTCCTAATCCCCATTCATCTTTTTATTTCGAGATTCCTTGATATTAAATATCAATTCATATTATTTGATAAATCTACGGAAGTTTGTAAGATGATAATTATTTAATATTACACTTACATGTAATTAATAACTATTATTATATTATATTATATTATATATAATTATAAAATTATTATTTTCACTTGTTCATTATTAATTACTGTTTTAACAAGTCGAATTAAATCGAATATTTAATAGTTCGATATTCGAATTAGAATAATTTAGCACTCCAAAAAAACATATATTTTTATAGGCCACCCTGGCTTTGATGGGCCCTCGCACTTGAGTAGGTTTGATATCGTGATACCGAGAATTTGACAACGGCATCATCAAATTGTTTGCCGAAAGAAAGGAGAGGCATTATGATTCGTGAATTTTTTTCAAGGTGAATTTTTGATTTAATAACACACGATGTGATTGTATTGAAATGTCATTTCCTTTGTTAAAACATCTTCAATGATTATTGATTTTTGGATAACATATACACGTTTCTGCAACCATACAATCCTGGTCACTTCTTGCGAATCAAGAAAACTGACTGTAATGACGCAGATATGATGATGCGGCAAGATGATAGACATAAGATAATAATATAAGACACAGATGGTTAACGGTGTAAGTAAATAATTTTAGTTTTTTTAGTAGTCGTTCATTTTTAGGGGGGACATTTATTGACATTAGAGTATCACCATCATAATCCTCGACATCTTTGCGTCCAGTATTGGACGCCCCCCTACTCCTTTAGCTTTGCCACCCAGTGTCTCACATCCTCAAGTTCAGTTTGTATCCACTCATTTGTCTATCGTTTATGTAATCCCTTTTTCCTATATACTGCATCGTAAGAATACCAGTCTATCGAATAATTAATCCTCCATTACGGACCCCGCAATGGAATTCGTATTTAGAAGATACACGGAAAAATAACACAACAAAAAGTATACAGATATTCTAAACAACAAACTTAGAACTTAAAATTTTTGACTTTGGTCGAAAATCCAAAAATGCTGATGAGACATGCATTCATCTTCAAACCATTATTTATTTATAAAAAAGCTTTTAATAATTTTTCTTCTTGAAAATATTGGCTTGAAGGCACACTACATAGTTACTTCTATAATATATGTTTATTTTTCGAGTAATTATATTTGTCGCCATTAGCACTCCTCCTATATCATTATAACATTAAAACCATAATTCTATGGTGTTCTGCAATAATGTGTTAAGCGCACTCCACTCGATTTAAACAGAAATATTTGACTTTAAAAATGTGATATCTTGAAAAATGTGAGTTCGCGCTTCACTGTGCCGTGTTGCATAGCTTACATCATGAAAAAATATGATATACTAAAGAACACATTTAGTTTAATTTGTAATTATATCTTAAGCTTATAAAACTAATATTACATAACTATTTGTTATTTTGATTAATTGTTAATACTATTGTTGTATTAAAAATACTTTGCAAATATTTAAGATCCTTAAACTTTTTTGCTAATAAAGAATAATATGACTATTCGTACAAAATCCTGACTGTAACTTTTTTTTTTCAATTTTGATAGTTATACGTTGTTGCAGGACAAAATCCAATTATTTTTCTAATTCATATTGGTGTTTGATATCCTGAACAAGCAATTTTGGAATTTGAGAGATCGATGCATATGTTGTACGAACATGAAGGTTGTTATTAGATCAGAAAGATTTGGCAGATAGTCTAAATGGAAGGGTGTCCGTAAAATCACCAATCGCAATAATTGTGTTAATGTATATGACCAGAATAAGTTAAAAAACTAAAACTACTCACATTTGTCACTTGATTTATTGTTGAGGACAATTTATAGATTTAAAGAAATGGTTCAACTGTACTATGAATACTCTGCACGCAAAAATTTACAGGGGCGTTTCCTGGAGGTGTTATCTGGAAGGCGGCAGCGAGAAGAGTGATGTCCGATAGACGGCCTTCTAAGCGGTTGCGGGCGCATTAGTGTTGGTACATTTAAGACTGTTAACCCGATTTACATTACGAAACTAGTGGCGCAAAATTCGCTTCATGACATTATTTTCACTGATAAATAGTAATTTCATTATGCGAGCATTTGTCTTATGAAACCAAATTAAAATTGCCATTTTTGGCGACACTAATGCATGCAACGTGAATAAAACGTGATGCACGAAACTAGCGTCGCGAAAGAGCTCGCGCTCAACGGACGTGTGCGTTAGCTACATGAGGGTTTTCACGTCGAAAATGGCAAATCAACGCTGGAATACTGATAAAAATATACAATTCATCAATGAATACCAGCGAAACGAGTGTCTCTGGGATCCGAAACACCATCAGTACAAAATAGAGATGCCCGAGAAGCGGCCTACAGGGCAATTATAGAAGCCACGGAGATGGAAACTATGAAAGATGTAGTTGCTAAAATACGATCGCTTCGTAATACCTAAATATAACAATGAAACATTGAAGGTAAAAAAATCCATTGCATTTGATGTTGATGGTGCCATGGTTGTTGTGACAGAAGATTTTACGACACTAAATTTCATACAATTTCCCAACTGTTTGGCGTTGCGAAATTAATTCCAACATGCATGATAATAGTTTCATAATGTAAATTCGGCTTTAGGAGCTCTGTTTTACGCAACGGTATAATCAAGATGCGTTCAGGGTCATCGGCGACGATCATGATAGTGAACTCGATGATTGATACATTTTAATTGAATATTTCATTATTTTACCATGCATTCCTCTTATAAAATGATGTAAACGATTTGCAAACAATTATGTAGAATTCCTTACCTTACACGTTTCATATTTCCAGCAAGACAGAATAGCACATCCTGAATATATCTCAATGACAAATTGAACATATGTATTTATTACCATTAAGATATATCCGAAAGGGGTAAGCGTATATTATATCACGACACGTCATCCACCAGAAGTGCATTACTAATATTATATCTGTTCAAGGCTTGTTCGATTGGTCGTAAACTTTTCGCGGAACTAAAGTAAAAGTACGCGTAATAATATAAATTTGATTTCTCTGGCGGCGTTATTGAAACATTGGGAATAATTTGTTCACTTATTTATCGTGTTGATGTTTTATTAATTTACGAAAGCGTATTGGAATTAAGTAAATATAATATTTTAATCAAAATTTGGTTATTCGAAATAACTTGATTTTATTTTTAATATTTAACGCAAACTGTTCTGGTTATTCACTTTATTATTGATTTCTTTATTATTATTTTTTAAATCAATTTTATGGGTTAATTACACATTAATATTATTAATTATAATTCAGGTGTTTATAAACTTGACTGTAAAGATTATACTGCTTTCTATATTGGAAAAACCGATGGAAATTTTAACACAAAAGTCAAAGAGCATTTAAGGTGTTTAAACAATTATGGTTTTTCAGAATTTTCTAATCATTTATCAGAAAATGATCTAATTCTGATAAAAAATTTGGATTGTCTGTTTTACATATAAACAATGTTAGTCTTAAATTTAATGATTTAGAATCATTAGAAATAGTGTGCAAAATTAAACAAAATATTATAAATAACCAACTAAATTTAACTACAAGTCCTACCCTAAAAAAATTTCCAATAATTTTGGAACATTAAGTCAATCTCCACATATTTTATCATCATGACAATTTATGTTAGGTACTAGATTTATTTTTTTTAATTATTATTATTTTTCATTTTTTTAAATTGAATTTGAAAACTTTAGAACAATTGGTTATAGTTAGTTTTTTGACATCCTGATGAAATAAAAGGTATTTTCCGAAACCGGTTGTTGTATAATTAACTCATAAAAGTGGTTTAAAAACAAAGTTAATAAATAATTAAATATTAACTTCATTTAAATCAACATGTTAATTATCAGACGATGAAATTTTTATATAAACTACGCGATATTTTTTTTACAGAAACTCCCCCGTGGATATTATAGGTACATGATTATAATTGCTTTTGAAGATCTCTTCAACGAAATATAGAAATAAACAAAACCAAAATATCAGGTCTTACAAAATAACTACAGTGGTATCTAAACTGTTAAAATTTAAAATATTATATTTAACATACGTATTAATGTTCCATTATTATAATAATTATCCTTGACATACAGATTTCTTTTTTATGAACGTAGTAAATATTTTGCTCACATTAAAAATTATAATTTATCAATTCAAGAAATTAGATATTATTATGTTATTAAGGAGAACACATTATTATTGTGAAGTTGCAGTTATTCAGCACATAGTTCTGTGATATTTTTAATACAATTTAAATGTATTAATAAAAATAAAAAATCAATCTGTAAAAAAAAATTGTTGCCACCCAGACTCGAACCAGGAACACTTCCCATCCGGGGAAGTGTGCTGACCTATTACACCACGTCGATATTGTAAGTTAACGACAAATTTTCGAACTTCAAATTGACACATCTGTTATTCCATTATTTGAAAACAATCTGCTTTATATTTATGGAAAATCTCAAATACCTATGAATAAAATTGGTAACATTAAATTTGTATTAAAATATCACAGAACTATGTTCTGAAACAAAAACAAATTAACAAATTGTAATAAAAACAAATATGTGTATAATACTTCAGAGTCACGAGCTGATCATTCTGGAGACCAGTCGTTTCAAGATAATGCTGAAATCTGATAGATCTAACGCGTAGATGTTCTAAATTTGAAATACATTATGCTGTCAAAGTGAAAACTCGATAAGAAGCCAGGCAGCCGCCTAGACACTTTCATTAAAATAATGTGTTTTCCCCAACGGATTTAAAAAATAATTGAAAATACATCTAAATAATAAAGAAAAAGCACTTGATTTAAAACCACTATTTATTGAAACATCAATATGTTTCGAGACCTGTGTATGGTCCCTTCTTCGGTAAACAATGTACACTATACCAAAATTAAAAATGCAAGGATGGACAAAACAAAACTATAAAAATAAATTGGTTGGTAATTACTTACTGTGAAAACAAATTTCAAATGTGAAATTTGCAAAAAGGAATTGTTTATTTATAAATATATATAATATTAACTTTTCCAAAATGATTTTCGAATCGTCTTTTGAAAACAATCCATTCTTTCGACATCAACAAGGGTTTAGAAATTTTACGTACATATACTAGAGGTTTACAGTATGAAATTTTAGAAATAAGAAAAAGTGTTATTAGCTATTTAAATACTATAAATAACCAAATCCTTTTTGCAAATAGTCACCTTTTAATTTTGTTTTCACATTAATTTTTAATTAGTTTCCCACTACTTACATTTGTAGTTTTGTTTTGTATTTGTTTGCATTTTTAATTTTAGTATACATTGTATCCTGAAGAAAGGATTGATGTATCAATAAATAGATGTTTTAAACTAAGTGTTTTTTATTTTTTATTTATTATCTTAGTTTTATTAACCACAATTGAGTTTAAAAACATCTACCGGTTTCGGAAAACACTTTTCCTTCTTCAGGATGTCATAACTAACTAAAAATATAGTATTGTTTCTTCACCAGAATCTATTTTTAAAAATTTTTAAAAAACAATTATTTAAAAAAAAAAATTTAGTACCTAACTCAAATTACTGCTCAATACAATATACAATATGTATATATACAATATACAATATGTATTGAGCAGTAATTTGAGTTAGGTACTAAATTTATTTTTTTAAATAATTGTTTTTTAAAAAATTTTAAAAATAGATTTTAAAAATAGATTCTGGTGAAGAAACAATACTATATTTTTAGTTAGTTATGACATCCTGAAGAAGGAAAAGTGTTTTCCGAAACCGGTAGATGTTTTTTAAACTCAATTGTGGTTAATAAAACTAAGATAATAAATAAAAAATATGAATCTTAACCACCAAGTTAATATTGCTAATTTTAAAAGTATTAAGTGTTTTTCCTTATTATTTATATAATACGTTGCCAAAAAGTAATTTTGCAAATATTCTAAAAGAAAATAAATCGTAATCATTTACATTCAAAGCACACGTGCGCAGAAAAATGAAATAAACCAATATTTAACTACATTTAAGAATTTATTTATTGTTTTCTCTCGTTCTTGAACGAACTTTCCACGTCATATTTCAAATCATTACTTTATACACCTTTTAGACCACTTTAGACAATTTTAGACATCTTTAGAGTAACTCTCAATCTCCAACATTAATTATTTCAAACTAAAATTCAACAGTTTTGAAGTCTTCACTCTTTAAGTGCATTAGTTTGTTTACACGTCTTGTGAAAAATTATAATAAACTAAGTCGTTCTAATAAATCTCCGCTATCTAAAACCCAAAAAATACGCTAAGTGACACGAGCTTAAAAACACTAAAATAACACCTCTTGGTTGTCGAGCTTGGTTTTTCAGTCGGAGTTTAATTGCAGTAACAATTTTATTCACACGTTAAAAAAACGTATTACTTGTCTCATATACTTGTATCATTTCACCCGTACATAACAACGTTCTTATACATTACAGTCCACCCATGAACCTCATATAAAAAATTAAAAAATTTCTAACGCGCTATTTCTATTGTTATATTTTTAACGTTCTGGGAAGTCTGATAAAACATATTAAAAAATTAGCGCATTTTTACTTTTATTTTTTTAATTCACTTCATTTTATATTATTATACTGCAATTTGGCACGACAGTCAACTGAAGGAGTAAGATGGCAGAGCAATCGCTTAATATCTGAGAGATACCGGGATCGAAACTCAGCATCTCCAAAATATTTTTAAATATAATGACAATAAAACTCAAAATAAAACTGAGAATAAAAATGTTACGAATTTTTTTACGTACTATTTCTAACGTCCTTTTCATGACAAATTTTATTGGAGGTGCGTGTGAAATAACATATTTATAACACAAGAATGAATCCTACATCTAAATTATGGTAACTAACCAATGTCATTTTTAGTTGTTCATGTATCAGATGTACTTTTAAGTGGCAGTATTTTTATTTAATTTTAAATATATTGCGTTTAATAGAACATAATAGATTATAATTTTTTTTTTAAATACTGCAAACTAAATTTAAAAATGTACGTTTTTAATTGTTCTAATATTTCCCGGGTCATTTATTAGTTATGTGGAGTTCTATTACCGACTGCACGCACCCTGCAGATACCGGTGCTTGAAATCAAACGCCCAGCAGCTGTAAACATCACAGGTAACAACATGATCATAGCCAGCAACCGTCAAGAGGCCGCCTCTCGAGATTCGCCTCCGTAAACTATTCGTGTGTAGTAATTTGATTGTACAGTTTATCTACCACATACTTTTAAATTGTGCCTGACAATAAATCAAGTGTTAACCATTAGTAGTTTTTCCTTCACATAACCTGTTCTTGCCACAAATACACAATACATTCCGGGATTATCAATCGATTACCTGAGTGATGAATAAATATTGGGACATCCACAACACACACACATTAAGCAGTGTCATCATTCACACAGCCTGACAAATCACACAAAAATCAATTCATAATTCCAAACACTCTTTCATATCATAACGTCTTAAAACCCCATACTTCCAATACTTTATGTAGGAGGGGTCGTTTGGTGATGAGGACGACCATCAAAAACCCGACCCACGGTACGTTTCTTGGTCAATTTTGGGAACATAAAATGAAGAATCTTCCACAGCCGCAGTCACCAGTTTACCTACAATCTTGGATGAGGAATGTGGCGCGTCTCTGTCATCAAATTTGCATGATTATTGAAAAATACATAAAACTTGTTTTCGTACAAAAATTTCTCAAAAATGTTTATTGTTCGAGTCTTTAATAGGTAACAAACACATTGAAAATTGTCGGACAAACAAATATCGGCATATATAGCAAGCCCTAATCCAGAAACTGCAATAATCCTAATTTTTCTTCAGAATCATTTTTTCACTATACCTACATGATATTATCACCATATATATAATTTTATTATATTCGTCCGTCTTTTGGTGTTGTAACATAAAACAAACAAGATTCCAACTGTCCGTGCCGCACGACAATATAAAACAATCAATATCATATTATACGTGAAATTGTGCTGTTATCGCGTCAAAGTAAATTATTATTTCTATCGTTCTCAAAGTTCAGTTCAGCTCAAACATTGTAAATAAAAGATGGTCGCTTCTAACGGGGAAAAGTAGATGTCTCACTTAAAAACATATGCAGATGAAATTCGTTGACATTCTATAGTGTCATTATCTTAATAGATAAAGCTATCGACCGGCATAAAAAGGTCCGGATTCGAGTCCTAGTAATGACAATTTTTTTGTTTTTACTGAATTTCAATACGATTTATCTAATTTGTTTTAACATAATTTCGATGTATTTCCAAAAAATTATAGTCGTTCGCAGCTAATTCGATTTTATATACCTACTACACACCCTTACTATCCAGTAATTTTCGGTAATCCATCGTTTTTATAATTACAATGTAAAATTTAACGTTGACCTCAAGATTAGCGTGACAAAATACAAGCAAATAGAAAGGCAATATTTTTAATTAATCGATTAGTTTTACTCTGCCCTGACGAAACAGCGTGTTAAAACTAGTCGGCATTGTAAGATAAAAGACTAATAGACAAATCCATAGAGTAAAGAATGATCAGATTAGGAATTAATGTAATGTAGATCTCAGCATAGTTAAGGACAGTTAAGAATTAAAATACTTCGCTTAGGTGATTTGATTATCTGTAATGAATGAATGTGAAGAGAATAGTACGAAAGATGCATGTGTTGACGGCTACAGAAAAAAAAAATCTCCGAAAAAGATTTATCCAGCTAAACAAAATAATAATACTTTTAAAATTAGCAATATTAACTTGGTGGTTAAGATTCATATTTTTTATTTATTATCTTAGTTTAATAACCACAATTGAGTTTAAAAAACATCTACCGGTTTCGGAAAACACCTTTTCCTTCTTCAGGATATGTCAAAACTATTTTTTTTTTTTTTTTTTTTTTTAAATTTAAAAATAGATTCTGGATAAATAGAAAAACAATGCTATATTTTTAGTTAGTTTTGACATATCCTGAAGAAGGAAAAGGTGTTTTCCGAAACCGGTAAATGTTTTTTAAACTCAATTGTGGTTATTAAACTAAGATAATAAATAAAAAATATAAAAAACAAAATAATTGATGATGGTCCAGTGAGAAACGTCCACAATCGACGAGCATGCGCTAGAAGATCCATGAATGTGGACGAGGCGAAAGTTGTGTGTTAGGACAGAAGAGTGATGCGTGATGACAAGATAGTTTAATATCGACAAACTTATTTTTAAAGTAACGTATCTAACTGGCTACCTCAACTATAAAAATAAAATGATTGTGCTTGGTTGCATCCTCCAAAGTAGTCGAATATGTCGAACATGTTTTTAATATCTCTAGATTAACATTACCTAAATCTTTTCTCTTTTATATATTCAATAACAGTACGCAAATGTATATTCAATATGAAATATAGTGTACATTGTCTTTATCACGAGTAAGAAAATATATACACTGAAGAAATTGTGTGAATTTCACAGCATTTTTTGTGGATATAATTTGTCGATAGTCAATCATCTGTCAAATACATGTTTGTAATGTTTACGTTTGTTCTGTAATTATTTATTATAAACATGATCTCAGTTTTTTCAAGAATGCTTTTAATGACGAAGAATAATTAATTAGATTTTGTAGCATAGTCGAGAGCATTAAAAACAAGTCACTGATAAGACGGCTTGTGTATATTGCATACAAAAGTGTGTGATATTCTATCTTTGTTACCTATCCACTTTAGAAAAATGGCGTAATGGTAAGTTGAATAGCCTTTATATGTATGTACCAGTAAATTTTTTTTTTTTTTTAATTGGGCAACGGCCGCAGTAGCCGCCCGCAGGTCCTAGCAACAAGCAATCGGCTATTGCCAATTGCTTGCTGCTAGGAAAAAATAAAATTGTCATTTTTTCCATTAATGCAATGTCCAATTCGCGTTTCATTTCATTCTGAATTAATGATGTTTTAATTCAATTATAATAAACTAATACATACATACAACCAATATATCAATGCAGTGCTGTGTAAATTTGATGTCAGTCACATTATGCAACGGAATTTGAAATATAAAGTATGTCAGATCTATGATCCTTTTGTACATCCTTTTATGTAAAAAATAAGCACGCCCAAAATCGCAATGTATATATTTGTATTTGGCATTTATTTGTTTAATGAACACTAATTAGTTTATTATAATTAGTTACGCTCTGGGTGCACCTACATATGCATTCTCAATTTCATTATTACGCACACTAATTGCGACGCCTTGTGACGCACATGAAAGTTCTTAGCTAAGGAATTAGTCGTCCGATAATTGAAAATGACTAAGTTTTATGATGCATATTTCTAATGAGAATTTCGGTTAAAAAAATGATTTCATATTCATTAATTTTACTTTTTAATTTCATTTGTATTGTTACATGTTCCGCAGTCTACCTGTGTAGCCACACTCATAATAAAATCAAACCCTGATAAAAATCATTACCAATTCAGATTGCTTTGAGTGGTTTTGGATGTTCTTTGAAGTTTAAATATTCAAAATATCTCCACACATCTTGAATTTGGCATACTCCTGGAGAGTAATGCATGACCACAAATTGTCGTTAAACTTTTCGTTAGATGACGGTAAAAAATAACAGAAAAACCAATGAACCAAGATTAACATGAATTGTACCAACATTAAATGTTCCGGAAGGTTCTGAAATAAATAAATAATAATTTTACAATATGTTAATATGAGACATACTGGGTAAAGAATGTTTGTTGCATTTACTTTTATATTGGTAATTGAACCTTAGATGTTATGAATGGAATAAAGAAATATAAGTAGATAAAATAACAAAAATTTTAAATTTCAAACATGTTATGAGACATACAGAGAATTCTCAAATGCTGCATCTCACAATGCGGGGAAAGATTGCTGGAAAAAGGAGAACATCATTTCTGAAGAACCTATGGTTCAACCAGTCTACTGTAGAGCTTTTCTAAGCCGCAGTAAGCGAAGTTATATGGTAAGAGATACCTTTGGACACATCTGAGTATCTCGCAACGTTGTATATCTTATTGCGCATCAAATGATATATTAAACAACCATATAAAACAAATTAAAATACTCTTACACATAATTTTTAAGTGATCTTACCTGCAACAATACTGTATATCATCCAAGATGGCCGACGCTCTGTCTAACTAGCAACATAAAAACAAATACACAGTCTTATTGCAGGGGGGGTCTAGTATGTTGAACAGACGAGGTTGGAGAAAGAAAAGAAGGAGGAATCTATGAATCATTGTTTTAAAATTAACTAGTACAGGAATCATCGTTATCACTTAACCGTAGAAATCTTCGCCTCAGGAAGTATGCCACTGGAAGAATTATTATGTGTTAATTACTAATTAGTTAAGTATATGCCGTTAGATAAAGGAAAATGGAAGAATTCAGACGTTTTGAACATATAATTTAATGTGACCACTAAATGTAGTAATATCATTATCGTGAGTCGTTTTGATAATGATAAACGATCTTCAACTTTGATTATATTTCGCAATAAAAAGCCAACCTCAGGTGGGAGCATTATGGCTTCAAATAAACAATTATTCAAGCGAACGTAGAAGGTAAATAATAGTTGGGTAGAAAGAAACTGTCCTGCTTACGAAACATTCAGAAGTACACCAGTCCATGAGACGAAGATATGCTCCAAGTTGCAAAATATATACATCATTTTGGACAAATTGTGGATGCCGTCTGTGGTGCCTCAACTAGACAAGCGAATATAATAGAATTTTAAGAGCAGTCTAATTAATAATATGAATACTTCACCAGTGAAAACTTTATAAATTAATTATTGTAATTAATTTGTGATTTGTGGAGAAATAATATTATATAAATTACTATATAACGCTTGCTCTATGAAAAATTGGGCTAATTCTTCGGATTTAGGTTCAAACCCTCGACTTGGTTACTAAGTATCTTACCGCTGAACCAAGCAAGTACCTGTTTTATATAACATTTACTTGATATTATTATTTCCCATGCATGTGCAATACTCCCCTGTCCTATTCAATAAAATATTAGTGCACACAGGTCAATACTTTAGTAAAGCAATATTGCCTGGTGAATGGGTGTATATTTGTTGTTACTATGTAAGTATTATCAAAGCAGTAACGACCTACATACACATCTACATTCATCGATGACCGTGTATAAAACTAACGATAACATCAGTGGGTAGCTAAATATATTACTTGTGTATATAAACGAGAGATTGAGGTAGAGTTTTTTGTACATAGATATTACCTATAGATTAAAAATAATCTTTAAGAAGGTCTCATTGATTATAGTGTTCAATGTAAATATGAATTAATCGAAAATTATCAAGGCAGGGTTATGAAACCAGGTATAAATTATATTTATATTAAATTCGTATATTTTTTAATATTTTATTAAACATAGCATTTTAAGACGGGCTAACCGTACTAGTTTAATGGTATCTAGACTAGATGATAATGTATGTATGAATCACTGTAGCTCTGGCTGTACAGAGTGAATATTATGTTCCAGACCGATTTTGTTTGGCTGCCATTTTGGTTTGGCAAATATTTGTTAGTTAGCATTTAGTAGTCGTAGATATTTGTTGATTACAATTTATTGTGGAGTACCTAACGTTTCAATAACATGTTGAAGTTATTAAAACATTTTATCTAAATAATAATGGCAATACTGCAACCATTAATGGTGATCGCTATCGTCACATGTTGGAAAACTTATAGGTGACCAAAGTCGATTGGACCTGCAACACGTGTGGTTTCAACAAGACGGTGCCACCTCACAGACAGCCCGAGCTATGCTTGAAATTTTGCGAGAAATTTTTCTCGGCCAGATAATGTCAAACAGTCGTGATATCGACTGGCCTCCTTGATGACCTGATTTGACGACTCCATATTTTCTGTGGGGTTACTTGAAACGAAAGGTCTACACCAATAAGCTAACAACAATTTCAATGGTACAGGACAATATTCGAAATGAAATTGCTGAAATAACACACGAAGTGCGAGAATTTTATGAAAAATATTGTCAAAAGAGCACGCATTTATGTCGCTACCAGAGGCAATTACATGGCCAATATCATATTTTATACATTATTGTAATAAATCACGTAATCGATAAATAAAAACTAAACTAAAAAAACATCGGCATGGAACATAATATTCACCCTGTATATATAATTTTTTTTTGTCTAATCAAGTACCTAACGAGGAATAGGTCTAATAAAGCGTGAAAAGGTTGTAAAGCGCTCTCATTGTGTAAAATAAAAGTGTTTCATTACAATACGGCGATAATTCCAGTCTGTCCTTGCAAATGACCTTAGAATAGAATGTTTAACAAAGAACAGAGCCTGAATTGGTATTTATCCAACATTAGCGATATGTAATTACTGGAGCCAACACGTTAATAGACAAAAAACGAGTCAATTCCTTGCCTATAGGAAACTGTAGCAACAACTAATTGCGTTGTAATTGTGTGGCTTTGTTCCATTGTCGACTTGTGAGTGGTCACGACTATACCCACTCAGTTGTACTTTCTGCAATGTTAATTAATAAAATTGTATTATTCACCGCACTGGCTACAATAATTCTTGGAAATGCACGAATTTTACAATTTTAGTATGAAAGTATTGCATCCTAATGAGACATATTAGAATTTATTTAAAGCTAATTTATTCAAATTAAATTCTCCAATTATTTCGATATTTTTAAATACACGTTCTAACAATTTTACATCACCAAATATATAGACATGAACTGACGCAAAATTCTTGTCCCAATATTTTCATTTTGGTGTCACCCACATGATCACTTTGGTACCACTTAAATATGACTCGATTGGATCGAAAATTTGAACGCTGAAGGTATATATGCATTAATGTAAAAAATACATCTTGTTTACACAAAGATTTAATTTTCGAGCAGTGAATACTTTTACTGTTGCAAAAATCGTATTTATTTTTCCACCAAGAATGTGTGTAGAATACCCTTCGTCCCGCAACTAATGTTCCAAACCCCTCTCCTACATGTACACTTTATTTCATGTCTATTCATTTACTGGTCTGTGATCTCTAGCTTATTTTATAAATTGCATAGCTCATAAATTAAAAATATCAGTAATCCAAACCCATAAAAAATAAAAATTTAATATCTTACATACTCGCATATAATTTATGTCCGTCCGTCAATCTGTTGTTGCATAGCAACATAAGATAAACATATATGTCGCTTAGTAACATAAAACCAATACGAACCGCTATTCTACCACGTCAAATAAATCAACTACATCGTAGAGCACAATATTTACTTACCATCACGCCGTTTGTCTACAGGAGTAGGCAGAGAGGATAGAGCACTACACTCTTCTGTCCTGACACACAATTCTCACGTCATCCACATTCATACATCTTCTCATACAAACTCGACGATTATTGAGGTTTTTAACAGGACCATCCTCCAGTATCTGGTTTACCTGGTCGTGCCAAGTCTACCGTGGACGTCCTGTATTTCTGGTGCCATCAACACTTACGTCATATATATTCCTTACCATTATCTCCTCATTCATACATTTCATATGACTAAAC
This sequence comes from Eubasilissa regina, assembly GCA_022840565.1. Classification (NCBI taxonomy): domain Eukaryota; kingdom Metazoa; phylum Arthropoda; class Insecta; order Trichoptera; family Phryganeidae; genus Eubasilissa; species Eubasilissa regina. Next base: position 13,646,713 of record JAINEB010000001.1, on the reverse strand, counting down.
CATCTCGGTGAACCATTCTTAATCTTACTCACTATACTAAGATCAGCTTAACATTCTTTCATTATTTCTTAATTCTTTACTCTGTCATAGATGGATCTAACACACATACGCTTAAGCGATCTCATTTCCACTGCATTCAGTCTACTTTCGTTCCTCTTCTGCCAGCTCCAAGCCTCACTTCCATACATCAGTGTCGGTACCAAGACTCTATTGTGTACCGCTAGTTTTACCTCGGTTGACAAGTTCCCATTAGCTATAATTCCATTCAAAGCGACTTGGGTTCCTGCAGTCACCCTCTTTTCGATATCTTTCTCAGTCTTTACGTTTCCATCAAACAAACTTCCCAAACACACAAGCCCATCTACATGTTCCAAACATTCATTACCCACTATCCAAAATATCACATTTTTCAGAGGAGCACTTTTATAGTTTCCAGTACCTACTTACATATACATATACAAAATCTATCATATATTTTTTTGAGATTTTATTTTATTATTGTTCTATTTTTTATTATTCTAAATATAACACTTTTACTAGAAAGGACTTGAAACTTTTGTATTTTGTACTGCATAAAAAAAATGTCATTAAACTTGTGGTTTGAAAGAATATTTAAAAAAGAACAATCTTAACTCATTTTAAACAAATCTATATTATTAAAGATATATATTTTAAATGACCCAGAAAAAAAGTTTTCTTTAAAACGATTTATTATGCAATTCATTTTAAAACTACGTTTTGATTATAGCACGATTGAAGGTTAATAAAAATATTTTCTTAATGATCTTCAACGTCACGTTTTTTAACAAGGAGTTCAGAAATTAGCCTTGGAAATATGATAGTAATCTTAACCTAATTATAATAGCCCACAAAACGAGTTAAAAAGAACAAAGCGAATAAAAATTTTACAACGTTTTTATATATATTCTTTTATTTTTTCTATTTATCCTTTAATATCACTTTAAATACATTTCATTATTTTGAAAAACATTATTTTATGCATTGGCTTTATACATTATAGAGGACGTTATTTAAAATAAGTTATTGATTAATATTAATATATTCATGTTTATTGTCTTACACTTACATGGTTACATATATAATACTGTATTATTTATTATATTTATTACTAGTATTTAAAACCCGTTTTAAGACTAGCGTAAAATACGCACCCACGTAGAATGGTGTCTAACCCAACCTACCTATAATATAGCATGTTACCATTTTAAAATTTATGACTATATACTTAATTTTAAAATAATGTATCTTCAGAACAAAAAGGTTACATATCAACATTTCAAAGGAAATTGACACTTCATCCAATGACGTGTATCGTGTGACAAACATACAAACGCGCAGAAAGATAATATTATTATTAATATTTTGAAAGTGAGTTTTAGAATTTTTCTTCAATATTTTACTACATATTATTAATATTAATTGTTACTGTTGTTAAAAAGTGCTTACGAGTATAGTCATCGACAGGAAGTAATTATAATTAAATAATAAACTGATTTTTATTGATTAAGTTGCAATTCTTCATAACATATGGTTCCTTGTTAATAAAACCAATAGAAATATTGTGTATGTGTATGTCTATATACATACTGGATACACTCCCTTACGCGAAAAAAAATATTAAAATAAATATTTCATCAATGTTGAATACATTCGGCCAAGATTTTTACTGAACCCTACATGCACAGCTTGACGGCGTACCGCAATAGTTGTATAGAAAATCAAACAATGAACATATGTATAATTTTAATGCATCTTCGGAATATTTGGTGACACCGGATTTTTTTTTTTCGTGAATTATTCGGATACAAAAAAATTTTTTTTTGTTATGTACACAGTCACGCAACAGCCAATGGTGAAGTTTTAATTGGTGTATGCGAATAATCTAGGTAAAATTTAATCTTTCATATCTTTAAACATTACGTCCTCGCATCGTGACACACTCTCTGGGCTTTGCCGACCACCACCACAAAATTGATGTACCTACTGATAAGAACCTTCATATTATACACAATTAGGACGTACAATATTTAGTGTGGCTGGATTCATACCGAGAAAATATCGTGTTCTTGAACACCGGGTGGTGAGCATGGATCCATTAGAAATTTCATTAAGCAGCAATATAAAAATGACTCAGACTTCAATGTTGTGTGTAGAAATGTAATCTAGCGTTTTTTTTTGTACGTAACATAATACATACATACCACAGACCAGTAAATGAATAGACGTGAAATAAAATGTATATATATATATATATACACTTTATTTCATTGGTGAAATGCCTCTCATCCCGCAACTAGTGTTTCAAATTCATTCATGCATTCATTGATGAAAACTGATAGTTTATGTCACATTTATGCAACAGTAAAAGTATTCACTCTTACATTAATCCATATTATACACTCAGCGTTTAAATTTTCGTTCTAATCGAGTCATATATTTTTAAAAAATCGCGGAGCTATTTGATTTCAAGTGGTACTAAAATGATCACGTGGATGATATCAAATTGAAAATATTGAAACAAAGAATTTGCGTTAGTTCATGTCTATATATTTGGTCGTCTATGACATACACCAAAAATATCTAATTAGAAAAACGAAGCATTTTTTTCAAATAATTATCTGAATAAATACAAAATTTCAAGCACCAGTTATTGAAAAAATTAGTAACAGTCCATCAAAAATACCCATTTAAGAGAGTTGGTTAAAAAATGTACACCGAATTTAAGAAGAAAAAAAAAGGAAAATAATGAAAAAATTGCTATTTCCTTGTACCTATCGTGTTCATATCATTTTTACTCGTACGCCCAAAGACCTTACCTGCTTACTTTATAAGTAACATAAATGATACAGTCGCAGTTGAGATTTTGGTGCGATGTTAGACTACACACATACCGCGATTAAACTATTGAGTCGAAATCGATGAACTTCTTGTTTCTAGTCGACTAGTTGTTAGATATGTGCATTTAATCAATCAGTTGTAGTTGAGATCTCCCACCATTCGTGTGCGTGCTTTCATGGCTATACCCTACAAAATTATAAACAGAAAAGCGCTCGATTGCGTTTTGCTTTATATGGAACACAAAACAGAGAATTGGGCTTTGCTAGGTAGCCTCACATTTCCCCAATGTGTGAGTGTGGTGCCGAGGAGAAAACCCTTGACCATATCTTTTTTGCCTGTCCGTTAGGGATCACAGGTTTTTTTTCAGTAATCTCGTCCATGGTAATTTTCAACTCCCGGTTAATTTGTGTCATCTTCTTTCTCTTTACTCTCCACATTTAATCTATATAATAGCAAATTTTTTGTACGACAGTGGTATTGACTTGTAATGTAATATTTCATATTCTATAATATTATTGTACTTTTTTATAAAAAATTGAGTTTTAACTTGATAAATGGCACAAATCACTCTTGAAGGGTGGATTGGTTATTTAAAAGAAGAAGAAGAACACAAAACAAAGAAAAGGAAAAGGCGATACACCTCGTGACAGATTATTAAATGGAAAATTCCATACGTTACATTCCAATCTGAAGGTATATCCAGAAGTTTTTTATGATTTATAGAATGAGTAAAGTTTTAATGAAATAATTTCACTGATTTGTCTATATATACAACATCGTGACACAATATGGAAACGCTCGTTATCACTATAAGAAAGATTAAGTGTTACATTAAGGTATTTAAAACACATTTCGCCGATCGTCTGTTTAGTCGAGTGTACGCGCACGCCAATATACGCTAATGTATGATTTTTTTATCATGTCAATAATATACGCACTTCCATATAATCCAATAACCCTTTCACATACAACTAAATAGTTGAGCGATTAAAAATTGTAAGATTGTTTGTATAGTTTTAGTAGCATGGGTATGTGACTGCTTCTAGCCTAACCGAAAAGGTTTGCCAATTTGTGGTCACATTTGAAATAAGTAAATATAAAATGTGCCAATTTCATTCCCTTTTCATTAGTAATTAGTTCTGATTTCAATTTGATAATAAAAAAAATATGCTGATTTTCGTTCCAGAAAATCTGTTCAGTTTGTGATTTATTTAATAAAACATCAAAAGTATTCAATGAAATTTTTCTCTTGATGCGTCCCTGCGCTACTATGCGGGTAGACTAGATATTAGTGAATTCAATAACTCAACAATTTTGACAGGTATAAAATAAAATAGCCTGCAAACTTAATTAAATATTCAAAAGAGCAGTTCCTTAATCCGCCACAGATTCTTGAAATCTGAAGCAGCTTTGATTAATTACATTGCATTGGCTCCCACTCATAACAAGTATTTCATTCCGTGCAGAACATAGACCACGCATCGGAAAAACTTAAACTCCTAGGCTCGTAGATTACCTACTAATAAATTAAATGCATATTATAAAACGGATTTATTAGTGAGTTATTATTCTGTAAATGGATGACCTTTCTAAGAAAAATGCAAATGATTTATAAACTTATATTTGTGTCAAATGCGGTAATGGGATTCAAACAGTTAACGCGAACCTTTTGAATCATATTATTTCTATATAGTGAAGATGCTTCTTCAACGAGGTATTAATCCTGGATTACCAGGCGATCTTAGTAATGGAAAATTCGTAAGTTTTCGCTCTAATTCCAAATCAAGAATCTATCTGATATGCCTAGTAAATACCTAATTCCATAAACAAAAAATTTATGGACGTATAGAAAGAGGGAATCGGTTCTTAAATATGTTGAATCCACTACTTCAAATCGACAATGTTAACTGTTACATATTGTTATTTTAATATATGCAGATTGTTTTAGTACTTAAAATACTAAAGCAATCAAAATGATATTTGAATGATGCCATCAAAATGATATTTGAAAAATTTGATGCAATTATTGCTCGGTGAATTATTGTCGGCGGTCAAAGATTTTAATGAGAAGACAATTCCGTGTACGATATGTTAGGTTTTATTTTGATCTACGGATTTAGGGACTTTATTTGAAGAGAATATGAATTTTAAGAAAGAGAGTGGGTTCGAATTAGATCTAACTTACTAATGTACGATTTCATCATCATCAGCTGTTTTCTGTCCACTGCTGAATGAGTTCCCCAGTCTTTCACTTTTCTTTGTTCGTTGTTTTTCGATTGCCACATATTTTCCCAGAAAGTTGATGATTTAATCAGTTCAGAGAGTTTTAGGGTGGAGTGTCGCCCTCTTAATTCTCCTCGGGTGCCACTGGTTGCTTAACCTTTACCATACCGCGATATAAAATACCCGAACGCGGCCATGCTGTCAACTAGTGTTACCGTAAATAACAGTTAGTAAAAATGTTTTTATTAGCTTAAATGGCACGAATTTACTCTAAATATTAAGCACACAATTTTGAAAAAATTATTAATAACATAATTTAGAGCATTCATTAAGTCGTGTACAATGTGTCCTTCCTTCTTATCTCTCTTTGTTTAATTAGTGAGAAAGAAACAATTTTATTTGTATGTTTGTTGTTCTTTTCACCGTTAAAATAGTGTGTCATCTCTGTTTTTCATATCACAAATTGTATTTTTACCAACGTATTAATTTTACAACGGGTTGAATGGAAAAAATTATTATTTTTGTACGATTCTCTTTTCATGATTGGTTTTTTCACTAGTCATTCCTAAGCGCTACTATTTTCTTTAGGATTATCTACAATATGAATTTTGTGTTGCGTGTATTTACCGAAATATCACAGGTTTAATTGTGATGGTAGACCTGCGTTACTGCATGGTTTGGGAAGGGTTAACGACTGTCCGTCCGCCGAGATGTGACCTGTTCACTGCTATTTCATTCTCTTGGCGTCAGACAGACGCCTGAACATGTTTATCAAAGTGATCTTCCACTATGTATAATACTAAAACGAAAGTGTTCAACCGGTGCGCACTCTCAGCGCTCACCCATGACTGCGCAACTAACGCAAAGTGACATGGAAAGATGTATGTTGGATATCACACAAAGAGGTATAAAAAGCAACGTGTGGATAAAACACAACAGACAAGAGGTCGATATAATATAATAATCAAAAATAACTATTATCCACAATCCTAAATTTAGGATACTCATAAATAAATCTCTCCACATTGACCTATCTCGAGAGAAGTTGTAAATTAATTGATTCTTATATAAATGTTCGTAATTAAAATATCAAAACTTTAAATGTTTCACCGTGCATAACAACCCTCAACTGAATCTAAGGGTGAGGAGAATATAGAATGTTAATTAAAAAGTCACCGTTCGTCAATTTACGTTGGTCGGACTGTACAGAGTAATCGAACGGCTGGCAGCAGCGCTGGGGAACTGCTTTATTTAATACGCACTCAATAATATTATAATTAGCATTGTTTCCTCAAAAATGTAGCGACTGGAATTCAAATCCACCGCCATCTCAGTCGGCATCGACGCTAGCGACAGCGTTGCCGGCTGCTGCTACAAGCCTGGCTCGAAATTCACCGCTAGAGAGTCTCTCCAGTTTCAGCGTTTCACAACGGCGGTCTTGCCGGCTCGCGAGAGCCGAGCGAGACCGCCAACCCGCTTCACTTCATTTCACATTCATTCATTTCATTCTGTCTTTCTTGTTTTCATCATAATGTAATAAACCTCAAAACGCGCAAACAAACATCGATTTCATTTAACCACCGTCCTAACCCCCAAAAAAATATTAGGTGTACCCATAAGTAATCAATTATTTTTAGTGTGGAATGTTTGCTTCAGTCTAGCTCAGAGCGTGAACGTGTAAAGACATGTTTTATACGCAATATTACAATCCATGGTCTTGTGACTTGTGACAAGTAATTTTAAATTTTTTTATTACTCCGTTGTAAAATGGCGGACAACCAACTAACTGAAGAACATTTACATCATTGCATGCTGTTTCATTTTCGATCGGGTGTTAATGCAACGTTTGCAACAAAGAAAATTTGTGATGTGTATGGAGACGTATTAAAAGTAAATAAGTGCCAACGTTGGTTTAGAAAATTTTCCGATGGTGATTTTGACTTGTCTGATAGCGATCGAAGTGGGCGCCCGGTAGGGTTTGATAATGGCGCTTTAAAAACACTGGTGGAAACGAATCCTAAACTGAGTATCCAGAAAATAGCAAACACTCTTCAGGCTACTTGGTCAACAGTTCAAAAACATCTTCACGAAATCGGGAAGGTTTGCAGACAAGGTATATGGGTCCCACATCTATTGTCGGAGATGAATAAAGATCAACGGCGTGCAATTTGCACATCTCTTGTGCAGAGAAAGAAGTGATCCATTTTTACGAAGGATTGTTACTAGTGACGAGAAATGGGTCTTATACAACAACAACAAACGCACTAAACAATGGCTTTCTCCAAATCAACTAGCCGTACAGCATGCAATGACGTAAATGTTCTTCAGTTAGTTGATTGTCCGCCATTTTACAACAGAGGAATAAAAAATTTTAAATTTACTTGTCACAAGTCACAAGACCACGGACTGTAATATTGCGTATAAAACACGTCTTTACACGTTCACGCTCTGAGCTAGACTGAAGCAAACATTCCACACTAAAAATAATTGATTACTTATGGGTACACCTAACATATTTTTTAATTATTGATTATTAGGTATAGGTATGCACGCAAATATCAACGTCGAATCAAGTGACAAACATTTTTTCATAGCTGATAATATGTCTCTGTTATGTTAATTCTGTATCTAAATATAATAATTTCAGCATTATTTTTGATTTACATCTAAATATTTGACTGTATCTGTAAGGACTTACCTATAGGTACATCATATTTATATTGTTTTTTTATTTATTTTATTTAACTTTGTTTACAATTATATATACAGGGTGTAACAGACCTAGTCCACAATACTTTATGGGTGGATACCTGACTAAATTACGAGTCGAAAATGTTCAAGGAATATGTGCAAATTCTGCACCGTCACGGAAAATATTATTATTAGAATTTTTTACAAAATTATGTTAAGCTACATACTTCAAAATAAACATTTATGAAATGTATCCATTATTAATATATCTTTGCTTCGGGCTCTAAATTACCCGACAAAATATAGTCTAACCGCTCGAAATTCGATGATCATTCATTTCTTGTATTCAATGTATAATTTGGAATCGATAAAATATTTCAATTAATCAAAATAATCGCATAATAACGATATTTTTTAAATGCTTACATCTCTGATATAATTGAGATTAGGCATATATTCCTTCAACACTTTCAACTCGTAGTAGTTAAGTCAGGTATCTACCCATAAAATATTGAGGACTAGGTTTGTTACACCTGTATATTTTAGTTGATTCTATTACAAGCTACTAAGTTACATATTTTTATTTATCGCTGTACCTCTCCAAAAAAGAGACTATCCGTTGTTCTTGGAGAGGGACTTACACAGTTGTAAATAGTCAGAAGTTTTATAATTGCATAAATAATATAGGTAAATTTATAATATTATTTTTAATTTCTGTTTTAGTTGTTTTATATAATTTATCTTCTTCATTTCTGTTTACACTCGGTCCTAAGTCGCTCTCGCAGTTGACTCCAGGACCTCTCCAGCCAGATGAAAATAACACAATACAAACAAAAAAGTTGTGCATTACTAAAAATTCTGGGAAACAAATATAAATTAAATAATTGGATTAACATAAATGGAAACCTTTTTTACAATTAGCGCCATCTGTGTACCAGTAGACTTTAATTCGTTAATTCTAAAAACTACCACGATTACTCACCACTGTAGTCATGGCGCTCTTGTGCATTCGCCGTATCGAGCTATTCACATTATTCTGTTCTATCTTTAAGCTAGTGAATTACTCAAGTCATATAATTGGTTATTTACTGAATTGAAAATTTATTTCGGTTGATCTGTTTTGTATGGTTATGCTTCGTAGGTTATGCTATTACTAATGATATTATACAATCATATATAATATATGTAATACAATATATGATTTATTTATTTTTATTTCTGAAGTTACAATTTTTTGATATCAAGGGTATATGTTCTTAAAATGTAAACACGATAAATAAATAAAAAATGTAATTTATTAGGAGAACACATTCTTATTGTAAAGTTGTAATTATTCAGATCGTAGGTCTGTGATATTTTAAATACTAATTAAATGTATTAATTTGAAAAGGGTGTAACATATAGGTTCGAAAATTTGTCGTCAAAAATAATGTCGCTGTAGCACAGTTGGATAATGCACCTTCCCCGGTTTGGAAAGTGATCCAGGTTCGAATCTCGGTGGCGCAACAACAATATTTTTCGATATAATTGATTTTATTTGTATGTCTTTCTAATTAATACATTTAATTATTTAAAATGTAATTTCATTAAAATGAAAACCTATGTTAAATGTTTTCTGTTAATAAAATGAGCCCGAAGTCCTGGCACCACCAAGAAAATTGTATTCAAAGGTTTTTTTAGAAACATTGTAAACGTTGAGTCAGGCAGCGCCGGCGTTACGCACAGGCGGAACAGGCGCCCGCTTGTGGTGGACAAATCAAGGGGGCGGCCGAAAAATATATAAAAACTAGAAAACAAAATCCCAAGTTGCAAAACGATAATAGTGTCTAATATAAATAATCCAGGTATAAACAATTCAATAAAGAACATTATACTAATTTCCTAATAAAGCAGTAATTTATAGTCAACGCTAGTGTCCAGAACGTCTTTTGGTAAAAAGCCGCCTTTGGGCAAGTTTCAAAATGCCGGCCTAACAAAATATCGCCCCTAACGTGTGGTACGCGGGCGGTCAGTTCATGGGAATGGCTTTACAAACATTGAAAACATCATCCTCACTTGAGTTACCAGGACAGAAAAAAAACAATCTTGCCTGTGGCGGGAAAAAGTCTGGCGCCGGAGCTGGTGTCAGGACAGAAGAGTGTGGCACTCTATCCTCTCTGCCTACCCCCATGGAGGAACGGCATGGTATTAAGATAGTTAGTTGTAATTAATACGACGGTCGCTTCTAACGGGAAAATATAGATGTCTCACGAATAAGGTAGGTAACATGTGTAGTTAGAATCTGACAACATTGGATATGTCACTATGGCTTAATTAAATAAATACTGCCTACTGGCAACAGAATATTCCGGGTTTAAACGCCGATGGTGACTATACTTTAATAAGTGATTCGTCTAATTTGTTTTAATTTCTTTATTGAATATAATCCCACCCGTCATTCTCTAATTAATTTATGAACATATTTGTAATAAAAAAAATCGCTTTTATCGTCTCTGAATCTTCTTAATTTAACCATATTCTAAAGCTATGTTTGTAGACACTGAACCCCAAATATATAAAATAAAAATCTTCACCTATTTATCTTCTCCCTCAAAAAATTGCAACACGGTTTTTTTTATTTTATTTATTTATCATTTATTGTGTTAACACAATCTAAATAACTAAACCCACAAAACTTCTTTCTAGATGTTAATCCACAGAATATGCGTAAAATTTATTTTTAAAACTTATATTATACTTTATTTTAAATGTACAAACAAAAATGTATTCAGTATCCCAATAAACCAAATATTTAATTGAATTCAACAAATATTCATATTATTAACTACAATCCAATCTAATTAGTTCTACAAATATGTCTATAATAAACTATAATCTAATTTAATTGAATTCTGCAGATATGCCTATAATTAACTACAAACCAATATAATTGAATTCTACAAATATCTCTATTATTAACTACCAACCAATTTTTTCACCTTTTTTCAAAATTTAGAGTTTTCTTGTAAATATGCAAACACGGGTAATTTATTGTTCAATGTGAGAAACAATAAATTCCCGTAGTGGTTTTAGGATTTGAGAATCCTAAATTGACAGTTTAATTCAAGTATATACTGTACTAATAAATAGTGATGGTAAACCGTTGACTGTGATTATATGTCGATGATTGGTAACTGAGATTTAACGATGATTGGTAACTAAGATTTAACTATTATTAAGGAAAACACATTCTTATTGTGAAGTTGTAATTATTGAGAACATAGGTCTGTGATATTTTAAATACTAAATTAATGTATTAATTATAAATATATACATATAAAATCAATTTTGTCGAAAAATATTGTTTTAGCGTCAACTGATTTAACTGTTGGATGCATACTTTCTAGTGTACCAATCATTCATCGTTACAGTCACAATAATAGTCAAAATAACGGTTTAAATAACGATTTTACCATCACTACTAATAAAGTAGAGTCCTAAATTGACAAAAGTGTATTTCGTCCATATGAAATCAACTTAATAAATAGCAATTTCAATTTTTATTTTTAAGTTTTATGAAAATGTTTTTTTTCTATTAAATATCATTAAATGTAATCTAAGGGTATCAAAACATGAGACATAATGAAGGTACCAAAATCCTTACAATTCCAGAAAAGATTAAATGTGTCTCGTCTACCGCCCTCAGAAGTTGTTTTCTGTTCATAAAAGGAACACAAACAAAATGAAACGGAATTCACAGTAAAAATATTTATTTTTATTGAGAAAATACATTAATATGTACACTTTCAAGTATATGATAATATGTACATGAAAGAATATTAATCACTAAAATGACTAAACAGGATAACTGATTACTTTAAATTTATTTTCCCTTTAGATACAAATAAGCAAAATTAAAGTAAAATGGTACAAAACACAGCATAGGAAAAGACCAAATATACTGCCAAAATTACTCGAGTACTTCTTACATAATCACTACATAAAATAAATAAATAATAAACTCCTACAATTATCTAGCAATAAAAGACACTAGGAATATTTGTATTTATCTACTTATAGTGACAAATCAATAAGGTCAGGTCTAGATAGATGTGTGAAAGATATAAAAATTCACACAAAATCTAAACATCAATTCAAAATAAGCGAGCAGAATAAAAAAGTAACTTCTTACCTAGAACCAATATGATTAATGATAGCGTAGCGTGTAAACCAAAAAATATTGACAGCGTGGCAAACAATTTTTGAAATCATATTTATTTAAATGAAGCAATTGGTAGACTTTAATGAAACCATATACATCCATTAAGTACCTACGCAGCAGAAGCAGTAGTTTAAGCAATTAGTTTTTGCTTAAGCTTCCAAAATGATCATACGCTCAAAGAACAAACTAACTTTAAATAATATATATAAAATGACTAAAATATGACCTGAGGCCAATAATTATATATTTAATTTTTATGAATATTGAAAGAATGTGACTAATTTTAACAGAAAAAAAAACAAATTGTTAATAAGCATTTAAAAAAAACACATTTTTAAGTAAATTAAAATTACCTACATTGAAATTTAGCATGTGTATAATCAATATTTTTAGGTTTAAATTAAACCAATGAAAATTAGAGATATTTTAATTGCACCGTTAATTACACAACAACAAGTATTTAACTTAAAATAATTTATAAAATTTATTAGCTAGATATACTTTGACCACAATATGATACATACCCGAAAACACATTGAATTAAATTTAAGAAACAATTTGGAAATTTTAAATAAAAAATTTAACTGAAAGATGCTTACGAATTTCTAGTGAAAATTATGTACATATTGCCAATATAATACAATACAATCAAAAACTCAGTTTTTGATAAACGTTTTTTCAAAATTTATGATATTTTCAATATTTATTGCAAACTTTAGATTGTGATCATTCATTTTTAAATAAACTATTTATTATTTTGCAACCAATGGAACTTTACACCGAGAGAAACATATTATATCATATATATGCAGTAGTATTTTTATTGATTATTTTGTGAATATTATAAAGAATGTGGAAACTATGTAATCAATGGGTAATCCGGCGACTAATCATATCCCAGCCTTATATTTATTTATACATAGTACATATTACAAACCTAAACTAGAATAAAAACCACGGTCAATTCAATTATATTTTACAAAAATAAATTAACTCTCATCCGTAGAATAAGTGGCATTTAAGATTAGTTTATAAATGTACAATATATCATATCCATAATATTATTTATTATAATGTAAAATAATTTATTCTATGAAAATTTACCTAATAAATTTGGGAGTTTACAGAAATTATTCAATATCACACTACCGTGCCACTAGTAGATAAGTCACAATGACTAATGTCGCTTCATATGAACAACTCCATCATCCAATTTTGAAAATTATAACATACATCAGACAGTGAGTTTAATTCCATTCATGTGAATTTTCATTTGGAATCAAATGACTTTGAAAGTTATGTGAAACGACACAAACTTAATTCAAGCATTCTGTAAAATGTATTTAGTAAACAACGTCATCAATAGTTTGTATTAATAATATTTTACAGGCAGTATAAATATATGTGCATAAATGGCACATAGAAGATAAATATGTTTTGTGCTTATTTTTTTATAGAATGAATGTTTATAAATTATTTCTCTAAAGCACCATAAATATTTTGAAATACGTTGAAATAAATTGAATTGAATGTCGATTATTTCAATCGAAAATGGTACCTAGGTTTAGATAAATACATAAAACATATTCACAACCATAAAATAAAACATTCAGTTCGGAAAGTTACTTAGCCATTTATTTTTCAAATGACATATCGGTGTAAGTGCAATACCGCTATAAGTCAAAACATTCAAAATATGCTCTTTTGACGATTTCTGTAATACTTTAAAAGAGACATCAATCAGTGTACCTATTCAAATTTTAGAATGGACCAATAGATTTCTTACAATCAGCTTATCAACATTACAAAACAACCGGCTGTCAGCAGTCTTTGTCCTTTTTGAACATTTTACAAATAGTTAAAAAGTGATATTGCACTTACACCGATGATATGTAATATTACTTGAATACAAATAGCAATTTAAAATATACTATACTGTATATTTTTACAAATACTTTACATTGTACAAAGCCATGAACACCATCACAACAAAAAAAAATATAATATACAATTTTCGCTTCATAATACAGACACCAAAATTGTAGTTTTATGATATAAATCACTTTTAATGTGCTTAAAATCAAAGTTTAGTCCATTAATGTAATATTTTAGATTCTCTGTTATTAAATTACATACTCAAATTGTATTTTTAGTAAACCAACATCGTTTAAGAATTTACTTTGACATATTTTTATATATGTGATGGCTTCTTACCAATGTGCAACATAATCAGTGCTGTAGTCGAGGGTATATGTGGGTATACGCCCTATGCCGTCTGCTATATTTGCAGAAATAGCATCTATTTTCTGGTTAAATCAAAATATTCTACCATCAGACAAAAATTTTAATAATTCTGATCTTTACATTTCATCTTCATTTAATTTAATTTTCCTTTTTCTAATTCACGGTACGGTAAAGTACAATACAGGAATAATATGTTATAGGGTTTAATTTATACAGTATAAATATGGGTGTAATTGTAAGGTATACAATATCACACAAAAAGTGCGTTAACATATACCGTCTGTGAAGTTTCCAACTACAGCACTGAATATGATACATTCCATCATTACAAAAAAAAATGATACTCAGTCACATCAAATGTAAATCTAAAATATACAAATTCATTAATAATTAATATGTAATAAAATTAAATGTCTTTTAATTATGTTTAAATGTTAACTATCAAGTTTTATCCGGAACCGCTGCTGTAATAATTCCCGGCGACTCTCTGTCCAGCTCGCACTACATTCTGGAAAGTAGAGGCAGCTCCCTAAACATTACAATAAATCATTAATTTTACAAAATATCATTGTGATGCAATTAAAACACATAGAAATGATCTCGTACCAGAATATTGTTTTTCAAATTCACAAATAGAAAAGTACAATTATTGAGAAATAAAAATTGAATATGTTATACAAAAATAATATTTTTAAATAAACCCACACCCTTATTTGATGGCATACATTTCTAAACAAACACAACTTTGCCTATGTTAGTAATGTTATAACCTTTATCATAAAATTCTATAAATATAAAAATATATTAATACGGGTGTATAAGAAGATATGAAGCTACGAGGCTAATGATATATAGCTTAATTTTTTTTTAAACATCTCCTCGCTAAAGTTTTAAGATTAATATGCTTCATATAACATAAAGGAAGTGCCAGTTATTGTGATTATATTGGTCTCTGGAGATCTTTACTCTAATATCCATCAATTTTATTATACGAAAACTACACACAGGTAGTAATGTATAAAAAACTTTAACACCGATATTTAAATAAATTATTGTACATGCACTAATATACTAATAACAAACGCATCTTATAATCATTTCATTTAAAATAGTCATTACTAGGGTTCATAAACAATCTATTAATTCCATTTTAGATACAGTACAACATTCATTATCATCATGACTGAAGATCGCAATCTCCATTAACTCCCGCCGTCTTGTGCTCCTATGTTCCTCCACTTTTCTCGGCATCCTGCAGATCTTAGGGCTGTCGACAGAGAAGTGCCTGTTATCTTTTCCACTTGGTCGGTCCAACGGGTGGGAGATCTGCCAATTTCTCTTCATCCTCCGACATGGCCCACCACAACAAGCTTCTCCAAGTTATCTTCCCGTCTTGCAAGAAGCCCAAAAAATTTTAAGATTTGCCTCAGGCAAATGGTTGTTCTTGATCTTCAGTTACTGCAGAATGAAGACATTTGCGCGTCTTGCCGTCTGGTATGCGCAACGTGTGTCTCCAGCACCACATCACAAAGGCATCAATCCGTTTTCTCTCTCTTGCCTTCAGGGTCCATAATTCCACAACATATAAAAATATAGAATGCACCAGATACTGTTCAAGGTTAACCTTCGTTGTCTTGGAAATCCTGCAGTCTTTACATATTTTGTTAAGTCTGAACATAGAACTTTTCATTTAATTTCTGGCTCGCAAATACCGTCGTCAGTAATTATGAAAACAAGATAATTGATATCCTTGACAATTTCAAGGTCTGGAAGGGCATCAGTTCGTGAAAGCTGGTTATGTCAATCAATGCTCATTAGCTTTGTTTCTTCCTTGTTTATCTCAAGGCTCAATTTTCTACTTCTTCAATGCGACAGAGTAGTATAGTCACTTCTTCTTCGAATGTAGCGATCAAAGTTGTATCATCCGCGTACCTGAGATTGGAAATCTTTCTGCCTCCAATTTTTACTCCACCATTCCAGTTTTCGAGTGCATTTCTCATGATGTATTCTCCATATATGTTAAAAAGATCTAGAGACATTATATGTACATCCTTGTCTTACATACATACGTACATATCTTTTCGGACTTTAAACTGTTTAGAAGAGATAGAATTGAATTGACCTGTGGCGGTATTATCCAAATATAGATAACGAATGAGATACACAAGGTGTCCTGGGACTCCCATCTCATACTTTCATATCATCAGTACTTTCCACATGTATTTCCATTTCACGCAGTCAAATAAATGCTTTCTTATAGTCGATGAAACATAACACGACTGGCGATAGGAACTCTCTGCTTTTTTCTACAAGTTGGTGAATATTAACAATATTATGAGTCATCAAACAAATTTTAAAAAAAAACTCAAGACGTGTAGTGACAGTTA
Organism: Eubasilissa regina; assembly: GCA_022840565.1. Taxonomy (NCBI): domain Eukaryota; kingdom Metazoa; phylum Arthropoda; class Insecta; order Trichoptera; family Phryganeidae; genus Eubasilissa; species Eubasilissa regina. Next base: position 13,630,108 of record JAINEB010000001.1, on the reverse strand, counting down.
GCACGACTGTTAACTTTGGATAAAATGATGCAGTGTGTTTAACCAACATCTGGGCAATACTAAACATAAAAATGTAAAGGAAAAAAAGCGGCACCTACCGTCTGTAATTTGAAAAAGGTTGTAGGAGGAGGGAAAGAGCAGTGCACGATCAGAATCCAAAGGGCGCAGCAAAAGCAAGTCGACAAACTCAAATACCTAAGAGTGAAATTCTCTAGCGACGGAAGACAGGAAGGTGAAATAAACAGACGAATCGGGGGCTGATGGTGGTGTTTAAGAAATCCAAGTTCAGTATCAAGACTAATGTTCCCTCTAAGGTGTGCGGGTATACGTACAAAACGCACACAAAAAAATATAGCTCATACACAAGTTTTAACATGACTTCTTCATGTGCTGCTTTCTATCAAAAGCTGGCGATCATGTTGCAGCATGTTAATTTATCCCTATATAAGATCATCAACATTTTGGACACTGTACCATTCTCGGAGGTTACACAACCAAGATAATCTCTTTCTAGCAATATTTGAATATGTCCAAGAATACATAATTACTGGATTTTCACCTACAAAGCCACTGTTGTTAAACAAATAAAAGATATCTCATAGAGATGAAGCTATTTTTTATTAATGGAAAAATATGAAAGTATTGGTAATTACTTATTATTGGTAAAAATTGAAAAATATTGATTTTTCAGTTGTATTCTAATATAATGTGTTTAAAAAAAATATTTTCAGATAAAGAATATTGCTTCAAATAATTTCAATAATAATTAGATTCACATTGTAACATGCTGTTTCAGGGAAAATTAATATTAAATTTAGTTCATAGATGGTGATAGTGTAGTGGTATTCAAAGTGATTTCACTTATTAACATATATACAACTTTCAAAAATTTTGATAGATATAGAGGTTGAGTGGGTGGAATGGTGAACGTTATACGCTGTAAAGTGATCATTTAAGCCAGCCGAAGATAGGTCATAAGCCCTGTAATTACTCATACTTTCATATTTTTCCATTAATAAAAAATAGCTTCGTCTCTGTGAGATGACCGAAATATGCAGCTTTACTTGGTAGTTTTTATTAGTTCCCTCGACTTATTTATGCATCTTAATATTTTCACATTTTGGTAGCATTGGTCCTTAAAATTGCACAAAAGTTTTTTTATGCGCACACCACAATTAGAGAGAAGATTGATTAAGACCAAACTGACTGTCTTTAAAGGTATAGGCCTACTTTATTATACGACCAGCAAATATGGATCCTAACAGAAAGAGCAATATCAAGAATCCAAACTGCAAAAATGAGTTACCTTAAGGAAGTAACAAGAATTACATTATTGAACTAAGTAAGAAGTACCAACACAAGGGAAACTCTTGGCATGGATCCACTACTTCGACATATAGCAATTAAGGTGACTTGGATACGTCTTGTGAATGCTAGAGGAATGACTACCAAGACGTATATTTTTGGCAACTCCAGAGTGGGTCACCCCAGACTAAGCTGGGATAAACAACAAAAACGATTATATGAAAACAGATTGGACCTTGGTTGAGCAACTAGTACCGAAGTGGCGCAAACAGGGGAAAATGGAAGCATCTTGTCGAGTCTTTAGGCCCCCGGGCCTCCTAGCATAAGAGTACAAAGATGATGCCGGGAATGACATAAGGAATTAGGTACCTAATTTTTTGTGTAATTACCAGCCATATGAAGCCAGTAATTCATCAGGGTGTTATTGCTAAGTATTTCATTCCAAAACACACTTGGAAATACAAATTATGTATAAATATCCTGATCTTATAAGATTTAAAAGATGGCAAGAGCGAAAAATTGATGTTTGATTCTGTCCATTGAAAATTGAGCGTAATATATGGCTGATTCTAATATTCACCGAGCACAATAACTGGCGCCTACTTTAATTGTATTTATTTCTGACACCTCGCAATAAGATGGAGAGTTTGTTAGGATACTTATTTAAGACATAAACATGGCACATAACCGGATACATAAAGCATAATAACTCAAAACCCATTTCAATAAGATTTATATATTGGATTCTTGACCAATAACGTATTTGGCAGTAATTTTTAAAGACTTAAAAATGCCCACTACAATCAATTTGTAAACCTTGTATTAGCATTGTCCAAGTTTACTTTTGTCAGTTCCAAATAAAGGAATGAAAGCATAAATATATTTGACGAAGGTGGAGGAAGAGTAAATCAAGGAATTAAAGATTTTATGAACCTGAATGGCTGCTCCGAGAAACTGTGAAAACGCTCTGGTAACATTAACAGCAGCTGTGACTAGTTGCCCCCTACCGGGGCGATTTTCCGGAGTATCCACGATTTGCGGAGGAGGCAGTGGTACCTGATTGACAAATTATGCAATCCCAAAATGATATTCTTGAAACATTCAAACATTAAATTGATGTCGATGAACACATACATATATATACAGACATTCTGGAAAAAAATATTAACATTTGTCATATCTGTAACGAGCTAACCGAGGACACCACATGTCCATTAATTCAATTGTTTTGAAAGATATTGTTATAAACAATAAAAAAGTTATCAACAGTGTCAAAACATGTGCATTTACCCGAACTGTCAAAAAATTGCCAATAAAAATTTAATATTGAAAGTGTCAAGTTTGGCGTTCGATTTAGAGTTTTTTTAAAGTGAACAAAAGTGTCAAGAAGACAAATAAAATCTTTCATTTTCATAGTTCCGTGATCTTAAAATCAAATGTCAGTCTGTATGGATCTAATATACGTACTATTTTATATAATATGTATAATACATAAATGACCTGCGCCCATTATTATTTCTGTTTGCAATCTATAGAACAATTATATTAATGATTTGTCTTTCACAGGCTAATAATTGCTAATTATTTACTAATTGCTAATTATGTAATACGAATTAAAACATGTCAGACTTAGTTACATCATTGCACGCATCACTTTATTTATTTTTATTATTATTATCTGATATTTTTATATGGAAGAGCCGTGTACAATTCTTGCTGTTTGTATGTCATAACACTTTAAATTATTTAATCATTTGCGAGCGTAACTTGTACGTACACATATTATGAATAAAATAATTCTATAATCGCTTAGTCACTTGACAGGAAATAAAAAAATAGTGAAAACTCTCTGGATGCTTCACTTTTTAAAATAAATTAATCAACTGAGCTTTGTGTATCCAACCTAGACAGGTAACTACATTCTAAATATCCAACAATACTTTAATTTGATACTAGAATATGAAGAAGAAAGTACCAACTATACTGTATAAATTTAAAAATGTGATTTTTTCTTCTTATTATTGACGAGCTTTCATCTAGTTAGAATATACGTAATTAACAAATACAATTAAACATTATAATTGCATTATCTGTGTAAGTTTATTTCAACATTCATATCCGTAAGGCATTAATGGTTAATAAGCATTTATTGTATTTCTTTATTCAACAGAAAAAACTAACTAACTACATAAGCCATACTATTTAGTGCAATCTAGCTAACATCGAACGACCTTCGTTGTTTAACTAACATGTATGTATGTCCTAGCATTTAAAGCAAAATAGCATTTTCAACCAATATTTTAAAGCAGTGCCTTTGTAGCAGGCACATTGCCAAGTTTCCCCGGAAACATGCCAAGCAAGAAATACATGCGGTAAAAAACAAGAAATTCTGATTACTTTATGGTTTTGTAATCAACATAATAAAACAGTAAATCTGATTTTATAAAATATAACAATTTATTTTATTAACTGATCATTCAAAATCATTTACTGTTAATACTTCAACTAATTAATGATAAAATAATCTTTGTTTGTGTGATTGGGGTTCGACTGTATTGGTAACTGTGATTATTTGTAATTTAGTGAGCAGTCATTGAGACAATAAAAACAAACTTTTAAATCACAATTACTAATAATTGTTACAATTGAACACCAATCACTCAATCACAGTTTATCTGCAACAAATAAGATAAAAATATTCATTAATTTTTATCCAATTCATTGTATTCTGTGACTGTTTCACAATTCACTAGCATAATTGAACATGCTGCATATTAGAAATCTTGTTTAATCATAGAAATTGTGTGAATTTATAGTTTTAAAGAAATCATTTTTAATAATTGTCACACAGATAGTCAATTGTTTTATTTTTCTCATAAATTATTGAAAAATTGCTTGTCATGTGGGAATTATTTATTCCAACATTATTTATTCACGCTAAGAAATTTAGTAACTGCTATAAGAGCAAACAAATTTAAGTCAACAACAAATTTGTATTTTAGATAATTTTTCAAATATGTACTAAGTTCACATTTGAAATAAATTTCATAATATTACAAAGAAGAGACGCAATATTGTTGATTACAAAAATTATATTGTCAGATTTTTTTAACTTATCTAAAACATTTAGTATGTAGTTTATTTATGTTTCATAATTTTAATAAACATTTATTTTCTATGAAGTATGCTCGGTAGTAACACTGCAGTAGTTTCACAAAAAATATTTTATTTTTTCATGCAACAATCACATTGACCATCTGGGCCGTCATTCAAACATTTGAGGAACGTATGTTAAATACTTTGCAAAAAAACACCATAATTTAAACAAACCCTGCTTCCTTCTCGCGAAGGTCTTATATTTGACCCTTCATCAGCGTTCCCCAGGAACGGACCGGAACCAAACAGGAACCCTCCTCCTCCCCCTGATGTGGAGACAGGACGGGGTTGCCGGTCCCCTCCTCCGCTTCCGCTTCCCCCTGCAGTTCCCGTCTGCTGCCATTGCTGCCAGAGCCAGGATAGCCCATCCAACACTGGCCGAGCGGGCCGTGTAGGAGGTGGTGGGCGAGTTGTTGTTCGCGGTTTAGGTTTTGGTGTCACAACAACTTGATTAAGTAGAGCCTGTAGAATGTGTAATATTTTGTTATTAATGACAACAAAATAACAAATGAATAGATAATATTTAATGGTATTTAAAATATTTATGAGGTTCAGAATCAAAAGCAGACAAGTCCACTTTACCTATTTTCAAGTAAAATGCAAAAAACCATTGTACTATATATAACTGTCACTTTTGGAATCATATTGAAAATTACCAGTAACTACAGGTCACATGACCAAATACTGTTGTCTTATTGGATGAAAAGATATTTGTCTGGATTTTAATAAATTATCTATTAGACATGTCTGCGATGCAAATTTTTAATGCGTTTTTATACGAAATTCAATGTTATTTATTTAATTTCAATAGACTAGTCTTGTAGACATTCATTTGCTTTATACATATTTGTATGTAACTAACTCAAAAAACATAAAAATTGGAGATGTCTGATTTATTTACTTCACATTTATGCAAAAAAAAATTTGGATTGTTGATAGTTTCAAGAGCGGGCATTTCAGAACGGAACTTGATAATGATGTAAATATGATCCAAAACATTGGCAGGCCAAACGAAAAATGCCACAACAATCCTAAAAATTCTATATGTATTAAACATTAGTCTTTACAGCTATGCTAGCATATTTTTAATGATTACAGAACAGATTACAGAAGTAAGTACATTTACAAACTGATCTCTTCTACCTTATAAAATCCTGATAAACATTGTTAAAATATTATAAGTATATCAATTTAATTAATAAACTTTTATAAGTTGTAACAATATAAACATAGGAATATTTTCTAATACATGAGCAGTCCTAAAGACAAAATGTAAATTCATATTATATTCATATCTCGTTATATATACGCAATTCTCACTCACCGCTAATCTCAACTGCTCTTGGGGGGTCGTTGGACCAAAACCTTGTTCTTTCAAAAGAGCAGCCAATAGAGCTTCATTTGTCTGTCCATATTCAGTGCTGAGTTTAAGGGGAGCTTTTGTTGCGCCATCAGGTTTATTTGATTGTGCTAGCAACATGGAGAGAGCATTGTCGCCTGACAGTCCAGTAAGATCTAAATTCTTCGTAGAAGATTCTCCAGCACCTTGTATTTTGAGTAAGCTTTGAAGCAGTTCCGCATCTTTTTGGAAGTTCTTTATGTCATCATCAATGGAAATCACCGATGGATTGTTTGCAGTTTTAGAAATTTTAGGTGCAGATGTGGTAGATGAAATTTTCCTTTCGGTTGTACTGATTTTATTACTTCCCAAAGGATTTGCAAAACTTGGAGACAATTGTTTCAATAACAAATTACTGGCTTCAATATTGTTTAATGGAGATGGAGAGGCTAGCAGAGATTGTAATAGTTTTAATTCAGAAGAATCAACGGCAGAATTCTTTGGCGAATTTTTGAGAGGCTTGGTAAGGCTTAACTGCTGGGGTAAGTTAAGTTTTCCAGGATTCTGTCCAGTTAAACTAAGCAAAGTTTGTAAAAATTTAGCATCATTTTGGTAAGATATTAAATCATCTTGAATAGAAGGGTTTTGTACGGTAGATTGCTTCAGAGATGTGGCCACACTGAGATTATTTGCATTGCTCGATTTGACTTTACTGTTGAGCTGTTTGCTACCTCTTGTTGAGCTTCTGGTAGGAGGAGGCGTAGGGGCAGGGGTTGTTGTAGTGGTAGTAGTGGTCGTAGGGGCAGGCGTGGTTGTAGTGGTGGTTGTGGTCGTGGTGGTAGTTGTCGTTGTTGTGGTAGTTGTGGAAGCGGCCGCCGCCGCCCTAAGTTCAGCTAAATTTTTTTCTACTGCCATTGCTATAACACGGTTAGCTAGTGTTTGCTCTTTGTTTTCACCTCCAGACAGTACTATTTTTTTCTGAAAATAAGAGTTGAATCAGACAGTTGACAAATTGAAATAATTAATTAAATCTTATATTATTCTTTCATTCTTATTGTGAAGTTGTAATTATTCAGAACGTAAGTCTGTGATATTTTAAATGCTAATTAAATGTATTAATTAGAAAGATATACATATGAAATCAATTTTATTGAATAATATTGTTGTTGCGATACCGTGATTCAAACCTGGATCTCTTTCCAAATAGGAAAGTTGCATTATCCAACTATGCGTCTGCTATCGGTTTACACTAAGGTATTTGTAAACAAAATAGATAGCTTTCAAATAATGGAACAATAGATGTATTCATTTGAAAAAGTGTAACTTATGGGTTCGAAATTTTATCATTAAAAGTACTGTCGCTGTAGCATAGTTGGATAATGCACCTTCCCCGGTTTGAAAAGAGATCCAGGTTCGAATCCCGGTAGCACAATATTATTTTACGATAATATTGATTTTATATATATATCTTTCTAATTAATACATTTAATTATTATTTAAAATATCACAGACCTATGTTCTGAATAATTACAATTTCACAATAAGAATGTATTCTCCTTAATGATATATAAGTTGTATCAATGTGTCCAAAATTTAAATAAATAAATTGTTAATTCTGACGTCTGCTATCGATTTACTCAAAGGTCTTTGAGATTCCGTAAAAACAAAGTAGATGGCTTCCAAATAATGAAACGATAGATGTATCAATTTGAAAAAGTGTAACATATGGGTTCAAAAATTTGTTATCAAAAGTACTGTCGCTGTAGCATAGTTGGATAATGCACCCTATGCATCCTAATTTCCCTGGTTTGGAAAGAAATCCAGGTTCAAATGCCGGTAACGCAACAACAATATTTTTCAATAAAATTGATTTTATATGTACATCTTTCTAATTAATACATTTAATTAGTATTTAAAATCTTATTTATAATATGTATTAAAATTTGCAATTTTTTCAGAGAATATATAAAATCTATATACAGTAATAGTAATAATTTTGCCATGAAAAAATTCCAAAACAAATCAATCACAAGAATAACATTACATAATGCAAACATTTTATTTATGAATTTCTAAAAAGAAATATTAGAAAATTAAAGTACATAATTACGTAATTAAGTGATCTTTCATCTAGCGGTAAAACACCTATCTAATAACCAAGTGATTTGGAGATATCTCGGAAGACCACTTAGTAGTCCTACTTTTCATGACACAAGCTCAGTTGTGAAAAGTAATATATAATATTTATTTATGAAACCAAATAACGTAACAATATTTATATAACCAGATAACGTAATAATATTTATGTAACCAGATAACGTGTTCGCAAATTATTATTTGAATATGCTTAGATTCAATGTTAACTTTTGATGCAAGTATGCGGCCACATCTTCAAATTGTAAATTTTAATTATGCATGTAAACATAGTTTGATTGTTTTATTATTTTTTATCGACTTTCGAAATTGTTATTTTTTTGGCGCAGTTTATCCATTTTTTTTTGTTTGAATCAATTTTTTTCCATATCACGGATAATAGGCAGAGAAAAAACACTGTAATTTTTTTGTTTGGGTTTAAGTTGTAAATGTTTGAATTTTAATAATTTATTACATTACGGTGTTTTATTCTCACAATTAGAAGTATCTTACTATTTACGCATTTTTTATTCATGATAATGAAAATAACACTGGTAATATCAAAAATTGTACTTACCAGATTTGTCAAAAATGCGATATCTTCTTCAATGGAGTAAGTGGATTTATTTGAAGGATCTGTAGTGAATTGTTCTAATAATACATTTGGCCTGACTGTAGTAGATACAGTTCTTCGAATAGTAGGGCGTCTCTGGGTAGTTGAAACGAGATTTTGATTCTCATTAATTCTAACTGGGTTTAGTTCTGGTATTTCAGTTGTTGTACTTGGTTGTTCTGTAGAAGCAGGTGTAGTTCTTCTTCGCTGTGTGATTGTACGTGGTTGTTCTGTTGGAGGAATAGTAGTCCTCCTCTGTGTAGTTGTACGTGGCTGTTCTGTAGTAGGAGGAATGGTTGTCTTTCGTTGCGTAGTTGTACGTGGCTGTTCTGTTGTAAGATGAATGGTTGTCTTTCGTTGCGTAGTTGTACTTGGCTGTTCTGTAGTAGGAGGAATAGTTGTCTTTTGCTGTGTAGTCGTACGTGGCTGTTCTGTAGTAGTGGGAATGGTAACTCTTCCTTGTGTCGTAGTGATTATAGTAGTTATTGGTTTTCTCTGAGTGGTGGTATAGAAAAATTGCCCTGTAGTAGTCGGTCTACGTTGAGTTGTCTTGGACTCAGGCAAAAATTCTGTCGTAATTTTTTCTGGAATCATTGTGGATTCTGTTGGAATTGCATTTAGAGATTTTGTCATAAATGTTGTAATAGCTGTAACAGTGTCTTCAGTAGTTGAAATTCCAGAAATCCTTGAAATCTTATTGTCACCGAATACATCATTCGTTTCACTCTCCACAATGTCTTCAGTAGTTTTGAAAAGGTTAGAGAAATCCGTAGTTTCTCGATTGAATTCACTTCTGTTTAAAATGTTAACAACATTCTCATCATTTTTGGTAGTGTCTGGTACATTTGTAGTCGTTGTTATGTCTCGAGAAGTCACGGGTGCACCTAATGTTGTAACAATTGGAACACCTGATGATATTCTTTGAATGTAAGTTTCCTTTTCTTTGCTGATAAGTGTACCTTTCTTTTCAGTAGATAAAATATTATTTTGAACTGGTTTCCAACGGTAAACTGTATTTGCTGTATTATTTAAAGGCCTGTCAGTCCGAATTTGTTTAGTCTGAAAGAATAAAAAAGATAAATAGTTTAGTTCAAAATATATATGCATTACTTTAATATATTTTCTTGCCTGTAACAGAGAAAAAATTTTGTTTAAATGTCTGTTTACAACTGACGTGTAATTTGAACAGAATACAATTTCAAAAGATCACATATATAAAACATTAAAATAATATCAAATTGTTGCACCACACACACTAGTGATGAGCTCAAAACCACAAATTGTTAGTGAATCACTAATATCCATAAGTCACAATTACTAACAATTGAATGAAAACTTGAAAATATTATAATTTTAGTTTGAAAATAATGTCAACATGAATGGTGCCATCTAGCAGAATCTACGAAAATATGTATGCGAGATTTAATAGATATTCTGTTTGCTTTTGTATATTTATTTGACATTTATGTACCCATCAGGAGTACGTGATTTGAACATGCTTGAAAAGTATTCTTGCACATCCACAAGAAATGTACTATCAACTGGATTCAGCGATTTTATTTCAGCGTGTTTTGAGACTAATATTGTTATAACACTACTCAAATATAAATAATAAAAGTTTATAAATAACAGTTGTATGGAAACGGTGATCACAGTCACAGTTTTCATGGAATTGATATCATCTGATATAAATCGCACTCACACTAGTCGAAAATGATCTCTCCACTAATGCACACAGTAATGTGGCTGTGCTTATATGAAAAGAATACAGAATTCAGAATAAGAGTTTGAGATATTTTAATATCTCTACATAAATCCAAACTGTGATTAAAGTACCTGAAAGTCACAGGTACCAACACAATCAAAAAATATATTGTTGAATAGATTCTAAAATATTGAATATTAAATATTTCACTGAGTGTGTGCAGTCTATATATTCAAATAATCCAAGCCTAGCTATAATTTCAATAAAAATATTATATCATTAATATTTATAAATATTTTTTTCTAAAAAATGAATAGATGTATTAAAATGACAGTAATCTTAAAACATGGATACAATTATTTATTCTCAATAAATAATACTGTTTAAAGCAGGCATATATTCTTAGATTTATAAAGCAAATAAATACTTAAATCAATTAAATACTCATAGTACAAAAAATACTAGTATCAATAACATTCTCTCGCATTAAAGTGACACATACATTTAATACATTAAAAACAATCACTATTATCATCATTTTCATCCTAGGAATGTCGGGGATCCAAAGTTTGATAAGGCGCTTCCGTCTTCTGTGGTCTTGTGCTGTTTATTGATGACCAATGAAGACCCCATTTGTTTTCATAAAGTCTTCATTGCTGTTTATCCCAACTTTGGGGCAACTCATCAGCCACCTTCCTGCTGCCTAAATGAGTTATCTTAGGGGAATAGCAGATGTAACATTAATGGACCGAGTATGAAGTACCACAAAAAGAGGGACTCTCGGAATTGAGTCCCTACTTCTATGTATAGAAACATTTTGATTGAGGTGGTTTAGAGATGTCTGTGAATGCCTGAGGAACGATTAGCAATGTATGTATATCTTCTTGGCAACTCCGAGGGAAGCTCGGAGAGATGAGGGTAGGTGAGCCACCCCAGACTAAGTTGAAAACTATGGACTACTTACTGATGGTTGAATTGTTATTTATGCCGTTATTGTAACTGTGATTGTGTTTAATTGTAACTGATTATTCGTAATTCTTCGAGCAATAACTGGAACACTAGAAATTAAACCTCCAACAGTTAAATCTCAGTTACCAAACATCGTCATAATCATAATCAGTCACGGGTTTAACTTCACTACTATGATCATATTTGGAAATTTTTATGCCCTTAACTACTTAATAAATTGTATCAACATACCTCTGGATCGATATCCAATGTATGATATCTGGTTGTGGTAGTTTGCGTGGTAGTTGTGGTCTTTAGATTTTCTTCTTTGGTGGCCGCTGCTATACTGCTCAATACAATGTCTTCTACTTTTGGTAATTTTGAAGTGGTTAAAAGATTCACGACATTTGTTTCCGTGGATGGTGGCTTGGTACCTTGGGTTACATCAGTTTTGCCCATGTCTTCGTTTAAGGTGGCAATTGTTGATGATTGTGGTTTTTCGATAGTAATTTCCTTCCCACCTCTCTGTCTGATTAATTGCTGAAAATTTAATTAATAAGGTTAACGTAATGATATATAACAATTGTGTAGGTACTTCACACCATTACACCATTACAATTTAATAAAGGAAATAATCAATCCAGAATAACATTATAATAATTAATTAGTACATATTAAACAAATACATATTAAGCAACACTTATGTTATGAGTATGGTTAATTTAAAAAAAAAAACAGTGTTAGATGGTTAAAACTAGTTAAGTTTTAGAAAAAATACATATTTGGGTTATAAATTAATACAACAAACGGACACTTAAAATTAATAAATTAGTTCATATAGATACAAGGTTATAAGTTAATAGAGTTAGATATTTACACTAAGCCCATACTTTGTACATAACTAAAAGCGAGCTAGCATTAGCGATTCCATTCGCGCTGAAAAAGACGGAAGTACCATTGATTGTGTGTTATTTACAGGAGCATCCTTCGATGGAACATTTTTTTCTGTGTTTTGGCGAATATCTGAATTATCAACCAATTTGTTTTGTGTTATTTCATTAGTGCTTATATCATCCGCAAAGCTGTTTATTGGTTTTATTGAATCAGGGTTTCTGTACACAGGGCTAAATGGATTTCTCAGGCTTCGTGGATCAATTGCAAGCACATCAACCTGCTCTCTCACCGGCGGCACGTTAGTTCCGTTAGGATACTTTCTTACAACTGTATTATTTGGCAATACTCCAAATATAATGAAAGGACTTGCCTCTGTTAGACTCTCTAATTCATTATTGTTGGGATTTTTTCGTATCACGGTGTTATTGGGAAGAACTCCATATATAAAATAATCCTTTTTGGGTCTAATCGTAGTCGAGCTCTGTGTCCCGGGGGGGGCTACAGGCAAACGATTTGTGAATCTTCCTGAAGTTTCGGATATTGAATTAGGATTTTTTCGCCATGCTGTAGGAAATGGTGGAACCCATTGGTAAGGAGTTGTTAGTGGTATTTGAGTTGTAAGATCAGATGTTGTTGTGTTTAAATCTCCTAACTCTAAAGACAGTCTTGATAGAATATTAGGAGTTATTGTAGTTTCCGATATTACATCTGTTGTTGATGATGAATCATCTGTTGTTGATGAAATATCTGTCACTGTGGATGCAGATATAGCATCAATTGTTGTTGACGTTGAAGGGATATCTGTTACTGTTGATGTTGCAAAAGGAAAATCTGTTGTGGGTGATGTAGAAGATTCATCTGTTTCAACTGAACTAAAGGGAACATCTGTTACAGATTTAGTTAAAGAAATATCTGTTGTCGGTGTTGTAAAAGGAACGTCTGATGCAACTGAAGTTATAGGATTATCTGTTGTCAATGTTATTTCAGAGATGTCTGTTGTTGATGATGTTAAAGAAACATCTGATGTTAATGGTGTTACAGAAACATCTGATGCAACTGAACTGAAAGAAATTTCTGTTGTTGATGGTATTGAAGGAACATCTGTTGTTAATGAAGTTTCAGGAGTGTCTGTTGTTAATGAAGTTTCATGAGTATCTGTTGTTAATGATATTAAAGAATTATCTGTTGTTAAAAGAGTCAAAGAAATATCTGTTGATGAGTTTAAAGAAATATCTGTGGTTAATATAATTGGAATGGCAGTAGTAGATAATAATTCTGTTGACTGATTGTCAGTCATAGTATATGGTTTAAATGTAGTAGTTGAAGGTACATTAAATGCTGTATCAATTGGATCAAGAGTAAAAAGTTCATTTGATATTTCAAATTCAGTTGAATTTTCTGGTGAAAAGACTGAATTAAATTGAACTGTACTTGTTAAATCTTCATCAATATTAAATCTATAATTGTTTCCAATAAATACATCACTAGGTGTATTTGTTGTGCCATCTTGAATTAAGTTTATATTTGTCTGCTCAATTACATTTTTTGTATTGTCTTCAACACTATTTAGTTGTGTGGTAGCTTCTCCAACAGTCCTGTAGGTGTTTGCAGGTCCAGATAACAATTCATCTCCAAGAGATTCAATATTATTATCTAATATAATTTGTTCAATATCCTTAAGCAATTTCGCTCTACGAGACAAGCCAGGTACTTCAGAGACTACAGAACCATTTAACTGAGGTGATGCTAATTTATTAATTATGGTTAGTAATTCGGAATTTACCGATGATACTGGTGCAGAAGTTGATGTATTAAATGTGTGTGATGAAAAATCTGTTGTCGGTACCTCAGTAGTTGAAAACATTGTTGTCATTTCTAAAATATTAACAGTATCTATTCTATCTGTCTGAGACTTAAAAATGTCTAAATCGACATCTAGGTTAGAACTATTTACAGGTAATGTACTAGATTCTGAAATCTGTGTAGCTAATTCACTTATATCTGGCAACTTTGCTGTTGTCATAATTAAAGAAGGTAAATTAGAACTATTAATATCAGTTATATTGTCTCTGGTTGATATATCACTGTATCTATTTGATTCACTAATGAAAGAATTTGGAGAAAATGATGTTGTCTGGTCATCGCCAAAACGAGAATTAATTTGGGGATTATTGGTAGAGGTTGGAAGACTTCTTTCACTATTATCAGCAACAGAACTATCCATTGATGTTGATAAATTTGTGGAAGAATTATTGAGAGTAGCAGAAGTTGCATCAAACAAAGTATTGTCTAACAAATCAGAAAATGTGGACGTATTTGCCACAAAGTTATATAAAAATGCAAAATTGAATGAGAAAGTATCTTTACCGGGAGATGGCTCTTCAGCAGCCAAAGTTAACTCGGTTGTAGATTGAGGTATTGTAACAGATTGATCTCCAGTCAAAATTGGTGTATCTATTTTTTCACTATTTTCATTTGTGGTAGTGTTGGAATCAAGTTGTATTCTTTTTTGTAATTGTGATGTTTCAAACTGGGATAGGTTTACTTGTGAAGTGATCGCTTGCTCTGTGCTCGGTATAAATATTGGTGATGTGATGGTGTTGGATTCAAAAGAAGCAGTTGGTGCATCAGCTTGGGTGGTGGAATACAAAACTAATGTAGCAAATGGTTTTCTATCAGTAACCGATGGTGTTGTGGATTTAGGTAAAGTTTGTGAATACACTGGATAATATGTAGGGAAATATATAGGGTTCGGAGGTAAGGATGAGGAAGTAAAAGATTCCATTGGAGAAGTTACAGATAGAAAATCAATTGGACTCCTATTTATTATCGTTGTGATACCCAAGTTGTCTTCTGAAGAACGCTGTACAGGTATATTAGTTGTTGTTACCTGAGATTCACTCTCAGACTGTACAGTGAAAATAATATCTTTAGATTCTTCATTGTTTACGGAAGAATCTCTTTTACTACTGCTACTTGTTTCTTTTGTACTCACTGCAACTATATTATCAATTGATGCCTTTTGTTCTTCCGATATAGTTTTAGGAGTAGTCGATGATAGTCTAGCTATTTTCGGAGTAGATGTCAAAATATCAGCTAATGCATCAAATATAGACACAGTGACTGAGGGGGAGTGATTAGAAGTCTCCACATTAATTAATCTTGAAGCCATAATGGAAGATTCTGCAGTAATCAAGCTGTCAGATGCTGGTGTGCTGCGAGGCTGACTGAATGATATTATTTCAATATCAGGATAGATATTATTCTCTTCTCCTACATCCTGCAATGAAAGATGAGCTTGTGCCTTTATAAAAATGAAAGTGGAAATGCAACACACACAGAAACAAAGGAACATACAAAAGAATCATAGGGAGAAAGTAATAAACAGATTACATAGAGGTGAACAATCAAAAAGAGTTGCAAAACCACACCCATTTATTTAATTACATATAATATAAAGAACTATAAATCCTGAAGAAATATAAACATACACATTGATAAAATTAATATCCACAAATAATAATTGAAAATATCTTCATTTTAATCCACCTTAATAATTATTTTCATTAAAAACAACAAATTTATTTGTAATTAATATACATATACATATATAAATATGTAGAATAGGTTTGTGATAAAATTCAATATTATCTATGGCATCATAACTGAATTAAAATTACGATAATTGAAGTTGATCAGATACGGATATTGTGTATTGTGAATTTGGTTAAGATATTTTTATTTTCAATTATCATTGGTCTCTATTTCAAACAAAAATCTTTTGAGAAAAATATTTTTTAATCCAAATTTATTTTTTATTATTAATAAGATTATTTTTATTATCATTTAACTCAATTTTAAGCTGACCTAACAAATCACAAAAATAGTAAATATCACAAACAATTTCACACACATAAATTATAATCATGCTATGATCGTAATCCTTCACATATTCTGTTACAAAACTCAACTATTTTTTAACTTGAGTAAATTGTTATCACAAAGTTATATTATTATATAATATATAAATATGTATCGTACTGTGTACATGTTAAACATATATCAGTTTCTTATAATATAAAAATTCTACATAATTATTATTATTTATTTTTTTTAAATATAGAGATGCGTACACGGAATACATGTCACATCAATATTCTTACTATTTTCAAACTAAGCTAAATGCTTGTGCTATGAAAATAGGACTAACTTGCTGGTGTTCTGGAATGAGGCGCGAACCCCCGACCACTAGATCACTAGGCCGACGTCTTGACCACTACACCAACAAGCCATCATAAAATATTTTGAAGTTTTTTTCAACGGTTTTAATGACAAATAAAAATTATATTTTTATTTAAACATGATAAAAATTTTACCAACTTGTGATGTTTAAATAAAATTTATAAAATAAAATCTGTAATACAAATTAATACTATTATCTAATGGTACAAAAGGTCATACCTATCATATATCAGAGAAACCTAATATTCAGTGGAAAACGTATAACATGAAAAGATTTAATATGAAAACTCGGTTAATGTGAAAATATATTCTGTTTCTGTCAAAATGTTACATGTTTTCAAACATTTATTTTCTTTTAACTCTAATATACTTTGCATCTCAAAATAACAAAAAATATACCGGCCACCTTGTCATCACCAAATTATCTACTGTTTATGATTTTAAGACTCAACTTTCTATTAACTAGACTGACATCTGAAAATAGATACAAAGACTAGATACTTATCTCTTGCCATACCTACCATTTTAAACAAAATTATAATAATTTATTTCATTTAGCATTGATTACTAATCATGCGTTGTAGTGGATGTACATGTTAAGGGTTTAAAATAAATTATGTTTGTAAAATTTCTACTTTCTGTAGAATTATACAGTCAATAAAATGGTAACTAATTTCCTGTGTTTATTTAAAGTTTCTATCATAATCATTTTGATTATTATAACATTGAAAATATCGAGTTCTTTTAAATTTATTTTAACATGTAATTCTTTAACCTATTTCAGTCTCCGTGGTTTTATGTTAAACGATTTCCACTGTATTTAAATGTGGTAGTAAATACTTAAGCTGTGTTAGAGTTTATCAAAATACTATTGTATGTATCTAACAAAATAATAGTTATGAAGACTTAAATAAGACAAATATATTAATTATTGATATCTGCAGATTGGCGTTATAGCCAATTATGAAACTATCAGACCCATCTGTTTTATTATTTTACATAGACATTTTATCAGTGATTATATTTATCAATGATTATTATACCAGGTCACTTAAAAAGTTAACAAAGTCGCACACAGCCAAATATCCTGTAAGAATCTATAAGGACAACAACCTTGAAAACCTGTGAGTTCATTTTTAACATCTTTAATATTTAAATAATGATAAAGAGTATGAAAATTATGGGCACAGCCATTACGATATGATGAAAATTTATTTAGAAAAAATGGAATGATATGTGTTTCCAAGTATGCGTTTGCATGTTGGCTTGAAAGGAAAGTGAGGAAGATAGTCAGAGAGATGTTTCCATGAATACATAACTTACAGGTACCAAGAGCTTATAAAATAATTAATATATAATCGTTAAACTCAAAAATCAGGTGATTTTCAAATAGCACTCATTACCATCTGGATTTTAATTACGAGAATGCATAACCAAAGGAAAAAGTTTTCTGCGGTGTGAACTGATGAAAAATATTGAGAAAAATAAAAGCACACTATATCTTTGACCAGCTGTGTGATCTGTGAAGTAAGATGGATGATATGTTGATTGATAACCACCCTCAAATTCAGCCATAACGATACATTAGATGCAGTGGAGTCAAATGGAAAGATGAAATAAATGAAGCAAAGCTATTCTGTGATGGTTCACTGTGAATGGGAGTGCTTTTTGTTAACCCTCGGATGATGGTTGATGGAGCGAATGATCTGATGATTTGATTTCCCTTGCAAACGACCGTCTGCCGCTATGAACCAAACAGGTTCCGTGAGAGAGTCAGCAAGAGGAACATCCGTAACGAAGAATTTCAGCCAAGCCTTTTGGAGTACCAAAAACAAACCAATTTTGCCAATATAAACATTTATCGATGTTTTCGATAAGGTGGGGGGGGAGACCTCGGTCTAGTTCATGGGGTTATCGAAGGAATTTTTTTTTACAAACCCATATCGTTTAAATAAAAAAGAAAACAAAATTGATTTGTTTTATATGATATTAACTAATTTGACTGAAAAATTTTGTTAGCGTGAACTTAAAATTAATGAAAAATTAATATAACACATCAAAATAATTTTTATATTTGATAATTTGAAATGAAAGTGTATTTTCCAAACATAATAATGTTTTCTCTTCATATTTAGTATATTCATTGATGATATTAATTAAAAATCTCTGGTATAAAATAATGATGATCACAAGTGCACGGATGAATCTAAGGATCTGTTTCTCATTTTACATTTTTGATATATATTTTAACTCAAAGATAACAAGTTTAAAATATAAATAAAAAGCAAACTTAAAGGAGAAAAAATAACTTAATTTTTCATATTATTTTAACTAATAATTGTGTATCCTTGTGTTACAAAACTTAATTTACAAACCCTTTTTTTTGATCTTTTTCATAATCTTCTGGACAGTTTTGTGCATATATCTGGCCCCTTTTTCCAATGTTTTCAGATCTATTGCAGAGTTCTTAATCAAGCGTCAGAATAAAAAGCCAAATGTGCCAAACAAAAGTCCAGAAAACTGTGCCCATAAGAATTATTATCATTATTATTTCCACTGAGTTTTTATTGCAAATTTTGAATAATAATTTATTAGTCACTTAGATTCAGCAATTGATCAAAATTGGTGTAAGTTATGACAACGATTGAAACAATGCTTATTTAATGCAACATTCTTACCATTGTCGTTGTCACTGTAGGCACAGTGGCTTGATACTTCGGAGGCACCTTTTGAAGAGGTGCTTTATAACGAGAACTAAATCTGTTAGTTCTCTTTCCAATATCTTTAGGAACCTTAAAAATGCAAAATATATATTTTGAGTCACTGTAGTAATTCATTATTTTTTTTCAGAATTTTAGCTAAAAGTATTGGCACATAATAATGTTCCATTTAGAATAACTGGCCTTCATTCTCATGATATGAAACCATCCCTGCAACAACACTGTATATCACTTTGGGCAAATTTGAGTTATGAATGCCACAACATTGTTTATCTTCTTGAGTATCAAATGGTATATTAAACAACCACGTACAAATATCAAATATCTCATAGAGACAAAGCTATTTTTTATTATATTTAATGGAAAATATATGAATATATATATTGGTGAACGTTTTATATATATATATATATAAAGTGATCACTTAAGCCAGCCGATGACAGGTGTAATTACCCCGTACTTCAATATATTTTCCATTAAATATAATAAAAAATAGTTTTGTCTTTTTTACCATTTAATTAAATGTATTACACTTCCAACTTATAATCTAGCTAATGGAACCTAATGGCTACCTACCACAGAACAGGTACTTTATATGTACCTAGCGAGGTAGGTAGCAGCCAACAGGCTTGCATGTAAATGGAATGTAGTATTAATACTTGTAGTTTCTGGTGTATTGGTTAATTTAAGGATTTTTATATTGATGCAAGGTCTAAAGAAATATAGTTAAATGAAGATGGCCAATGCTCTGTCTATCTATCAACATTTGTAACTTGCTGAGGTGGTCTCATATGATAAAACTATTATTCAATACGAACCAACCTTCACGGATACCTAGGAAATAGTATAATGCAACAACTATGTGGTACTACATAAATATATTCAATCGCAATGTTCAGTATTTTTGTAGAAAAATATAATTTATATCAAACTTACTTGACTCGAAAATTTTGGTGGTAATTTTCTACTTTCTTCTTCTGAACTACTCTTCACACTGTCTTCAACTAAATTGTTTCCACTTATTCTGTCACTTTTTCTTTGAAAATTTCTAGGTTTATATCTTGACGTAAGGCTATTTAATCCAATTGATTTTATAGCCACAGTACTTTTGGTCGGTGCTGGAGTTTTAAATCTACTAAATCGTGATGCAAAATTTTTAATTGACGCTGCTTCAGTGGTACTTGTTTGGGGTTCAAAGTAAATTTCGGTCGATGGTGGAACTTCCACTGAATTATTTTCTGATTCCGAGCTTATAACGGTAAATTCTTCAACAGGTTTTTCAGTTGTGGGTTTGTTCCGAGAATAAAGATTAGTCCGGAAAGCCGGTATTGTTCTCTTCGGTTTCTCCAAACTTTGTGGTATTTCATCTATAGGATTTGAAGTGGATACTTTTTTGGGAACGCTGTATCTAGAGGCATTGAACTTACGCTGGCGAACATATTTAGTGGTGACTGTAGAGGTTTCTATTGGGATTATTGTTTTAGCAGTTGTGCTAATTTCATTATCCTTTATCTTCCGCTTTAAAACAGTATTTCCTCTGATATTCTCTCTAAGATTATTTTCAGTTTTTTTTTTTTCCACTTCAATTATGGGATTTGGCGATGTTTTCTGACCACGAAACTGAAAAAATACAAAACTAAGCTATCTTTGTGGTAGAAAGAGACTAAAGACAAAATGTTTTTGACATTTACACAAAAATAGAAATGTAAATATCCTTTATAATCAGCAAGAAAAATTTCCCATTATACAATGGAACCTCAGGTTATGAATAATTTGGTTTACGAACAAAATTCCCGCTGAAAAAATGCCTCTTTTTGCAAACAGAATTTCAGGCAATCATGTGCTCCACGTACTGAGATCTCGGCAGGTTGGAAATGAGAGGGCATTAGTTTCGCAGTAGCGTAGTTTAGCAGTAGAGTGCTGTTCAAGTGTGTTATATTTATCGGATTGTTGTTCTAGTGTGTCTTTTATCAGACAGCTGCTTGGATGCATCTTTAATTATTTTTGTATACATATTGTTATTGTTTTAAAATTAAATTAACAGTTGATTAAATTGTTTTCTACTTTGTAAGATAAGTTAAAATAAAGTTTCTTTATTTTTTTTTGTTTTATTACTTCCAATTCATTTTTCCTTAAGACTATGAATTTTCATTGTTTCATATAGGATTTCAAACATGAAATAGATAATAAAAGACCATTTTTAGCAGATCTGAAACGAATTAATCCGTTTTACATTGATTCTTATAGGAATAATTGTTTCGGTTTACAAATAACTCGAGTTACAAACAGTCTTAAAAAACATATTAAGTTTGTGAGGTTCCACTGTATGTAGTAATTATTTCCAGGAACAAGATCATGAGGTTAAGTCAATGGACAAGTTTTCTAAGTTCCTGAAAATCTTAATTATATGTAGATAGTCTCGTAAAATATGTTATTTCTTACCCTTGAAAGTTTGTTTGTTGGCGGGTTTACAACATTAGATGACTGGATGTCAGGATTGTGTAAAGTCAGTACAACCTGAGAAGCTTTTGTGGAGAGTGTCTCTTGTGTAGTAACAATCACCTGATTCTGTTAAATCATATTTAAATTAGTTGCCAAATTAAAAAGTTAAAAAAAAGTAATTATTTGTACATTTTTGTGAGCTTCTGTTGGTTTATAATTGATTGAGAAAATAATTTTACCCATTATTATTTATAATTATAGTTGAATTACAAAATTTTACAGAAATACACTATCTACTACATATGTACATGAATGAATAGAACATGTTTTGTCAGATTTGATAATTTGCACATAAAACACGACATATTATGTCAAAAAAATATCAACACTTACAGTAGTTTTTTCCTTGGCTTGAAGTAACGTCTTAAAATGCTCTGGATAATTTTCATTTTCATAATCCTCAGCAGGCCCATCACTTCCAGAAGACTTTATATTATCCTCTAACTTTGGTCGAAAGTTTCCGCGCGCACCCAAACTAACTTCTTTATTTTGGTTCGCTTCTGTGACTCGTATTAACTTTTTTCTCATTTTTCTACCTGCCGGTAGAGGATTTTCACTAGTCGGTTTAATAACTTCGCGATTTCTATCAAAAGATGTCGCTGTTACATCCGAGCGTCGATTTGAATTTGTTAGTCGAGCATTTTCCGTGGTTGGGGAGAGAGTCGTGGTTTCGGAAGTTCTGCGAATATTACCACGGTTTCTTAAATTCTTGGTGGTTGTCGTTGACGCGGTAGTTGTCGGTGACTTGGTAGTTGTCGTTGACTTGGTAGTTGTCGTTGACTTGGTAGTTGTCGTCGACGTGGTAGTTGTTGAAGGGTTTGTAACTCTTGACACTTTCCGTGATCTCGGTGTAAAATTTTCCGCTTGTTGGCCTTTTTCCGCTCTCTCAAACAACGCTTCTGTTTGCATTTCTGACTTAGTCGTCGGTTGTACTCTACCGCGACCTCTACCTCTAGTATTCTGTGTGACTGAATTTTCTGTCAAAGAAAGTCCTTCAGTTTGTCGATTCCTCGATTGTATCGGGGTTCCTCGACTTCTAACGGGGCTGCGAGGTCTGCTTTTAAAGGTAGTCGTCTCTTTTACAATTGCATTCGACGTAGAAGTTTGAACTTTATCAAATGTAGACTCTTTCATAATGTTTTCTGCTAAATTGTAATCGTATTCGTTGCTAATTGCTCCACTAACCATATCCAAATTTAAGATTTCAAGTTTGGACTCGTCAATAAATTTCGTATTGAGTAGTCTGGCATTTCGTGGTGATGGTTCGGCAAATTCTCTCGTTGGCTTCCTTTGCCTGTTCCTTACTGGAACCACTTCCTCTGAAGAGGTTCTTCGTAATTGCGCTGCTTGTCTGTGGCCCCTGGTTATAGGAATTATTTCTATTACAGATTCCTCCGGATCAGCTACCGTCCGTTTCCTCTGTGGTAAAACCCTCGCTCTTCTGGATTCTGAAAATACTCCGTTATTTGTTACTGGAACAAATGACGTTTCAGAAGAGGGTTTCCTTCTAAGATCATTTCTTCTGATATTTTTGGCGCTCCTGGGCAGCGCGGGATCAGGATTAGAAACGACAATGTCCATATTTAGAGGAGAGTCCATCCTTCGTCTACTGTTAGCTCCATCTACCCTCCTGACAAAGCTTTTAGGTTCGTAATTAATTCCTTCTTCACTTTTCGTCCTTGACGCTTCCCAACTAACTACTTCTTCATTTTTTTGTAATGTGATCGGGGCACTGGTTCTCGTTCGTAGGTTTCTCTGCAACAAAATTTATTATATTAATGTATGCAAGGTTTCATCAGTTTTATAGTTGAAATGTGGAAGTTACGTAAAAACATCTTTCAAATATTTAAAGCTTATTTGAAATGAAAAATCGATTGACATGAAAAAATATTCAAGTCCTAATCAAATGCTACGTTGCTTCTTGTTTCATATGTTTATTTTATTTTAACATGAAACAAAAAACGCTTAACGTGAAAAGATTTCGTATCTTAGAAGAATAATAGAACCTACCGGCCAACGTCACGTCGTCGCCAAATAATTTACTGATTGTGACTTTGTGACTCAACTTTCTGATAATAAACAATAGACACACGGATGCCGCTAGCCGCACACCACCCCTATCATTAATCCGAATTACTCATTGTAGTGTGGTCATCTTTATGCTTATTATTTATAAGTAAGACTGACCTTAGTTTAATAAACCTTAGTTAGAAATTCGTTCAAATACGAAAAATTATTTCGGTTCCCGTGGTTTCGTGTTAAACACTTTCTGATATATTCATATGTTAAAAAATATGACATTATACAGAAAATGATAATAAAAATAAATTATTTAAAATTGCAAGAAAAGTTAAACATTAGAATTATGATCTGTCACCGACTTTAAATCTATGTTTTTTTATAACTTCAGCTCTCATTCTCTCACAGAAGGCAGTCGTGAGCGTTCGAAATAAAATCTGTCTACTGTTTACTATAACGTACAAGGAAAGTTAAACAGGTAGAAGTGTTTAAAAAAATGTCGGTAGTTGAATATACATATAAGTGTCTAAAATACTGGTTCGAATACAAAAAAATGTTTCCGTTTTTTGTCAGAATAAAAAGTGTAACTTGTTAAGTTCACTCTCACAACAAAATATTTCTCAACTGTGGTGAGAAATTAATTAGTGATTCGTTCGATCTGACCTTCTTTTTGTGAGATTATGTAAATTGAAAAATTTCGTAACCAACGTTTTGAGTTACTACGCTCAGATAAAGATTCACATCTCGAAAATTCTATTAGTGAATAATATTGTACATGCATTAAGAAGTTACATATCAAAACGAATCGTCTAATTTAAATTGAATTATATCTTTCAAAAATAGATTAATATAGCTTTTTTTAAATTAAATCTATGGCGCGAGTATGAGTCGAAGTTAAAAATAAATCTTTTACTGTTTATTAATACAATTCTAATATATTAGGTAAATATAATAATTACAACAAAATATGTTTCCAAAACGATCCCGTTGTGACAGGTTGTTCTTTCGCTAGTCACGAACATGTTTTTCGCTGACATTGAACTCCCGCGTTTGAATTTCTACAAATATCATATTTCACATAAACATAAATTGGTTAAACATAAAGATAAAAGTGACTTCTTAGGACATTCGCTTATTATTTGGTTGGCGCATTATGGTATTATTATTTTTTTAAATACGGTAAAACACCGCGACTCCACCGCATCCACGCCGAATTTATCATTTATTGTTTTAAAATGACAACAAATGTATCTACTTATATGCTCTAATATATGCAGTATACATAATAAATTTAGCTTTACATGTACGGCATTAATGTAATTTTATTTTATTATAAATTATATTAGATAAACCGATAGTTAGTTTTATCTATGTTACAGTGAATCTGTATAACCAGTGAGAATATATTTTCACCGGTTTCGCTAAGCCGGTCAGTGAATGTATATCTAACAATGAAGATACAAAATCACTGGTTACATTTAGTGAGTTTGTATTCGTTGACAAGTGAAAATACGCCGCGCGGGAATATTTGGCCTAAGTGTCGATGTGTCGTCCTACAGCGTGGCAACAAATAGTTTGGTGGCGTTTACAACTGTAACTTTTATTCGCTTATAGTATTTTCATTTATATTAAGTTAAATTATTTACTGCATAAACTACCGTGTTTATAATCTCAGCCATTTTTATTTCCTTTATAACACATAGGTTAGGTTAGGGTAGAATATACATTTTCTAAAACTTGCTAGTGAAGTTATATTTCCACCTGTAGAAATATATTTCCACCGGTGGAAACGTATTCGGATATGATTTCACTGAAACGTCAGTGAAAATATATTCTCACTGGTAATACACATCCACTGTAACATCCACATGTGCATTCGTAACATTACTTGATATATCCTATTAAATAAATAAATATAATTACTAATGTATTTTAATGGAAACATGTACCTACTGTTATACTGCTATTTGAATATAAATTTTTCACCATTTTAAAATGATATGTTTTATTATGAATTATTAATTATACATTATGCAATTATATTCTTTGACCAATTGGGTATATTAGGTATGTTGTTCAAACTTGCAACTATAAGTTCCTGTCAACCTGATTTCGTACCAAAAGTCCGATCAGTGAATTATATTTTTTTAACGTCATATCTACGAGGAAGGCTTATTTTTAAAATTTTATGTAAGCCATAATAAACCTTAAATTCATTTAGGAATTAGTGCAGCTACTTAAGTGAGGATTTACTTTGTTTTATGGGTAATTATAAAATTATTAATGTGTATTTTTGTATAAATCCCTTTTCGTATTGGCCTAGTTTCGAATTTGCCGCTTAACCCCTTGTATATGCGTTTATTTTTATATCGGCTTTAATGTCGCAAGTGAAATAATTTATCGCCTTTTACCGTTACCCAATATGTCGACATCGATTCATTGTAAAACCTACATTGTGCCGAGTTAAAAATCTAGATATGACAGAGTCAGTCGTGCCAATTCGACACAGGTAACTAAATTTTATTCGAATTCGATTAATTTGAACGTGGTGTAGCATATATTTATTTTTCTATCTGTATTTTTATGGAGAGAGGAACTTGCAACACTGATACCTTCATTCACAGCTCCGGTCCGAGACAGATTATCATTATGAAAACTTGCCCAGCATCCGTATACAGTTGACAACAGTCGTATTAGAAGCGATCGTTTGATCGATCATTTTCAGACATTTATATTTTCTCCTATATACTATTTCTATTAAAATCTATTCCTCATCCGATACAAGGTGACATTCAACATACGATTGTCATGATGGTTTATTTTTACTTATTCTTCTTTATTTATAACATAATGTTTTATAATTGTATAAAAAAATAGTAATAGAAACTAGAATCTAGAACAGAGGTTGGCAAACTTTCTACTAATAAGAGCCAAATATTAAGTAAACAAAATGTCAAAATGTTCACTGCAGCTGTATAAATTTTAATGACGAAAAAAACGAGATTAAACCAAAATTTTCATTCTAAACTCAAATTCACAATACAGTCGTAGTCTACTTATAAGAATAGAATATATGGGAGTTATAAGCTTCAGTAGCATAAAACAAGAAAAATTAAATAATCAAACACTTTTTGGGCTTTATAAAATTTACTAGTTAGAACAGTGACCTTGCATTGCTTTCGAAAACTTTGCTCTGTTGTCAAGTAACTACTTGTTCAATTTGAGGCGTGATTGTAAATTATCGTCAGTTAATTAGTTTCTTATTGTATTTTTATTTGATTCATGGATGAGAATGTTGAAAGATTGTGTGAATGGCCAGTGCTAGTTTTTTTATTGCATCGTATGTTTCAGATAAACTATTTCATGCCTCAAATATGATTGTAGATGAACATATGAGCTGGAATTGAAGAGTCTCAAATGACTATGAAAAGAGTCGCGGTCTGCCGAACCCTGATCTACAGGATGGCTTAAAAAAAGGGAGAATATTTCGTAAAATGTGATATAATTGCATCAAAATTAGTTTAACTATATCAACAATAGTTTACTTCTTTAATTACTTACCTATTTACCTATATTACGTTTTATTTCGACAATTTCCGGTCGCCATCTTTGATTATTAATTTTCTCATGGTTTTTTCAAATAGTCGCCCAGAATGACAACACTGCAGAATACCGTATTCTGATCAAAAATTTGCGAATTGAAAAACGTTGAGGTGCTAGAAAAATGATCAAAGAGTTTCAAAACAAAAGCTGGAGTATAACTAGACATTACAGCGTAACTGGACATTACAGCAGTACGGAGCTCCATCTCACACAACCAGAAATACAATCAACTTAAATGTATTAATATCAAAAAGGTATCATATAGGTTCGAAAATTTGTCGCTAAAAACATCGTCGCTGTAGCGTAGTTGGATAATGCACCTTCCCCGGTTTGAAAAGAGATTCAGGTTCGAATCCCAGTGGAGCAACAACATTTTTCGATAAAATTAATTTTATATGTATCTTTCTAAATAATATATTTAATTCATATTTATAATGTTAATTTCATCGAGCCAGGCATGTGGCCACCGAACAGCCCAGATTTAAACCCAGTAGATTATGCAATATGGGGTGTTTTGATGATTTCTGATTAACTAAATATTATGCAAAAAAAACATTAAGAATTATAATTAATTATGTTATGTTTTGAAATATCTCATGTGTTACGAGATTTTCTCACTTTTTTGGGCCACCCTGTAGGACAACGCTAAATCTGTCAACCTAGACTACGGATCCAGGTAAGTTCTGACGCGGGCGGTAGCTAATAGCTGTATCTGCTCAACCTTCAAAAGCTTTATTCATTTACATCGTATAATACATATCTTACTCCTGATAGATTTATGAATTCATTTCATAAATAATATACATTTTTAAACAAATTAGCATGATATTCTGTTCTACTGAAAATGTACTGATTATTGTGATAGCATTTTGCCTCGATAAACAATATATTTTTGTTCTTGACAGCGTTTTGAACGAATCATAAATATGGGTGGGTAGATATAAAAAATAAATCAAGTAAATTATTAATTATGATAGCCATAAATAAATCAAATAAGATTTTTTTATTTTACTCTATTCAGTTGTAATGTAACTTGAAACACACATACGTAAGTACAGTTTATAATTAGTTCGCTATTGTATTTTGTACGCAGAACAAAATGACCAACATCTGATGCATACCGACTTTTACCGTCAAATCTCTGAATCTAGGGCAAAGTCTCATTCGTTTAATGCAATGCGTTGTCAAATTGTTTTTGTTATTTAAAAAATATTGTAGTAATGATTATTACATCCAAAACAGAATTACTATGGACAGCGACACCTAGAAGGCAAAACTTAATACAGAAATCAATGTCTGCGAATGCTAAATCTGCGGTTAAGTTGTTGGGCGTGCACATTCATTCAGATATTTCAATGAATACACAAAACTGTCAGTGCATGCTAACATCAACTGAGACAGATTAAAAGTATTCGGAGACATCTTCCTCTTGAGGCAGCCCGTTTACTTATAAATGCATCTGCGGTGTCACGTGTGGACTATTGTAACAGCATCTATGCTGGCCTGCCAATGTTTCAGGTAGATAGATTGCAATCTATTCTAAATGCGGCAGCACAGATAGTATATGGAGTTTCCAAATTCTCTCATATAACATTCCTTTTACATCAGTTACATTGGCTCCGATTCCCTGAAAGAGTTGAATTTGAATTGTCCTGGGTGATGTACAAGGCGACACACAACATGGCGCCTCTGTATCTTCAAGAACTTTGTATCCCAGACAATTTGAATGGTAGACGTCAAACTCTCAGGTCAGCCTCTACTTTAACTACAGGAAGGGTTGTAGAACCGACCAACCGTTGCCAGAAGACTAAATTTAGTGAACGGGCATTTGTGGTGGCAGGCCCAAAAGCGTGGAACTCTTTGCCCTCCGTTATAAAAAGAAACTAAAAACGCACCTTTTCAAAAAATCATTTCCATAAGTGAAAATAACGATTTTTAATTTAAAAAAACAAAGACAATTATAGAAATATAAACAGTTTATGTGTAAAGCACCCTTAAGGTGGAAGTTTTTACAAAAATGGCGCTATACAAATTATCCATTATTATTATTATTATTATTATTATTACATATTCTTCTTCTTATGATTTAATGGCACTACAGCCCTAATCGAGCCACAGCATCTTCAATCTATCGCTTCCATAATGACAGGTCTTCCATTGCCAAATTATTCACCAGTAGCAGATCTTCGTAATGAAGTCTTGATCTTCCAATCAATCGCAACCCCCTGGATTTCCATAACGTGAATTTTAGCAATCCGTGAATCAAACCCTAGTTGCAAATGTTCCACCGTCTCAATCAGACCAATTATCATATCCACTTATTCAAAAAATAAACTGTCAAATATCATGAATATTATTTAAATCAAATGTTGCCATTAATTTAAAAATAAAAACTTAATATATTTCTAAAAATCTGCAAGGACTCATTTTGTGTCGACGAACTGTTTCGTTTTTTTAGTAAAATACATTTTGCAACAAAAAATTCCACATTCAAAGGTTGCCAGGAAGTTGCGATATTTTATATAATTCTTACTCCGATAAAAACCGATAGTATTTCATCTGTTTATGGGACCGCTATAATTATTAAAGTATCATTAAAATGCACAGGTGTGTATTATGTTTGACGATAAAACAGCTAGAATATAATAATTAATATAATTATTTATAATGGATATAACATATCGATGTATTTTGTAGAGTTTCTACATAACACGTTTAATTTTATCAATCTTTTTTTTCTTGCACGAAAAATGCACATGTGTATGAATATTTTCTGAATTTATTATAATTCTATTTATGTATTCTGAGAGCTTCCTATCTAAATAATTTTGATTTAACCTTTACCATACCGTGATATAAAATACCCGACCGCGGCCATGCTGTCAACCCGTGTTACCGTAAATAACAGTTTTAAAAAATGTTTTTAATAGCTTAAATGACTTAAATGGCACGAATTTACTTTAAGTATTGTGCGCTCAATTTTGAAAAAATGATTAATAACATAATTTAAAGCATTTGTACATTTTGTCCTTCCTATACATTGTGTCCTTCCTTCTTATCACTCTTCGTTTAATTAGTGAGAAAGAGACAATTATATATGTATGTTTATTGTTCTTTTTACTGTGAAAATAGTGTGTGATCTCTGTCTTCCATATCACAAATGGTATTTTTACCAACGTATTAATTTTACAATAGGTTGAAGGAAAAAAATAATTGTTTTTGTACGATTCTCTTTTCATGATTGTTTTTTTTTTTCATAATTGATTTTTCACTAGTTATACCTGAGCGCTTATATTTTCTTTAGAATTATCCAATATATGAATTTTATGTTGCATGTATTTACCGAAATATTACAGGTTTAATTATGATGGTAGACCTGTGTTACTGCATGGTTTGGGGAGGGTTAACATCGCTTCTAACGTATTATTGATCTCTGGGTTTCTTTAAAATATTTATTCATATTCTGTTAACTTAAATCATGAACGACCTACGCAGAGAACATGTTTTCTTCGATATCTTTCACACAACGGTACTATGAAATTTAGATTTCAATTCTAGAAACGAATTCATGTACATATTATATTTAAGAAACTTATGAAAATATGAAAAGGAGAGCCTTTAAATAATATATTGAGATCGCAATTACAGTAGACTCTCGATTAGTCGGGTTGGTTGGGAAAAAACTCTGGATAATTTCCGTTAAAAAAATCTAAAAATTTAATATGAGTCCACCCGACCATATAACACACAACCTAAACGCGTTCAAAAAATAATTTGCGAACATGACATCGACTGTGATTTTTTGTTACATATTGTCAATTTTGCTTGTTTAGTTTTCTGATAGCTACATATTATGTAGACCAATGCAAAATTATTTGTAAATTTAAAATAATATTTTGAAATGTTATTGAAAAATTTCACAATTTTTAACTACCTATGTTAATATCCTTAATCCGGTTATTGCAGAGCTGACTCACTAGGCAAGGTGTGTGCATCTAAATAAACATATTATACAAAAATAGGATTTTTATCTCTACACAGCAGCCAAAATTATATTAATATTCTGTGTCATTTCTCACATTGTGTAAATAATAACCCAATAAATTTAAATAAATATAAATTTTGAAAGTTCCATCCAATATCTAAGACAGTCGACCTGAAAGATTTACAAACTTCCCATTTATCATTAAAAGCCGTTTCTCAATTGGTCGATTTGTCAGCAAGAGTGGGGATATATTAGCGTCAAATGTTTTTTTGACTGCCTACCTATTACTAACAGTGTACATGTGACCAGTTATAAATACTAATATTGTACCGAGTCTATAACACGACAAATTTAACCGTTTGAATGCTACGCGTCGCAAAAGCGCTGCGATCGTTTGTATCGGAAATTGCTTAGCACTTAAACGGTTAAGTAAGCTCCACTCAAGTGTGTCTGCAAAAAGTCATGACTAACTCAAGACATCGCGGGTTTATAATGATTTTATGTAACCAGTATAATTAATGACGTGATGCGTTTTAAACCATCCTCGTTGGCGTTTATCGAAAATATTGACTGCGGCCGATACCGTTGCACAAGTTGAACGGTTTTTGGAGCTGTTCACATGTGTCTGCCTTTCCAGGTGCAAGACGAGGTCAAGGTATACTTACGTGCCTTGCAGAAATGAAAGTCCGCCCGTCGCGCATTACATATTAACGTAATTTTGCAGTCTTATAGATCTCGGTTATAACTATGGACGACTGGCGTGATGGCAGGGGCGTGCAGTGCATACAAGCAAAAAGCTCTGCATTACTAAAAATTCCGTGAAACAAGTATAAATTAAATAATTGGATTAACATAAACGAAAATATTATTTTACAATTAGCGCCATCTGTATACAAGTAAAGACTTTAATTTCTTAGTTCTAAAAACTACCACAACTCACTTCTGTACCCATGGCGCTCTTTTGTATTCGCCGCATCGAGCTATTCACATTACTCTGTTCTGTCTTTGAACTAGTTAATTACTCAAGTCATATAAACGGCTATTTAGCGAATAATTCCTTTCGGTTGATCCGTTTTGTGTGGAGTCACTACCTATGCTGTTTTTTAACAGAATAACGTTGGAAAGGATTACAACTGCGTGCAAATCATTGAAGTGTCTACTTCCTCTTTTACTAATTAGCGAATTTTACTATCTTACTGTTTTTATCGTGTTGATTTGATGATTGTTCTTCAAATTTAGTGCATGGATTGGTTTTTGATTTGGGGAAAAAAAGCAATTGGCAGAACTATTTCTTACGTTAACCTTTAATAAAAATAGTTATTTCCTTTAGTTATTACTTGAAGGATTTTCAAAAAATAAATTAATCGTGTACAGTCATAGAAAGTGTTCTTAAAAACGTCCATACATTTTTTTATACGGATAAGAAGGTATTATCTTACGTTAAAACTTAAATTTTAAAAACACTCTTAATAGTGCTCTAAAATTATAAATAAATACATGGTAGGGTTGTATAAACGACGACTTTATTTTGTCTAAAGACGTTGGTTAAACGAAACTACATATATTGTATAACATATATAATATATTGTGTTACATATATATATTGTATTACATATATAATATATGTTTGTATAATATCATCGGTAACAGCATAACCTAAATCTATACCTACTGCACGCCACTGCATGATAGTAATATAGACTAGTGCTGGTAAACCGTTATGTGATTGTGATTGTGACGATAATTGGTAACTTATATTTAACTATAGGAGGTTTACTTTTTCGTGTTCCAGTAATTGCTCGAAGAAATACAAATATACATATTACATCCCTTATAATTTAAAAATATTTTTGATATCAGTGAAAAATATGGTTTTCTAAAATACCGACGTTATTAAAATCGACAAAAACATTGCAAACTTTATTAGATCACGAGAAAAACAACCTAAAATATATTGGAAAGTCTGAAAATGTGCCTAATACATCCACGCCGTAGAATCAAATTACCGCGTCACCGTGGACCAAATTTGCTACAGTACGTAAATCAAATGGGCCACTAAATTAGCGTAGAAATGAGGATAATAATGTATCTGTTGTTAATGTTTAAAGTAACTATGCCCTGTATGATTTAAGACTTTGTTTATTCAAATTATTTTGAACCCTTCGTTATTTTTTAATTTTGTTTACAATTTTTTTATTAGGCTGTTTCTTTCATACAACTTTACAGAGAAAACGTGTTACTGTTAAGAGTTATTATTACAATTTAAAGATGTTTCAATACTTAGTGGGTACTTTTAAATACACTATAATATATAATATAACTATAATATATCGTCAATTATCGTTACGATGGAACACAATCACAATAACGGTTTAATAACGATTTAACCATAACTGGTGCCAACGGTTCTTGGTCTTGGCGCAGATCAATAAATGTGTTAATGGTTCTTTCTTCTTCCTCGATTTGCTCTTAACAGTGTAATCTCAGTCACTGATCTCTCTGCAGCTAGATAAATAGATTTCACATTGATTTGCACATGATGATCGGAAGACTCCGAAACCGTTCTCGTTAAAAAGTTTATCTACGTATCTAAGGATTTTGTAGACACGAAGACATGAAAAATTGACCAGGTAAATATCTCGGCTGAGTTCGTCAACCAGCCTGATACATCACAATCTTTCCAAATAGCGGCTGTTTTAATTATTTGCAACTCTCTTGATATTAAAAGCCTGGCGGCGAGGCTATACAGCAAGTATCCGTGGGTCACTAGCATGTATAACGTATGTACAAATTACAGTTAAATATTAATAACACATATTAATGTAGGGTTTTCAGTGGAAAAATTTCAAGATTAAATTGTAATTGCTCTTAAACCATCAGGGTAAGGTAAGTGAAAGGAATATTGGTACACCCGCGTGATTTGCTGATTTGCCAGTCACAATGAGTCACTGGTCCGGAGAGCAACGCACGTTCGCGGTTGAGCTATATTTAAAGTGCGGTGATTCATTGGTTCGTGCGCATCGCGCTTTTGTATTCAATTGTGTATTCAATTTAATATTCAACGAGTAAATGATAAACTTATCTGATGTTGTGTTCAAAAGTTCAGACAAAAAGGGACGATGGTTAACCAAACTCCTCCGGGACCATCAACGTCAGTAGCAACGCTAGAATATGTGGTTCAACGTAAAATTATGCGCAATCCACGTAAATAAATAAAAAAATCAACAGTGCACGTTATTTTGAAAAAGAAACCACAGTTTCACCCATACAAACTGTAAATCGTGCAATTTCTCAACGAAAATGACTATTGTTTACGTGAAACCTCAGCGAGAACGATGTTGGAAGTTTTGGAACAGCACGGACGCTTGGAAACATATTGTTTACTGATGAAGCACATTTTCATATCGATGGCTGTGTTAATAAACAAAACATGATATACTGGTGCCCAACAATCCAAGAGAACATCATCAAAAACGTTTACATTGTCCAAAAACGACAATGTGGTGTGCAATTTCTGCCCGAGGGATAATTGGCCCTTATTTTTTAATCTGCGAGAGTCAGTCACTGCTAACGTGTATTGACGAACGATCGTTGAGTTTTTGGTACCGCAACTGCAGCTGTTTCCCGGGTTCAACAATATAACACAATTTCAGCAAGACAGGGCGACTCCACACACAGCTAGAGTTTCAATGAAGAAGCTGAGCGGAATTTTTTCCAATAAATTAATCAACAAGTACGAATACATACCCTGGGCACTTCGGTCACCGGACCTTACACCGTGCGACTTTTTTTATGGGTATATCTTGAGTCGAGAGTTTACAGCAACAATCCTTGAACAATTCATGCCCTACAAAAAAATATCCGCCGCGAAGTTGTTGCCATTGAACCAACGCTCCGATTGCAAGATTGTTTTGAGAGAAATGGACGGCATTTAGGTGATATTGTTTATAAAACGTAAAATCCCCATCGTTAAACTCCATTTTGTATAAATAAAATATGAGAAAAACATTGCAGTTTTTTTTTTTTATTTAATATTATACTTGAAAATTTTCCCGTGGACACCCATTAAATATCTACATAAATATACAAATAAGATATTTGCATAGTAATAATTATAAACACTATCAGTATGTAGAAAACGATTATATATGAAGATAACCCCAAAGGTTCCACCCTATCCCGGAAAAGTTGTAAGAGCTGTTTATTTTCGCTTCTATTCTACGCAATAAAGCAAAACTTGACAAAATTTTCAAAGCTTTTTTGGAATATATTTTTATGTTAGAACAGTTAGTTACTAAAACCTTGCGGCGCCCTTTCATAGTTAACTTTTTATATGGCACAATTATTACTTTTGGTCATTATTACGTTCAGTCATTTTGACATGTGACTGGTTATCATATTAAATTCAGAAGGCAGCCAGAGAGAAGTAATAGAAAACGATTAAAATGAATTTACACTCCTAAATATAAAACTATCATTAAATTACGAGCAATATATTTCTTTTGTATCCAGACTACGCTCACAAACAATAAAAAACATATATGTGACCAATGTCAAGATTGTTATTAAAAAGTAATTAAAGTAATCTAATTATATTAACAAGCTTCAAAATATTAATCAATAATAATTATATAAGAATACTTGTACGTGTATATAACACATAGGCGAATAGTTCAACGATTGATCAAACCTTGAGGGTAAAACCCAAATTTATCGAGCGATCAATTGTCACAAAAGATCCGAGATCTTTTTCATTTAAGATTAAGATGTCTCACAGAGACGAAGGTATTATTTTTATATGAGAAGTATGGAAGTCTTGGGCATTACATGGCTTACGACCTGTCATCGGCTGGTTTAAGTGATCACTTTACACATTGTAACGTTTACCTATTTACCCACGCTACATGTTACGCAAATTTTTGAAAGTTCTATATATCATATCAAGATGGAACATTGCACTTATTTATTACCAATTATGCTATCGCCATCTATTGATATTTTTTTGAAAATTTCTTATACTTTCTCATGTAATAGTATTCAAATTCTTTTACATTATCAAAAATTATTAAAATTTCAAAAATTATCTTCTCCCAAGATAATGTTTACCCAATGGCATAGAAAATACTATTAGGAGAACACATTCTTATTGTGAAGTTGTAATTATTCAGAACATAGGTCTGTGATATTTTAAATATGAATTAAATATATTAAGTAGAAAGATATACATGTAAAATCAATATTATCGTAAAATATTATTGTTGCGCTACCGAGATTCGAACCTGGATCTATTTCCAAACCGGGGAAGGTGCATTATCCAACTATGCTACAGCGACAGTACTTTCAATGACAAAATTTCGACCCCATATGTTACACTTTTTCAAATTAATTTATTAATTAATTAGCAGACGCCAGAATTATCAATTCATTTTTATTAAATTTTTGGACACATTGATACAACAATATTATTAGGAGAACACATTCTTATTGTGAAGTTGTAATTATTCAGAACTTAGGTCGGCTATCAGATTATCAAAGGTAGTTGAGATTCTGTAAAATTAAGGTAGATGGCTCTTTCAAATGATGGAACGATTAAATGTATTAATATCAAAAAGGTAACATATAGGTTCGAAAATTTGTCGCTAAAAATATCATCGCTGTAGCATAGTTGGATAATGCACCTTCCCCGGTTTGGAATGAATGAATAATCCAGGTTCGAACCCCGGTGGCGCAACAACAATATTTTTCGATAAAATTAATTTTTTATGTATATCTTTCTAATTAGTATATTTAATTCATATTTTAAAAATACTCTTTCGATGTGGGTGTAATTAAAGTATGTACATGGTGTGAATCAGAACTGACTGTAATCCACAAGTTGTATCCTGGTGGATATCAATATCCGATACCTGCTGTGTTATGAAACAATGCAATGCCACGCTCACTTGATTAAGATCTTTAAAATTAGAACAGCCCGATTTAGAAGGTGCAATATTATATAACTAAAATTATTTATTTGCAATTTGTCTTTTTGAAATATTTATTTTAACGCTTGTCGTGCAGATGATGATTGAAAATTGAACTATTTAAATGTAAAAAAAAAAACTCCTCATGATTCCTATGAAGCCTCATTTTTATTTATTTATTAGGAAAACATACAGTTAATCAACAATGGTTAAGATAGTAACAAAAATAATGGTAAATTCAACCAATGACATGTTTTCTCTGAATTATTAAATACAATAACGCGATACAGTTTAGGTTTGGTAACAAAAATTAATGTTAAGCAGTATATATATCTTCTATCAAAGGGGTAAAAAAAAAATTAATTAAAATTATTAAGGACAACACATTCTTATTGTGAAGTTGTAATTATTCAGAACATGGTTCTGTGATATTTTAAATACTAATTAAATATATTAATTAGAAAGATATACATAAAAGTCAATACACTGTGTTGCCGTAGCATAATCGATTAATCCAATTTCCCCGGATAGGAAGAGATTCAGGTTCGAATCCCGGTAGCAACAACAATATTTTTCGATAAAATTGATTTTATATGTATATTTTTCCAAGTAATACGTTTAATTTGTATTTTAAGAAAATTAAGAAATTAAAAAGAAAAATTTATTTTTTTCCAGAGGGAACGGAAGGTAGAAGAGAAAGGAAGATGGGATAAAGATTAAAATCTGTGTATAATAAAATGTAAGGCTATTATAATGTTTCTGATAATAAATTGGACTTAATATATTCCATCTGAGAGCAAGATATGTTTGTAGGTAGAACGATTAGACCATATTGAAAATCTAACGGTTCATGAGAAAAAAAAAAATTCATTCGTCACTTCACTTCACAGTCAGGGTGTAACAGACCTAGTCCACAATAAATTACATAATTTTCAAATATTCGATGAACATTTTCGACTCGTAATTTAATCAGGTATACCACCCATAAAATATTATGGACCAGGTCTGTTAGGTCTATTTGCGAATTATTTTTTTTAAATCTCTGACTTTCATTACGGAATTTATAATTCAATTTACTTGAATTATATAATTTAACAAAATATATTAGCTTCCGAATAATAAAAATTGCAAGTTTCTTCACATTATACTGTTTTAATTGTAATGATAGTAAATAGTTTATAAACAAAATCTTTCATTCATTTTGATCTATATTTATTTGAGTTATGTTCTACTCAATAATTAAGTTCATAAAACAAAACTCCAGCAACATTATGTTGGAGCCTACACCAAATACGAGTATAACTCACTTTACATTTATGTAGATATAAATACCCGAAACGAATCATATGCAAAATCGTCAAAACTCAGTTTCGTTCTTATTACACGGGTGTAAATAAACTATATTTATATTTAAATATGAATTATATATTGACTACTTATCTATTTTCTTGGACCTCTCAGCCACTTATTTTACATTGTTATCTTTTGTTCGAGTTCTAATACGGATGATTCATTTGTATACACTCAATTTAGTTCAGTAGTCCATGTGGTTGAGTTAGGTTACTTTAGTATATTTTTTTTCATATATTTCTAAAACAGTTTCAAAGTATCTTAAAAATTGAATATTGAATAAAAAGCTATTCGCTATCTAAAGTATATTTTTATATACCAATCAGAATCCAGCAGATAACAGGAAAGATCCCCTCGCTTTATTTAAAAGTCAATAATACATTTTCTCGAAATAACTTTTATATAATAGTTAAGCCTCCGCATTGAATTAAATATACGAGGCACGTTTTTTAAGTAAGTACCTTTGCCGGTTATTCCGGGTGCGATGTTGCGCATGCGCAATGGTTTCCATCATCTGTTGACTCACTACATGCAACGTTAGAGACATTCATATGATGTGGTCATCTTGCAGTGAGCGCTTGAAATGTTCAATACAATAGATCAGCCCACCGACTGTGAGATACGGCCAGTGATTCATTTCTTGAATGCACGAAACATGAGACCAGCAACACATTCATCCCCAAGTGTATCCTGCTTTGTTATGATTTCCATATCATTCATTCATCTGAAGCGGTTCCTTAGTAGCAAACGTTTCGATGAAGATAATAAACTCAAAGACGGAGTACAGACATGGTTTTCATCCCTGGCAGCGTCGTTCTATGACGAAGGTATACAAAAATTAGTACCACGTTATAACAAGGTGGCAACTATATTGAGAAGTAGTGTTGTAAAAATATGTATTTCTTTAAAAAAGAATCCGGTACGCTCCTCGTACCTTACCGCAAGTACGATTTTTCGACTTCAACAATATATTTATTTATTTTCCTCATTGTCGCACAGTGATGATGTATATCCTTAAACATTTCCGATTTTTTTTCAGTAATTGCATTGGAAAAAACCGCATCAAAATACGTTCAGCCTTTCTCGAGTTTTAATACGACTGACAAACAGACCGACGTTGCCTTTTATATATGTAGAGATATGCATGATTCAGAGAAATGAAAGAGAATGATAAATAAATTAAGAGGATTTTTTTTTGTTACAGACATTATTTCGTATGTTACCTAATGCCAGATTTAATACGAAATTAAACACGCGCCATTTAAATGACTTTCCTCTGAAACGCTTTATTAAAATTAAAGTAAATTTCTCCATTGTGTTTTGCCAACAGCACATTATTGTCGAGTTCGGGCAACAGTTCACGGCGCGGCGTGACGTCAGTAAAACGACTTATTTGATTTGATCCTGCGTCTGTATTCGGTGGACGTAGATACTTTGAATCTAATTATACGAAGCGAACAATACACATGATGCTAAGTGCTTTTTGTTCGTACGATTTTGTATTTTGAAAACAATATCGTGCGTTCACGTTCGGTGGGTGCACGCAAGGCACAAATATATTTTAATTACTCTTAGACACTTCGCATTTCCTCTTTGCTATTCTACAACGTCAAACCCAACATCACTGTATACTTTGAACTATTCTTCTGGCAAAGTAATAAATTCATTAAGTAGTTGACAACCAAACTTTCCGATATTACACGTCAGGTGGTCTGGTGTTGCAATTTGTGTAGTCAGTGATATTGAGTTTTATTGGGTCTTATTGAAGAAATCGATACATTCTAAAAATAACCAAAATCCGTCTCGTGAAATCTCTAGCATAATATAGAATAAAAACATAGACACCGAGAGAAGGTGAAGAATATATTGGATGCCTTCACTAGGGATTCTGTGTCGAGACAACCCGAGAATCCCATGGTTTTTTGCTATTTCCAGTCCCAGTAATTTAAAAATAATAACCCGAGACTCGAGACTCTGATTTTTATTGATATTAATAATTGTAAACAAGTTAAGTTATGTAAGTTAATTGAATCAACTATAAAAATATATAGAAAAAAATCTATTTATCGAAAAATTATTTTAGTTTTCTGATCATTGCGGTACAGCAGGTAGCGACCCGGCGGCGAGCGGCGAACGGTGCACGAATGGCAATTCTTGTATATGATCAATTATAAAGATTCTGAAGGAAATAGTTTTGTCGATTTGTACAAACAGGGGATTATGTTTCTTTGTAAAATGTGATATCAATATTTAAGATAAAATCGTGTATTCTTTCGACGAAACAAAATTTAGATGATATATAATTATTCAAAAAATGTCATCAGGGGACTTCAGTTTGTCATTGATTTTGACCAAATATAAGCGTTATTGTCTTCCGATGTGTTTCTTTATCAATTTTTTTTTTTTTGTATATTTAAA
Source organism: Eubasilissa regina (assembly GCA_022840565.1). NCBI lineage: Eukaryota > Metazoa > Arthropoda > Insecta > Trichoptera > Phryganeidae > Eubasilissa > Eubasilissa regina. The sequence goes on along the minus strand of JAINEB010000001.1, from coordinate 13,589,213 downwards.
CAAAAATGTTAGTGTTTTGTAATTTTTATAGATGTATTTATTTTTTGTAATCAATTTATATTAATTCCTTTATTAATTTCATTTAAAAAAATACTAATAATTATTTTATAAAACAACCTTTATTCGATTTAATACGGATAATATCCTTAATAATATTAATGCGGTACATAATAAAAATGAATATTAAATAAAATTATTGGTCTCGAGCCCCGGGAATTGAAAAAAGTCCAATTTACGGAATCCCTAGATGCTAAACTCCCCGTGAACCGCGAGGCGTACAAATGTATCTATCTTCCAGGAGTTGAGGATTATCGAAAGACTCTCGACAACATGCAGGAGGAGAATGACAGTTGTCCGAAGAAACCATGAAAGTCTCGAGTAGCTCGTGATCACAGGGACAGTTGAGGGAAAGCGAGGACGGTTTCCTGCAAGATGGATTGATCCAATAAAGAAGTTAACAGAGCTCTTTTCAAACGCTGTGATCAATATGGCTCAAGACCGGGAGGAACAGAGACGTGTTGTGTACCAAGTTCCAGATATTTCAAGGGGCCATGACGCTCAGCATTAACCATACGTTGCAGAAGAAGTTTGGGTACCACTGGAATGCGAGATAATTTTTTAATTTCAAAATTATTGAATGAAATGATAGTCTACATAGCAGTACTTTGAATTTTGTAAAAATGTATCAACATCATCTTCAGAATTTTTGCGTACAGTACAGTACAGTACACCCCAACTTCTTCCGCACCCTTCTGTTACTAGTATCACAAACAGTGGCGTAACTACGGCAATGCAACCAATGAAGTGCATTGGGGCTCATGTTAGATAGGGACCCAAAAAGTTCGCGCCCTACAATTCACTGATATTTTTAGCAGTATTCATACTTTTTCCAGCGTTAATAATACTCTATAGGAAGAAATGGAATTATCAAATTTAAAAAGTCGTTTCTTACTCATATTACGAAAACACATAAAACATTATACACAACAAACATTGTAAACAGTTGGAGTATCCCGCTAATATTTCGGGTTAGATATTAGACCATTGCCGTGTAAATTGAAAGTGCCCTTCTTTTTTAAATTCATGTCCATATAAATGCTTAAGAACACTTAAGTTGTTTTCATGAAAATGTGAATATTATATAAGACAAGATACTTATTTTGTTCCTACTATTAAATGTATATTTTATACACAATACTTATTTAGGAGGCCCTTTTTTCCATTCTGCATTGGGACCCAATTTTGTAGTTACGCCACTGATCACGGGTCTGAACTGTTTTGCTCTCCGTTTTGTGATATCGATTTGGCTATATATTTACGGCTAACTACATTACAAATTAATTTAGTACATATTATATAAAACGTTTTGCAATTAACTTGCAACATTAATAATTAACGATCAAATGTATTTTTTAAATTATTAATATTATGAAAATATTCGAACGTAACAAAAATTTTTATTTTATCATCTCATATTTAAAAGTAACATTGAAAATACTCGTAAATGGTGCACTTCAGTTGCAATTTAAAATGAACTTTGAATGAAAATTATGATATCCAATATCGTCTGACCGTTATGATGAAATAATTTACTCATCGTCTCGATATTGGTAATTTCGTAACATAAAAATATGGATATACAGATGAATTATTATTACATTGCTAATCTCGTCTTAACAGGTCATTAGTCAGGTTGGATAGTTAAATTATTCGAGATATCTTTTAACCAAAAAAAAATAATAGGTACGTTTTAGAAATATAATATTTCATAAGGTACGTTCGTGGCTTGTCTAAATACACATATTTTTTAAATCATGCATAAAATCTATTAAGATAAGTACATATAATAAGTAAAGCGAAAAGAAATGACCGTTTTTTAGGGCGCTCTTTGAAATCAGTTTGCGCTTGGTTCCCGTCAAGTAAGTGCGTCAATATTGGTATTATTTTGAAGCTCCTTTTATCCCGTTTTGGTGTCAATACTTTTTTTTTTATGTTCACCCATAGAAAAAATGTCACGGCCGGAGATCGAAGAGTTGCAGTTGCGGTGTGAGTTATTGTTTTTGTTTGACAAGGGGTTGAAAGCCAAATTTTTGAATAATTGGTACTCTTTGTTACTTTTTTTAATGTCATTTCCAAAACTTAAGAAAATATCCCTTCCTGTTGATTGATTATAATTTTTGATAAGTTTTCCTATGAAATGTGTGTCACTGTTTTTTATAAACAGAAACTGTTTTGACAGAAAAAATGTGAATTTTACCATTTTTCAACAAAGTTTAAAGCACTGTAGTGTAAAATAAAAGTATCGTGACATAAGTGCCCATTAACTTGAAAATTTCCACGTTTAATGCCAATTAAGTAATAGGAAAAAAAAAACTATTTCTACTTAGAAAAAAAGTTAAAAAATAAATAGTAGGTAGATGCGTTATGGAACTTAAATACGCATTGCATTATCTACATTATTTTACTATAGATACATTATTTTTGTCTTCAAAAATAATATCGCTGTAGCATAGTTGGATAATGCACCTTCCCCGGTTTGGAAAGAGATCCAGATTCAAATCCTGGTGGCGCAACAATAATATTTCTCAATAAAATTGATTTTATATGTATATCTTTCTAATTAATGCATTTAATTAGTATTTAAAATATCACAGATCTATATTCTGAATAATTACAACTTCACAATAAGAATGTGTTCTCCTAATAATATTATATTATAGTTTTCGCATAATTAACTGATAGTACTAATATAATATAGTAGTATACCTGCAATGAAAATTATTTGTGGTAGTAAAAAACAAAGTGTATTTACCGATGTTCAGATAAATTATTGAAAATATGATACAGTACCAATAAATAGTGTTGTAATACCAGAATTCAATTACTTTTCCGACAGCACTTAACTTTCATTTTTTGCGTTCAAAAATTATTGACGGCGTGAGAAAAATATAGAAGATCATTTATTCAGTTGCCATCTTCACGGTTGCCATGTTTATAGGTAATAAGAGCATTCCAAATGCAATGGATAGTAAATTTTAATATAGACTCACGCTCAGAAAGTTAATAGAACTAGTTTTTTTAATTCATGTATATGATTTTGAGCCAATACAGATTCACCAGATGTTAGTCATAATTATAGACCAATAAATACGCCAGAGGTGAGGAGGCTTTGAATGGTGTTACACAAGATATACTTAATTATTTTATTTACATATATCCATTTCATTCAAAGGTCGATTGAGCAATAACAAATAGAACTCGCTTACCTTGTCAACCAAAGTTCAGTAAAAATTTCGTTTAAAATAAAAATGTTATTAATTAGATTAATGTCATTTTCAGGAACTCCTATCATAAGATGAAATCAGCGTCTTTGTTTAAATGATTAACGGAATTATAAAATAAGTTTTGTTTCATTTAATAAAAAATAGACAAACTACTTGATTTAAAATGAATATACTCAAATAAATATATATTTACCTATATATTGAGCTTGTCTGAATGAATGTATCCATTATTTAGGAACTCCGTGATAAAGAAAGACTCTCAGATTCCAATAGAGGTGCTGATTCAATTGATAATCAATTTAAAGGGCGGCGTCAGAAAATCAGTAGAATTTTTAACAAAAAAAAATTTGATTCGCGAATCACGATATTCCCAGATATTCAATCACTGATAGTGAGTGTGACTCAAAGATATGAATGATTGACTCACGGTTCGTGATTTTGGGCTCATCACTACTCTCTATAACGTGCAAGAAAAGAATACAATTACTTTGGGCATATTGCTAAAAGAATCCGAGACATGTTGCAGTAAACAAGGCACAGTATCGCGAAGAGTGGAGTAAGCAGTTCACGCTGTAGAAGCAGAATAAAAGGTCGCGATGCTCAGTCATGAGCACTTCGACTGAGAGAGAGACGGAGAGATTGAGCTTGTATTAAATACATAAAAGATACGCATAGTAGTTGTTGCAAATTGCGATTTATTATAATTTATTAAAGTTGCATTTTATATAATATGTTGACTACATAATAAGTGAAACTACTTATTAAAACTTAAAACATTATTTTCTCCTAATACCACAGTAATATAGATTTTAACATAATAAATTTTTTCAAATGAAATATTTAACTTATCCTTTGTATATTAATCCATAATAATATCACGCTTCCGCGTCTATATGACTTTCTGGATGTGACGGTCGTAGCGACTTCGTTAGTGTAGTTTACTTCAGTAGAGGTAGTAAACTACTTCCTTAAACGAACAGGTCTGTGAGACTCCTGTCATAGATAAGAAAGCATCCTATCATCTCATCTATGTCCCATGGTCATATGTTGCTGTCAAATGTGACAAGAATATTTTGTTTGTATTTTTAACGTTTGTACAATTCCAGGGAGAGCTATACAGAATGCACTAACAGAAAAGCAGTCGGCGAAAGGAGTATAAAGCAGTTGCTTTCTGCTGCTAGTTTATTGTATATTGTTTTATATATAGTTAAAAATGTTCACAGTGTAAAAGTCATAAACTTATACTCTGTATTTTATTAAATACTAAATATTTTACTTGCTTGTAAACTTTGCCTGTCTCGAATTACATGTAAAAATTATGTAAGTAGTTATAAAATAAATATTATTACAAAAATATTGTATTGACTCTTTCATTTAAATTATATTTGAGTCCACCCTTAGACAAAGATAGCAGGTACAAAGACGAAACTACACCAATCTTACTACAAATTCAGTAATGAAAACAAAGACCACAAAAATAAAGTTAACCCTACAAAATCGAAAATACTAGTGATAGATAGGTGCGAAACCAATATTGATATATCATTCAAGGACTTCATTTAAATACATACATATGTAGATATGTCGGTGTAAAATAGAACTGAAGTAATGAAGACGAGGATAAAAAGAAAGAACGAGATCGACAGATGGGGACAGTTAAAGTACTCGACTCTACTTAATCTTGTATTCCAGAAAGTAATAGTGGTCATTCTAATCTGCGAGCAAATTACATTGTGTGCTTATTCACAAATCACTTCGTGGTGAATTTTGTACTGTTTTTTAGGCGCGCTAGAGTCGAATCTCTGAGAGAAAACCTCAACGGCGGACACGGGACATTAAAGGTAAAATATAGCGTATTCGTATCAATAAACTACCTAACCCAAAAATAATATTAACATATTAGTATATTAAGTAACATAGGTCAAACATTCAGAAGTAGAGTTAAGATTTCTGAGAGAAATGGTTGAAAAAATGTCGACTATCAAAATATTACTCGTAAATGTATTAAATGTCGAGCTTGTGCTATTTAGTATCGATAAGTCTCAAGTTCTGCGCTGAAAATACGACTCAAAAAGACTTTTTGAACGTCAGAAGAAAAGCTGGAAAAAGTGGATTGAAAAAACTTGCAGTCAATAGTCAATTAAAATTGGAACGATGCTGTAGTTGCCTCAGCGGACTAAGGCGACTGGAGGTTACCAGTAACAGTTCTTCAACCTTGACCCGAAAGAAAAAAATTAAATTCAAGTAACTGAATACAAGAACCGACATTTATCTAACGGATTTAAATTATTTTTACATTATTTTAAATTCTATTTTTTATGAGATAATAGGTTAGATAATATTATATATCGTAGTTCTAGTTTCTTCTATCCTATAACTATTGCTAACATGATGTACTTACCGCAAATTATCACGTCTACAACATATACATATTTATTTTCTAGCCTAGATTATTGCAAAGAAATTTTGGCATTACGTTACTGATGGATTATTGATACTTCTACCTTTAACGTAATGTATTGTCACAATACAGCCTCCAATCCGAATATTCGAACCCTGAATATATTGGCCTGTTTTTAAGTATTCGTTATTCGAATACTTTAAAAAGTATTCGTAAAGTATTCGCTCATATTTATATTATAAAAATTTTAATATTTTTCTAAACGCAACAAAGGTTTACGAACCCTGGAAGTCATATGCAAGAATTCATTCATTCATTCAGGTATAAGATTTTTTTTTCCAGAAGTATCGCTATCGGCTATATGGAAGTCGGACATCAAAGATGTAAACGCCTTTGTCGGACATCTTTTGCATTTGCCTTTTTTTTTAAGTCTTCTGCTTATCTTTATGGTTTTATGACAACAAGCACTTATAATACATTGTTTTGTCAACGATGGAGTCGGCTTTCTATTTCGAACAAGTTCGAAATTTGACACATTCAATGCGATATTATGTTTGTGTTTTTGTTATTATATATTTTTAAAATTAAAATTAATTTTAACCGTTTTATGCACTTTTTTATATTTAGATTTTAAAAATTAAATTTTCACTATTTTTTATTATTTTTATATATGTATATTTACAAAATTGAAATTTTTTTATAATTTGTATTTCTAAATTCAACACTATTTTTCAATATATTTTTTGTTATTTTTTTATAACATATATTTTTAAAAATTAAAATAAATAAATTCTCTACAGTTATTGTGGTTTTTTTTAATATATAGAATTTATTTATCTGTATTTATCATTCGAATTAAATTATTCATTTCTTAAAATATTTACGAATTTATTCGAATATATTATCATTAACTATTCGATATTCGAATAGTTGGAATCACGAATATTTGGAGGCTCTTACATCCTATATACATACACAGATACAATTGGTAAGGATGTATCTATAAATAATTAAGCTTTCCCAGTGAGATAATCAATATTATTTACAATTTTTTTAACTACTCAGCAGAAACTTGTCAATAATGACAAGAAAAAAACTTATATACAAAAAACATACTGTTGGCAGACACCTATCATCCCAATGAGCAATATTTTTCATACCTAGTCAGATGTTTATACAACTTTTTGCATTTTTAATTTGGTGTAGGGGTGACACTCGCAGAAAAAAAATAAAATAAAAAATAAAAACGTTATATGAAAATTATATTTTCAATTAATGGATAATTAATATACAGAAGAATGAAATTATGCTGGTGTTTACTAAAATCTAAAGTTGGACATTCTTTACTAAGAATTAGTGAAGAATCTAACCTGAAATTATTTTTTTCAATATTTATTAGCAAGAAACATGTTGATTTATTAAAGTTATAAAAATGTATATCGCAAAATATGAATTATAACGGGGTCAAAAAAATATTTTTTATATGATAACATCTCAATCTAGTGATAGTCTATGCTATTTGTAATTAAAAATACGAAAGGACTTATAAAAATGACTATTGATAAGATGACATCACACACTTGGTATAGACACCAAATCTCAAATAATTTTGCACTGACACTTACACTTTTTGTACACCAAACATTACCGTTGTACATGTACATTGACCGATGATGTTCCGTTCATCCGTTGAGTGAATTTGAATCTCTCTATGTGGCAGTCAAAATGAAATAAATGTTTATAAATGAATGCCTTTGTTTGTCTAACTTTCAGATTAAATTGTTGTAGCAATCTATGGCCCTAGGTGAAGTTTGTGTGCGCGTGTCGAGTCTCATTGTAAAATCATACGCCATGTATACGGGTCTGTCCCACCAATCTCAAGCGGTGATCTCTGAATCACCTCTGATCAGATCAATACCTCAACACATGTACACGGTAATGAGATTTATCTCAACTAAACATCTGAGACTTATCTCACCTCATTCATGGACACGATCCATAACGTATATGAAAGTGAGTTAAATCATTGAAAGATAATATCGATACCACTTAACATGTAGGCTGGATTAATATATAAGTATATGAAAATATGCTATATTTATAAGCTGAACCTCTTTACTTCAGGTTACGTCTTACATTAAAGGTTTCATTATGCTATACTTAAAGAGCAGTCAATTATCTGACTCATTCTTCCGGCAAGAGAAAGTTCCGGGTTCAAGTCCTGATAGTAACCGCATATTTTTCGATAGACAGATGTATCTTTCTAAGTGATTCATCTATTTTGTTTTAAATTAAAGAGAATTTCACAGATACGTGAATAGGTATATTTTGTTACCTGGTAACAACTCGACCAGCAACTTTCTTGAAAACAGCGATATGCTGTGCAACACTTACATGTTTCCTGGCATTGTTTTATCTTTCCTTTCAAGTTAAAGCAAAACCATAAATTTGATTTATTTCCGTCCGTTACAGATAACACATGGACTGCAATTGTATACATCTACATATTAATAATTAATACATACATATTGTATCTACATCTAAATACCTGAATGAAAGATATCAACCCAAAATATAATATAAAAATAAAGAAATTGCGCAGTAGATAGTTTTACAATTGAAATATACAGTCTCCGTGCATAAAAAATAATAACAATACATAGTTATTTATTAACTGAGGGATTTTAACAGTTTTAAGCCCTTTAACATCAGGCAATATAATGTAAAATGTAAATGAATAATACAAATTCGCAAATGTTTAGTCACAGTGTTAACCAGTACAGATGCAACTGTTAATATTGATAAAAGAAATACACGTATATAATATATACATGTGATTGTAAATATTGCCTTTATATATGATATATATATGTGTGAAAATGTTATCCATAAAGTATAAGATGAAAGTCAAAAATAAGACTAGTAGAATTAAATGGAGAAACAAGTATGAGACTAGAGTTGAATCAGAAGGAAAGAAGTGAAATGTATAGGTATAAGAATTGTCCATAAAAAAGCCAAATATCGTTACAATACAATTTGAGGAGAAAATGAATATAGACCATGAGTTTTTTGGGATTGATTTTTTTTTTAATTATAGTTTTTTTTATATTTTTTACCCTGCCGGTGCAATTTATTACTATTTCTGTATATATATAATATTTCAGAAATTATCAATTTAATTCATCCAGGCAACCATTTTTTTTTTAATTATCTAATATCTACAGTGACTGTATTCATGTAATGAAAAAAAAATACAGAACACGGTGTACTCATATTTATAATTCTTCACTGAAAGTAAAAGTTCATTAAACCTTCTGCAAATAAATTATCGATTTATTAAATTCAACACTAGTAATTAATTGGGGCCGTACGAAAATCGTAATACAAGTGCTCATTTTACGTATTGGGTTTTTTCCGGTGGTTTATCGCTACATCTAGCTACATCCGGCGTGGCACAAGCCTATCTTAAAGGCTATATAAACGTTCACTCTTTTATCTTTTTTTGGAACCAACATATCGTGGTATAAATGTTTTTGATATTATTCAAAACTAATATAAAATTATAAATTAGTTGAACAACATGACATTATTATTATTTGATAACTAGTTTATAAAACTCGACATAGACCGTCTTTCAATGTCGCATTTGCAACACTTTCTGATAACTAACGTATCGAAATTTTAAAAAAATGGTTTAATGTTTTATTTTTGAAAAATGATTATCGTAAATAGGATATTTCTAAAAAAAAAACAAGGTAATTATTAAATAATAATTACCTACCTATGAAATATTCTTACTAAAGATGTAATATTATATTCGTATCAATTTTTTTAAATTTTGACGGTTTTGTTTATTATTTTGAAAAAATGTAACTTCAAAATAAAATGGTCGTATTCTTCTCTGCAATGATATTTGTGAATTTACGTACCACATATATAAATTTATTCTGAAAAAATATAAGACACTTGTTAATAGTTTATTAATTTCAGTTTAGTAAAATATATTTTTTTTATCTAAGATCGATTCTTTCATCGATACTTCGCTATTGAGTACCTACTATATGCGGGCGTTACGTATGTACATTACACGTTGCACATTGCACTGTGCACTCTCCTTACCAACCCACGTACATGATGGTTGCAGGTCCGCCCTGAAGTCGTCAGGTTATTATCTAGGTCACCCAGTGTCTGGTCGGCAAAGTGATGGCAAACTATCGAATACCTTTTTTTAAATATTTACGACATAAAGCATTTCGTGTATTAAATTTTTTTTTTTAAATTATTATCTGATTTGCAGATATATTATATTTCGCAAATATTGAATTTTAAAAACAACTAGGCTAACATTTCCAGCATTATAATAAAATTTGTTAAATTATTATTTGACTTGAAGATATAATTGCAAATGTTGGATTCTAAAAACAAGACTAATTTTTCATTAGTAAATAATTGCTAACGTAATTTGAAAAATAATAATGTTTTTATACCAACGAATTTATAAATTATTTTGTGAAATTTTTTCTTGCAATGCGAGCTGTCGAAATCAGGAACATCATGATAGAAGCTCAAATAACGGATTAATTGTCTGTTTGTTTTAATATTATTTACATTTTTGTTTTCGTGTTTAAATCTACGTAGATGCTAGGATAATATTATTAATATTTGATAACTACTTAAATTACTAAGTTTGATATTTTATTTATATCTGATAACACCGTGATGGCAAACTTTTCCAAATATTTATTTCTTTTTTTATTTATTTTACATTAATAAACAATGTGTAAACTTAAAAATAGATTTCATTTTTAAAAAGGTTATTCTGGTTTGCGACCACCTAGTTAGTGCATTCTCCAAAGCTTTTGTAAGTATAAAAACGACCTTCCCAGTGCAAGTACCTCACAACGCAGTCTCCAATAAAATTGCTTGCTACGAGCGACATCAACGATAACTTGTGAAATATAGATATAAACTATTTGATACTGAGTAAAAACAAGATATTTTATATGTGAAAATAAACAATTCGTTTCACCTTGTAAGGGCATTAAAAATCTAACAATTTTAATTCAACAATTTGTATTTATAACTATAATGGGGACAGCCATACAATGTTGTGTAAATAAATTGTTGAGTTTAAATTGTTAGATTGATAATGCCCTTACAAGACGAAACACATCTCAAGTAAATTAAATTAAACTATTAGAATGAAAAACAAGTGTTTTATTTTCACATATATGATTATGGAGTTCTACAAACTTACCTCGGAAACAGAATATAAGATATTTTACATATCTTTAAAACTGTATTAAGTATTAAATTAATGTTTAAAAAAGCGAATAATTATTTTTTTGTAACAAATATTTATTTATTTAATTAATTAAGGAATTTTGACAGCACAAATAAACATAATAAAACTAACAATAAATATATAACATGATCATAATTATAAAAATCCACAGAAATTTTCAGACTTAAAATATAATATATATTTATTAGAAACACGCGATAACAGTGATCAAAATATACCCCTAGTGCTTAAATTTTAGGGGTAGATACATATTAAAAATGTGAATAAAAAATGAAGCTACAAGTGTCTAATCTCAATTATGTTAAGAGGTACAAGCAGTGGCGTAACTGCAAAAAATTGACCCCAATGCAGAATGGAAAAAAGGCTCACTTATGTAAGTATCGTATATAAGATATGCGAATATTACTACTGTGTGGTTTATCCATTAAATAGTAAAAAAAAAATTGTCACATATATTATAACGCTGGGTAAGGTATCGATACTCGCAAACATTATTATTTCAAATGAATTGTAGGGTACGAACCCTATCTAACGTGGGGCGCAATGCACCATATTGGCATAGTTACGCTACTGGGTACAATAATTTAAAAAAATACCTCGTTATGCGATTATTTCGAATCAAAATATTTTATTTATTCCTAATTACATATATGATATATTAAATACAAAACTAAAACGGCAAGAGTGTTTTTTGTTATCTTCTGTATACAGTTTTTCGGGCTAATCTGCCATGTATATCTGACATTGTTTGACCTTGTAATGGAATCAGAAATATTGGTCAAAAATGTCAGATATACACGTCAGATTAGCCCGGAAAACTGTACACAGAATATTCTGCCATAAACAGCCGTGAAAACCTAAGAACACGTTTTTGTCAGTTGATTTAAGGCCTGAAGCACAGATATAGAATAATAATGAAACAATTTCGCAAATATTTATTTCGAAGTATGTAGTTTAAAGCTTTACATGATTTTGTAAAAATGTAATGTAATAATATTTTTCGTAAAGGTAGAGGATTTGTACATACTCTCGGAACATTTTCGACTTGTAATATAATAAATATCCACCCATGAAATATTGTGGACTAGACTTGTTACATCCATGTATTTATATACTTTATTGTTCGATTTTTCATTTATAATACATTAAACATGTCACATTTCACGCTAAATTATACCACCTTTTTACGAAACAAATCTATGAAGATAGAATATTAAAATTCAATCAAGCTAGTTAAATTTTGACAGCCTTCAACAACGTGACCTAATTTAAAATACCCTTCTAAATATGCTGCGTGTATAATTATCTGTGTACCTACATAATATAATTAATATATTATAAATAAGTTCTCTAAAAATCTGCTGTTTTGGCAAATATATAATATCACAAAAAAGCCGAATTAAAATCCGCCATCCAGCACGATACGTCCTGAGTATCATTTACAATCATTTATTGTTTGAGATTATAATAAACTACTAAGGTATACTTATTTGCAAACTATGCAAAATATATAAATAAATTAATAAATTGTCGTATTGTATTGGGCAGATAAAGAACACGCAAACACCAAAAATACATTTTACCGAGATTATACTAGAATTAAAATGTCTTATGAACAATATTTCGTGCATGTACAGGTGGGCCATAAGCTTTTACACTTTTTAAATCGGGAACCGCGCGGAGGAGGGGCACGCGGGCTACAGCATGCGGGAGCCTGGTTCTTGGAAATTAAGTCGCAATGGATAGGTAGTATAATAAAAGGTTAAGTGATATTAATGCAAAAAACAAACTTAGAATTCTTAGAAACTCATGAACGTAATAACTACCAAAGAAAGAAAAAATATGGGTGAAGCCTAGGTACGTCAAAAAGCAGAACCACATGATTAACCTACAAAGATTACAGAAATGAAGGTAGAAAATATTCAAATTCACAAATAAACTTTTTAACTTTTATAATATAACGCTCTAGTAAACAACTAACCAACTTATAATATAGGTGGGCTTAGACTATATGAAACCTGATATAGGTGAGCTTAGGCTTTTTGAAACCCTAAACAAATATAAAGGAATAAAGACAAAAACACCGTCATAATGGGTAGGTACTATTATATTTCGAAACTGTGCACACCATAATAACATTGTAAAGGTATTGGATAATCGCGAATCTACTATAAGATGAAGGTCTCTCCATGACGTTTCCACTCGTCTCGGTTCTTAGTGATCTAATGCCAGGATCTTTCCATATGTTGACGAATCTCATACATCCAATGCGTCTTTACTCTTCTTACACCTCTTGGATTCTATTGGATACACGTATTCATCCAACGTTCATCTGTTACTCGAGTTAGATGTCTATTGTCATATTAGTTTCTTTACAGTTCGGATAAAGTTCATATAATATCATTTTGTCTGGCCGCGTATCCACTCGTTTACGTTTTCGGTCTCTTTCTGCAAAGCCTTACATGCGCATTTCCATACCACGTCGAGTCGTTTGAAGGTCTAGAATAGCTTTAGACATGAGCATCTGACGTTTCGCTGACGTGGTAGTACTGGTACCATTGTTTGAAGACCTTCCGTTGGAGGCCAGTTGTATTTCTTTTGAAAAATTAATTTAGATGACTAAAGATGTTTTATGCCAATTTTATCCACCTAGTATTTTAATTTGAAATTTTTCAACATTCAAATAAAATGCGCTATCCATGGTATATTTATTTTTCTAACTCTGCCTTCCATTGGAATTGGATTGATATTGAGATAACAGAATCGCAAATATGACGAACTTTAAATGTACATTATGAGAAATAGTCTAATATCGTTAATATTAAAGTGTAAGTCAGATATACATGTATTTAATATACAGTAATCCCCTGAAACTACGCGATAGGAGAGTCCGACGAAAACTGCTTAAATCGAATTCGAAAGTTGGAATACAACATTACATATAAATACATATATATTTTGTTTAATTGGAACCAAGGACTAACAAACACACTAGTTTAGAAGAAAAATATTTAATAAAATTGTACTTCTTTATATTATACTTATCAATACAAATTATTTTTTTTAAAATGAGTTGTATAAAAAGGTTATTTCGATGTCGATGGCATCATAAAATCTAACAAATTCGTCTGACAACACAATACCTTATTTAATTCAGACAGAATTTCTTCGTAGCATAATAATATTTTTTTATTCCTTGCTTTATAACTATTACGCGTTTTTCATTGGAATCTAAGTTTTCTAAAAATTTTAAGTATTTTTCAATTGAGCTGAAAGTTTATGTCAAGCTTGTAATTGTCAAGTGCTTTTTCAGATGTACTTCGTTTAGTCGACAAAGTTTTTTTAAGGGTTTAGATAACAGTCTTGACTTTTGTCGATCGTAGAATCGTAATGGTGAACGTACAGTTCGCATAAAACGCGTCCAGTGCGTATCACGAAAAAAGGAATACTAAAGATAGCAAGATAGCGAGCGGCAGTGTCCGTTAAACGAAAAATATCAGGGACCGCGTAACTCCGAGCTCGCGTAAGTCGGGGTGGCGTAAGGATTACTGTATTTTAAAACTTGCGATTTCGAATAGAGTACTAGGTGATAGTGACTAGTATACTAGATTAAAATATATATTTAATTGGTACAACATTACTAAGACTCTCCCTTCTGTAGTCCTTGACTCACAGGTCAGAGAACATAAATATTATACGACTGAATCTAGTCTTCAAACTAATTGTCAACCCGTTCTTTATGAATGGGTAATAAACCTAACATAAATAAATCTAACATACCACACTTTAATTTGTATTTATATAAGTTATATTTTCCTTTTTAAATTAATTTATTGGGTTGGTTTTTAGGTTATTTATTGAAAAACTTCGTAATTTTATTTTAAATTGTTTATTAACTAAATTCACTTTTTATTTTTTACTTGACCTGTAAATTATTGTAATATTTTGTCAATTAACTTAAACCGATGATATGTTATGTGAGGATCCCCAGTATAGACCGAGGATTTAGTGGAGAACCGACCGCTTAAAAAACACAATATCTATGTATTCAATAACAAATCACTATTTATGTTAGAAAGGAATCTATAATCTATTATCCATTATATCTCTGACATCGTTATAATAATTATATCGTATACAAAACAATTTTTTTTATCAATAATTCATTCCGATCTATTTGATGCAGTCAACGTAGTGACTAATGATAAAAATGCAGGTGATTTAAGTAGCGACGCCATGGAAAGCACTTTAATTTGTTTCATAATAAATTAACAGTCATTGCTTTGCGTCACCGATAAGATATTAAATTAGACTGATACAGCATCAATAGTGTCGGTCCAGTCTGAATGTCAGATGCTTATCTTTGTCTTCATCATTTACCCTGCAGGCAATAATAAAATTAACGGATTGTGCACAATAGATAAACAATTTCAATTGCTGTAATTGCTCGTGTCCACAAATGTGATTTTTAATAGATTTTCGACTCGAGACAATTTATGAGATACGAATCTTGCTCCTACGACATTCTTTGGAGACAACTCTCACATTTTTTAATTCCTGTATACACACTAAGTCTCAGAGATTCGCCGTTTTGCGTCTCACTTCACATTCCTCGTACGTCAAACATCAAATGTCATTGTTAAAATGAAATAAATGTTTATAATTTAACACCTTATATTCAAGTTTATTGAATTATGTCTAACATTTAGAATAGACAGTTAGAGGGATCTAGGGTGATTTTAGGTAACGTTTGTATGCATATGTAGAATCTTGCTATTGTGTACACTAGTTTGAGTTTTTGTCTCTTTCAACCAATCTCAAGCTGATTTCCACTTAAAATATCATCACGTGTACATGATATTGAGATCAACTAAATCTCATCATGTCTCCTTCCGTGGACACGGGCGGATTTTATATAATGTAACTTAATCATGAATTTAGACATGAACCAAAATACGTCACGAAACCAAGATTTATTAATTTACTATCTGATTTTGATTTAGCACAATCACGCATTGAATATTCATATCTCGACTCCTACGCACTCCTACAATGTTAGTTTTATGTCCTTGATATAATCTCATATAAATGCGAGCTTTCCAGATACGCAGCGTTCATACAATGGATGCAGAATAAATTCAACGATTGCGGATATAGTGCCTGGTACTTTATTTTCACTCCAACAGAAATAGAAGAATAACGAATACACATGTTCATTAGTTAAAAACTTTTTTGTGGCTTGTGTAAAATGGCATCATTTAATTATGTAATAATTTCCACCTCAGTTTTGTATAACCGAACCCTTACGCGAAAAAAATGCTGAGTTGATGGCGGTGATTTCACGACGAATATTTTCTTATAGGGTCTGTATTATTCGAGAGTTATTACTGTATATTTTAGATTTTAATTCTCCCCTCAAGAAAAATCACAAGGCGTTAAATCTGGCAACCGAGGTGGTCAGATTATGTCTCCGTACTTGCTCATTAATTTTCTTGGAAAAGTTGCCTTCGGCTTCTTCATCGAGATCTTAGCAGTCTTGTTGGAACTGTGTTCTGTGTTGTATCCGGAAAACATTTGAAATTGCGGCACCAAAAACTCATCAATCATACGGCAGTTTGTCTCTGGTTAAAAAAAAAATAGAAAAATTCCTATATTTTGCACCCTATATTTTTACCTATTCAATTCATGTATTAAAAGAAAGTACTTACTTAAAAATATATTTATAGATACGCATCTAGTAAAAAATATAACTAACTAGTCTCCTGGGATCCGGTTCAAACCCGCAAACCAGTGGAGTAACTAAAAAAATTGGGCCCCACTGTGAAATGGTAAAGAGGCATTAGGTCCGAAGGCAACATTATGTTCGTATAAGATGTTCATCCGAATATTATTACTTCTCCGTTTATTCATTAAATAGTAAGATTAAAATCAGTGTATTTTATCCTATAATATTCACCCAGGTACTCATGAAAAAAAAAGTTCGTTTTTAGGCATTTATGAGCACTCGCAACTGAAAAAACAAACGTTTTATGGCGATGGTCTAGTCCCTAACCCAGCATAGTGGTACTATTGCATACATGGATAATATGTACACGAGTTTTCTTAATATATTTATCTGCTGTCACAGATTTTCAAAATTATTAGTACAAACTATTGAAACCGAATATATTATAGTGCGCGGACGTTTTGTGGCCATATCTAACGTGGGCCCAAATGCATCGCACTGGCTACATTGGCGTAGTTACGCCCCTGCCCCAACCACTTGATCACTAGGCGAGTGTCTTATTACTAAACCAAACAAACACGTTATTTTCAGAATAATATTATATTATTAAGAAAAACTCATAATTATTGCATAGTTGTAGTTTTTCAGAACATAGTTGTGTGATATTTTAATACAAATTAAATGTATCAATAAGATAGATATTCAGACAGAATCAATTTATTGAAAAAATATTTTTGTTGCTACCCGGACATGAACCAGGAACCCTTCCTATCCGTAGAAGTGCGCTGACCTAATACACCACGTCAACGTTGCAAGTTAATGACAAATTTTCGAATTTATGTGTCCGGGTGACCATAAAAATATTTTTTCGATAAATTGATTTTATCTCTATATCTTTCATACATTTAATTGGTATTCATGTTATATTACCTAGAAGTCGATTAAACCATTTACTAGTATATTTTGTATAATTGGTCAGCCTCTCTCTATGAATCTGCACGGTATTGTGAAATACAGGAAACATTACATTGGTATACAAACCATGAAAATGGTCAAACTTCAAATTCGTCTTATAAATTCGATACAGTGTGAACAAAGGATATCTGATATCTCCTGGTGGATCGTAGTGAAACAAAAGACTATTATCTCCTGAGTAAGAATTTTATTCATCCAAGGCCAGGACGATCATCTTTAGTAATTCCATAATTAAAGGCATTTTCTTTCCAAGAAAACTTTGATATTTTTGACGTCTGAGAAAATCGTGATGTGCCATCGGCGAATATCATATTATACAAGATTATTGGTTACACGTATTGACATGACAATTTTATTCTTAAAGGTTATTTAACATGCGCCACCCATTTATGTTTATTAAATTATAAATAATAATAAATAATTTAAGTATATGTATTTCATGTGTATTTTATTATCATTGTACAATTCGTATACACTGTAGTATTTGGAGTATCTGTAGACTACGGTGAGTAGTGACGTTGTAACTCATCCAGGTTAGATAATCATTTTTCTAATGTAACAACTGACTTATTCTGTATACTTTGCCATTTAGGTATTAATTCTCTATACAATATTAAATAATAAATACAATTAATTAATTAAATACAATCGAATCTGATGCCCTGATCATTGTTTTGAAAGATGGTTGTTCTCTCATTGAATCACTGTTTGTATTGTTTCAAGATTGTACGTATATTATTTTATTTAGATGTACATATGTTTTTTGTAGGACCGGAAGGCTACGACAGGCTGGCTTTTATAAAAAAATGGCAGATGACAGGACACCGACGATCGTGACTAAACGGATATCCCAGCGGAAGTGATTTATAGGCATACCAAGGAAGAAGCGGGTTGTCGAAAGTACTTGTAGATGAGGCCAAATCCTACCCTGTGCTATAAAGCCGTAGAAGAAGAAACATCTAGTGTCCAACCGAAGGTCAGTTTTTAGCCGAAACCGTAGCCGAAGCCGAAGGTGTAATCGTACTTAGAAATCTTAGAATACCGACTAGAATGTATACATAACAATGCAAATTCTACACTGTTACATAGTTTTTTGCGTTATGGTGTTGATAATAATTATAAATTATCCATTAAACGAAAAAAAAAACGAATGCAATTTTCCAGAAATGATAAACTGAATTTTATTTCATGGTTCGTGCGTTTTCAGCAGCTAAATACAAAACTTCGACTTCGGCAGATTTTAGCCGCAGCCGAAGGTGTATTTTTTGGCCGAAGGTGGCCGAAGGTGGCCGAAGCTGAAGCGTCGGTCGTACTTTAGAAATATCATATAAATAAGGTTAAAAGGAATAATGACCAAAACAATTTTAATTAGAATATATCTAATTTTTCAATATTACTATTAATACAACTTTATCGCTGATGTTAAAAAGTAAATTATTACCTTACTTATTAAAGTCAACAAGGAAAGCTTTCGAAGCTTTTGAGAAATATCTAACCAATATAAATATAAATAAACTATAGATATATATAATATATGAAGATATAAATAAAATAATAACAATAGAATTTACTAGAAAAATGATTTTAATGGCGTCAATTTAGTTTAAAAATCAACGAAAATACGTTTGACGTACACTTTCACGGGATAAAAAAAGGGTTTTTTTAACTATGCGACACGGGCGGATTAATGAACAGATCAGACGGATGTAAGGTTATATACATATCGCACACCTAGATCAAAACTAAGACGACTCAAAAAGTCACTTTTCAGTAGATAAAAAAATACAAAAATTTTTTGTTACTAAAATTATAAAACTAAATATCATTTATTAAATATATCCTAAGATGACGTTATTAGAGAACTGGGACTAAGTTAGTTGCGTATACGATAGAGTATCCGAATATAATAATAATTAATAATTAGTTATTATTAATAATTAGTTATAATTAATTATTAATCATTATTTTTGATCTAGGTGTGCGATATATGTGTAGAATAAGGAAGACTGTAAGTGAATTATTAAGAGAATTACAGTCGAACAGCCTATCCATAATATTAAGCATGAAATTGAATTACTAATCATTTATAATATGCACTTAGGTGCACGAAATTGCGAAAACGCGTGCCAATTATGAACATATTAAGTGGGTACTCACTATAATGCATTTACGAAATGAAAATCGAAATGCCAATACGTACCGAGATCTCAACCAATCATCGTAATTGATCACTTTTTCATTAATCACAATTTTACTTGGTTGAGTACCTTCCACTTTAAAGAAAGGTATTCGAGGTTCTGATCCGGATCTATACGACCGAGAAACGACAAAAAATATTATGGACATACTGCCAAGTCGCTTATAAACAATTAATATGATGTCGTTACTTTGTATTCTTGTTGGTGTATGCCTTGCCCATTTATCAAGGTTTTCCGCGTAATAACCAGTATTTTATTTGTCGCTTTTGCTACATTTAACTCTGGTATTTAAGAGAACCTTCAACATTCTTCTCTTCAGATGTACACGGAGTAGGTAACCAACACAACTATCATCAATAATTCTCAAGATCTTAATTGACACGGCTTCTGCATAATAATAATGTAATATTTTGCTCTGGATATTAACTCTATTTATTGCTCATATTGGATGTATAAACATAGACAGCGCCTTCTCCCTCCTCTCTCCCCAAAAAATAATCAGAATCATGGTGAATACATATTTTCAGTACCCATAAATGTCGAACTCACGTTTTCGAAATTCACATGTTCAAAAAAGCAAAACTCTCGCATATTCGAAAATTAAAATATATAAATTTTTAAATTCAGTACCTATAATACCTAATATTGCCCACACATAGTGCATTGCTTAGCAGTCGTCTTACAACAAAATTAAATTGAAAAATTTTAAATGAAATTTCAAAATATCAAAAATAAATTTTATTCTTTTTTCCCTTCCCAGTAAACTGTAAACATAATACAAACACGCGCGATGTTTACACATGATCTTGAGAGTACTACCTACTTATTGAATTTACGCGATTTTTTAATAACCGAAATGCATCTATAGAAATCACAGACAAGGTGATATCCATTCGAATTTATTTGATAATAATAATAAATATTAAATTCAGATACGTGATTTCACAAAATTTTATATTTGAGTTAAACCTCCAAAGATTGCTTATTAGATTGCAACACAATCGACATTGGATAAAAGTGCAACGGAAATTCAGAATTATTAAATATACTTATACTTTTGGGTACAATGCAATTAAACATTAGTCCAATAAGCTTATTGCAAAAAAATGGCATTGTATTGTACGGTGGTGCAACCGCGAATTCTGAATTGATTTTCGAGGCGAGCAAATCTGTTTTTGCCGTCAGAATTATTGCTGACCCAACTTGACGTCATTTCTACATACATTCACTTTCATCGAGACATCAATCACAAGTGTAAATATAGGTGAAATAATTTACGGGCAGATCGTGAACGAAACTAATGAAAGGAAGTTTTTCTATTCTGAGGTGAAAGGAGACTATACTGCTGCTGTACTTTGATGATAAGCCGACTTTTGTAACTTAACGAAACACATCCATTCTTACGCAAAAGGTAAAAAAAATTCGCCGTAAAAATAATAATTATCTTGAATAAAAAATATATTAAAAAATCGCTATATTTGAATAAGTATTTTTATTTACCAATACGAGTAACTCATGATTTTTTAAGTTTAATTCATAAATTTTCAGTCTGTTCATTATTTAGAGCTTGTCGTGGATGTTCAAGATCAAAAATTTAAATACGCAGTTTTAATTTAAATTGATTTATTCGTATTTTCGTTAAAATTAAATATTTAATTTGTAATAATTATTATAAAGTAAAAGTTCTATCTACACCTGTGTACCGTATAAACATACTGGAAATTTATAACGAAAGTAATTAGAAAAGATTTAAAAGTTTAGTAAAAATATGTTTATGTTCATCATTTATATTTATATTTATTGTATAAATTTTAAATAAAAATATATTATTTCTACATCATACTTATATGTATTTCAATATTAACATATATGGTTTAACCATTTTTAATATCTTGTTATTTTAATATTATTATTAAATATAACATGTAAGCCGATTGAAGAATTTTATGGAATAATTTTTTACTTATATATGTGAAATCCTTCGTATTTTTTTCATGATCATTTATGTGCTATAAAAGGAAATATTTACAAATTATTTTCCGATCCATATAGAGATCTGTATCTTATAATAGGCTGTTGACCTTAGCCCATACATTTCAATGCCTTAAAAAACCCATTTCCACCATTCAATTGTTCGAGTCTACTTATTACAAACAAGTGCAGTTAGTCAGATAAGTTGGTGAATTATTCTGGGAATCATTTCGTAGAACATGAAATAAGAAACACTGCACTGGTCCAGTGAACAGTGGGATGTGCGTAAATATCTCAATATTGATTTCATCATTTTAATTTCAATATTTTTCGACAAAATTGATTTTATATGTATATATTTATAATTAATACATTAATTTAGTATTTAAAATATCACAGACCTATGTTCTGAATAATTACAACTTCACAATAAGAATGTGTTTTCCTTAATAATCATTTTAATTATTGAACCTACATCTTAAATTCACGCTATAGCAAATCAACCTAAAGCAAAAGCCGACAACCTAAAAAGAAATATGTTTATCGTTGAAATAAGGTTATTTTACTTTCCTTTTTCTTTTTATTTTGTTATGTATGAAAATTAATGTGACATTGTTTTAAATTGACAGTGTTTTGTAAGTTCTTGTATTATGACAATAATAAGTTCTTGTATTATGACAATAACGTGTTTCTATGTAAAATAAAAATAAACAAGCATTTGTTTAAATCTAGGTATAACATTAAAACTAAAGATGAATTTTTATTGAGCACATTAATGTATTATTAAAATGTTTTATAGTAGAAAAGAGACGAATCTCTGTTCTATTTTTCTGGAATTCGGTGCCAAGGTGGTCTTGAGTCATGTTGATATCAACCTTTAAAGAGAACCATGTTAATTTCTTTATTTGATTTATTTTCTAGTTTCGGTAATCATTCTCGATTAGGAACATCTCGATGACATAATGCGAAGAATATTATAGAAAATTACACTACACAGATTTGGTTCATTTAAAATATGGGGCAAGTCAGGCCATTACCAAAAAATGACGATAAAAAACAAAGTTATTAATTAATCTGTGCCACACGCGTGCTACTATTTAATTTTTTCTTTGTACATAGTCACTTTCTCAATACAGTGATTAAATTGACGAACTTTTGTATTTTTTAACCATCGAGCTTTGCACAAAATGAAAGGTGGCGAGACGCCTTTGTGCCGAGATGATGTTCCTCTCTCTTTTATCAATCTTGTTTGCGGCATGATGCGATTTCATTTTAATACAAGTAAGCAGCATAAATGACCTACAATTGCAAAATGACTCTGATATACACCATTAGCCCAAACATATGGCGATCATTCTGTGTACAATACATTTTACAAGTTTACGAGTTTTAAAGTGAAAGATGGCAAGTGAACCGTTTACTCGTTCTCGCTAACCTATTTCCTAAAGTAATTTATTGTGCTCTGAGAATTCATTATGCATTCACTTCATGCAGTATGTAATGCCTCTATCTATGGAACACTTTCAAACTGCATTTTATGTTGATTTGCCATCATATGCACAGGTTATATTGTATATATTCGTCACACATAAGTTTTTAGTTAACATATCTATCACATATATGTATTTAGACCAGGGGTTAGCCTGTCCTATGATGACCAGCAGACAGCGTCGTCCCGAAGCCTATTTTATATATTGTAAATAAATAAATTTAGTAGCCATTATAAAAAGGCGACATTATAAATAAAAATTCCACGTAATAATGGTATAAGTTTCATTTTTAAAATGGTGGTAATTTTTTTATAGTTTTTGTTAGAGTTTTTACCCTTCAAATTCACGTGTTAATATTAAATACTTAAGATGTTCGTAGGTAGAAAATAGTTCGAAAATAGTTGCATTTACAGTGGATTTGTATTCCAAACTTTGAAAAAGGTTTGTTTTTCTATTTTAAATTCAAAATAATCCATTCATTTCACATTTTTAAAAAAAAATAGCATTTAATCCGAATTAATATGTCACTTTTCTTCGGAGTGAGGTGCTTACAAATTTTCTCACAATAAGAAAGCATTAGAAACAACGATGGGCTTTTATTTATATATACAATTTCCAGTTAAGATTGTTATTTTGCACTTCTAGAGTTTTAGACTACATTAAGAACTATATTGCACTTCGTGAGTATTGCACTCATCGACACCCATAGATAGATATATGAACTGTTACATATATGAATAAAAGAAATATATTTTAAATAATTTTCGAAATATTGCTCTCCACCAACAAGAATCTCATATTATTTATAGACCGATTTAAAAAATATATTACAGTTCAATAAAATTGTTGTTTGTTAATAGAATTCTATAATTTATACATTGTTGTTAGGCGGGTATAACATTTGTATCTAATTTTGGGAAAAATTCCATTATTGTATTATTTTACTTATCACCATGTTTTTATTTCTACCAAATTTTTATTTAATATGTAAAGCGATAAAGTGAATTTTCCACTTAGAAGAAAATGTAAAAAATATGATATTGAACGAATTAAATTCGCTATAGTCAGTCTTCCACCCTCATACAGCTTATAATATTTTTTCCTTCTACTAAAAGTAAGATGATATATATCAATTATTATTATTATAAGGCACTCAATTAATTCCTTTGTATAAATTTAAAAAATAGCTATGTAACAAAAAAGTATTTAGTACTTACAATGAGATATGGATTTGTAACAAAACTGATTGAATGACTTGCACATAACCAGTTTTTATAATGTAATGCATGTTAACGTGAACATCTAAATACTAGGTTGATGCGCTACATTAGTAAATAAGAATTACATAATTATTAAATGTTGCTTAATTTGTTTGATAAAAAAAAAGCCTAAACACGTCTTCCTTTACTTTTATTTATGTACGAGTATATAAAAAATACCACTGATTTATATATTTTTAAAATAATTTCTAGAACGTTTCGTCTTTCACTTTTCGTTAATTTTGTATATTAGTTTATAGAACTCCGTGTTTATTTTTTATGAAATATAAAAAATATAATTCTAATAAATTTTGTTGTTGAGTTCTGCTAGTTTGCGTTTTTCAAACTATTTTAATGTTTCAGATAGTTTGAAAATGGCTGTAACATTTAAATAATGCTTTACGCAAACAAGCAGAACTCGATGATAATTTTTTTATTTTTTTTTTTATTTCATGGTTATTTTTGTCGTTTT
The DNA here is from genome assembly GCA_022840565.1 of Eubasilissa regina. Taxonomy (NCBI): domain Eukaryota; kingdom Metazoa; phylum Arthropoda; class Insecta; order Trichoptera; family Phryganeidae; genus Eubasilissa; species Eubasilissa regina. The sequence goes on along the minus strand of JAINEB010000001.1, from coordinate 13,564,133 downwards.
TCTTTTAGATTAAGCTGCTCCACCTTTATAGCATTTGTGCAATAATTACACAATACGTCTGAAGCATTGCGCCAGACTTCTCCGAATGGGGTTATTCTTAATTTAGTCATCTTGACACTGGATCCAGTTCGTCGACTTCATAACAACCAGAGCGGCGGTTAAGTAATGTGGAAATTAAAAGAACCTAAAGGTATAAATAATAAGGGAGAACGTGTTTTTTTAATGTACACTATTTAATACATATTATTGTGACATGTTTGTAGAGGAGCAGTTTTCTGTTTGTGAAAAGTATCATTTTTTTTATTTGATAGCAATTAAGCTTTTAATTTTATCATGTAAAGTACAATACGTATTAATCTTATTAATACGCATCTATAAACGGTATGTTTTAGCATTCCAATTGAGAACCTATTCTTAATTTTGATCAATCTGAACATTCAGTTGTTTGCCACTGATACATTAAAAATCAATTATTTATTCTTTAATTATTTTGTCAAGTGCTCTGTAAATTTTCACGTAAATTTATAAATACTCTAATGAAAAAAAATCATAATCAAGTTTATCTACTATGTGGCACTAACTTCATATGCTCGAAATATTAGCAAAATTACTTTGTGGCCATATATTGCATAAATAATTAGTGTTCCGCACAGCTACGGATCCACGGGGCGCGATAATCGCGGCCCGAGAAAGATTCCATGCGAAAGCCTCTTTCCCGCTTCACAGGAATCTTTCGCCCGTCACTCCGCGCGACTGGGAACCCTACGCCCCTGCGCTCGGCGGACCGACAGGTAGAGGGGGAAGCCGGGCCGCCGCAGGACTCCGCCCCCGCCCCAACGAAAAATTATGTCTTTATTTTTATGTAATAACTAGCTATAGAAAAATGTCACTTAAATTAAAACATGGAAAATAAAGAGAATTTGGAAAGGGGGATCGCCCGGAGATAATATTATGTACCTTAAAAATCGTTTAGATTGTTAAAATGGATTCTTAAAGTTTAAGGTGCAGTAATTAATTCCCCGGGCCATTGCCCAATGTAAAATCTATCAGGTATCGCGAGGAGGGCCATACTCTGTAAGAAAAAGTACTCGCGATGCCTGGATATCTCAAAATAAAAATAAGAGAGTCAATTTTGCGGAGCAAATTTAAATCTGCCGTCCCGTACAGGACGATGTAAAAAATGATCAGAGTTTTGGAGTCTGGCCGCCAGGGGGTGGCGGCGCTGGACCAAAACGGGGTGGCGCGGGGGCTGACCGCGCCATCTGATTGGATCTCGGTCCAACGGGGAGCCTCAAGCTCCCAAAGATTTTTGGTATCAAATAAATAATGGTCCAGCGGCTGCAGAGAGCATTCCCTCCGTTTTCATCTCGCACTGCTGGACTCTTCAGAAGAAAATTGTGTTTTATTCATCTCCGCTTTGACCCTACTATTCTACTGGACTTCCTGGATTCTCGACCTTTGGCTACGACATTTGGACTAAACCTGGAATTTTCTCGACTTTGGCTCTTACACTGGACGACGATTTTGGACCCCCCTGGACCACTGCACGCCGCTGCAGATATCGACGTCTGAGATACCAGAGCGAACCGGCAAGCCACCCCTTATAAATCTACAGTCTTGTTTCCTGTACGGAATAATTAGACCAAACACTTTGATAAACCACTAAAATTATTATCAGATCATATATATACCCACTAATAATTGATAGTGGGAAGCAATGAAAAAAATTGTGTTTTTAAATACAAATTCAATTATAAAAAATATCCTAAATTCAACCAGGTTTTTACATTAATAACAAATTAATGAATTATATATTATAACTTATATGAATTATATATTATAACAAGGATAAGGATGATTTTTAAAAACAATCGGTGGTCTATAAATTAATTTGCAATGATTGCAATCATTTTTATATAGGTCAAACTTGTAGAAATTTTGATATTAGAATTAAGGAGCACTTGAGATGCCTAAATAGCAAATACTACTCTGAATTGGCCAATCATCTTTCGGAATTCTTTTGACATTATTAAAAATAAGAGAAAGTATTAATAGCAAGCTAAATATTATATATAAACATATGATTTTTGTAAATAGTCACTTTTTAAATTTGTTTTCATAGTTGTTCTTACTTAGTTACCCACCACTTATACATTATAGTTTTGTTTTTATCTGTGTTTTGCTATTTTTAATTTTACTATACATTGTTTCCTGACGAATATACCATAGGTATTGAAACATGTTGATTTATCAATACATAGTGATTTAAACAAAGTGTTTTATATTTATTATTTACATACTCATGTAAGTTTAAAAGTGCGAAAAATGTTTATGTTTTTTATATCGATAAAAATAGTCATGTATACAGATAATTTAACAAAACACGTTTTAAACATGGATGATGGTGGATATCTAGAATATCTTAAGGGTCATAAGAACTTCATCGCAATGCGCATGCAATAAGTGAATGCAGATTTGAGAAACATGTATGGTATTCTATCCTCTCTGCTTAACCACACACAAGTAACATGATTGTATATATTTTACATATATTTTTGTAGTATTTCCGTAAGACATACGTAGAGAGAAGAGAATACGACAATTTCTATTGTGACATATTTATGTACATCTGTTTCTGGTACGATAATACTTTACTTCGCACATCAACGCATTTTAAACATCCTTATTTTCAACTCCTTTAGAATTTGTTGTGTGACTTCAAAAGGGAGTTTTTTTTAGAGATATAAAACTTTAAAATGAAATAGAACACATATAAATCAATGAGATAAGACAAACCAAACAAGTTCGTCTTGCGAAACAATTTGAACCGTGCTAAGTGCTGTGTAGCCCTGATATAAGAAAAATCATTATCTTCATAGTTATAAGGCTTGGCCGACAATCTGGGGTAGGACAAGACTGCCAGCAAAATTGTTCAGCGTGATGCCAATTGATTTCAATTGAAGTTTGCTACGACATCGTTGTTTTGAGACAGTTTCGGTCTTCCAAAATAGTTATGGAAAATAATTTGCAATTGCGTATTTTCCTCCCGTGAGATTTTTAGAAGACAACTCTCGACTTTAGTAGTCACCGTTTGTACAGAATATCTCAAAAATTCCCCGTTATGCCTTACTTCACGCTTGTACGTATGTCAAACGTCAAGCCATTAAGCATTTATAATAAATGTTGGTAATTTAATGGTTTGCTTAAATTTTCATAATAAATTATTGCAGGTATTTATGACTTTAGATGACGTGCGTCGCGTCTCGCTGTCAAATTGAGTAACTTTCGGTCTAGTGGTAAAGACGCTAGCTTAGTGATATAGTAGTCGAGGGTTCGCGCCTCGTTCCAGGAGACCAGCAAGTTAGTCCAATTTTCAAACCACTAGCATTTAGCATAGTTTGAAAATAGTAAGAATATTGATGTGACACATGTACGCAACTTTATTTTTTTTAAACATCGCGTACAAGGATTTAAGTTTTTGCCTCTTTCTACCAATCTTTAGATCTCCAAATCAAAATCTCAATACATGGTAGTAAGATTAATCTGTATTAAATATCTGAGATTTATTTCATTGTGTTTCTTCCCACTTAGGTACTATACAACCTCAGAATTATATATAATTCTGATTTATTTATTGAAAGTTATATCAAACTAATAAAAATATTATTTATTTATTACATGTACGTAACATTTCTAACAAATTCATTTCAAATAGAACGCGATATAAATGTATATTTACAAATGAGGTATTCTGTGAAATATAGCATAATACTCTCCGATTCATTTATCGTGTTTGACATAATATATGTTTCTGCAATAACCCCTCGGGGCGATAGCAAACACTTCTCTGCTGGAGTTAGCAAATCCACTTCAGGCTGTATCTAACCACTGTAAGTACAAAACAAGTGACACGTCATTCATTCAACTGTTTTTTTTATTCGGTTCATTTCAATTAACCTGCACTAATTCTTTGCTTCATGTCACGATTAAAGAACACTTTTATTATTCATGGTCATACAAATATACTTTCAAGCAAAGACTGAATTGTTAAGGCCCGTGTCCATGGAAGGAGACACGATTCGCTAATATTAGAGATTTAGTTGAGATATATCTCATTACATATACACGTATTAGGATTTAGATCGGAAATCGGCTTGAAATTGTCAGAAAGAGATAAAAATTCAAACCCGTGTACACAACTCGACAAGTGCGCATAAACGTCTCCTAGATTTAGATGTCACACTTAAGTGATCACTTTACAGTACTTGTACAGCCAGTCAATGGCAGGTTATTAGCCCTGTACTGCCCAAGACTTCCATACTTCCCATGTAAAAATAATAGCTTCGTCTCTGTGAAACATCTATGCCTTGATGACAATCCCTCAGGAAATAAATCCCAGTAATTGGTTCCTACAAAGATTTGGACATACTCAAAATATTGTCTCCTAGATTCGTTGACATCTAGAACGATTTATTCTGAATGTTAGACATGTACTGAAGGCATTAAATTTCACACATTTATTTCGTTTTAACTACTTCTGGCGAGATTCAAATTCACCCAACTGACGAACAGAACATCAGCGGTCATTAGACTGACATTTGGCGTAGACGTACTCGTATAAAGTGAGACGTGAGATGGCGATTCGCTAAAATTTGATACGCACAAAGTGATCTACAAAATCCGAGAGCTATCTTTGAAGAATCTCACGGGAGCATAATCTGTCTCAAAGATTGTCTCGACTCAAAAATTTAATCTGTGGACATGGGGCATTACAAGATTTCGTTTAAGAAATTTATACGTCTGAAATCTAGCCTTCAGTGTCACTCACGTTGCAGTCACGCAATGCGATATAAAATACATTTTAAAAAATAACTAAGATTTTTATTTTAAAATACTTTTATTAAATTTTTATTTATTTTCCGGCACTTATATAAAAACATATCACAAATATTTATATATTATCTACTTCCCTGTCTCTGTACTTGTCCATATACTTGTATGTGGGCGCTTATTTGAGGAGGTAGTGACTGGTGTTATCATCTCGGAGTTCCAGTAAATTCGTTTTTAAAAAATCTGTACTAAAATAACGCAAAAATACTACTCTTAATTCAAGTATCAAATTCTAATATCGTGGACACAGATCATTAAATAGTGTTTTAAATTTTACTGTGGTTGTACACGAATGAATATTGTTTTTTAAACTTGCTTAAATGACAGTATAGAGTTAAACGCGGAGCGACCTGTCATTGAGCGATGTTTTATCCCTATACATGCTACATGCTGTACACAGATAAAAATTTGATCATTTGGCAATTACAGTGGACATTATTTTGCTCTACGTACAACAGACAACGAATAATCTGTACTGTTATTTACGCAAGTTTCATCCTGATGAGGTGCATGTACGCGCATGAGGCATTATTCTGCCGTCTCGGAGGTTTGATTTTGAAAGAACAAAATTAAGGTTTTTTTGATATACATCAAAAACGTGTACAAAGCGAATAAATCAAATGGTCGAAACTAATAACACCCTGTATTTACTGGCAACCCGCACCCTGTACACGTGTCTTCTCCGCAGCATTCTCCTTTCATTCTCTTTTCTGTGAAGCATTTAAGGCGCGAGCCATTCACTTTGTTTCTGGTTTTAATTGTTTATTTTCTTTGGATTAAAACATATTTCATTTCTAGAACATGACAGCCTAGAGGTCTTGCGTCCTCGTCGTGGATTCTAGTAACGGAATCATTTCCGAAATGCATATAAACTAAAAAAATAATACTCTCCGTGAGCGAACATAATTAGTAAAATTGTATATTTATATTAGAATTAATACGAAAAATATATTTATATTTTACATGTGCTTAATCTCGCTCATGTCAGAGATATAAGCATTTCAAAAAAATCGTAATTATACGATTATTTCGATTAATTAAAGTATTTTATTGATTCCAAAAAATCGTAATTATGCGATTATTTCGATTAATTAAAGTATTTTATTGATTCCAATATATATTTCAAGTACAAGAAATTAAAACTCATCGAATTTCGAGCGGCCAGACTATTTCCTGTTTGATAATTTAGGGCGTGAAGCAAAAATACAGATTAATTAATTATGGATAATTTTCGCAAATATTTATTTCGTAATACGTAGACGTAAAGCTTAACATGATTTTGTAAATATTTTAAACAATAATATTTTTAAATACTAATTAAATGTATTAATTAGAAATATATGCGTATAAAATCAATTTCATCAAAAAATTTTGTTGTTGCTACCGGGATTCAAACCTGGATCACTTTCCAATTCGGGGAAGGTGAACCGACTATGCTACAGCAGACAGTACTTTTGACGACAAATTGTCGAACCCATATGTTACACTTTTCAAATTAATATATCTATCGTTCCATTATTACCTTCCCCGCATTGGAAAGAGATCTAGGTTCGAATCCCGGCAGGAACAACGATATTTTTCGATAAAATAGTTTTTATATTAATTAGATCTTTCTAATCAATACATTTAATTAGTATTTAAAATATTACAGACCTATGTTCTGAATAATTACAACTTCACAATAAGAATGTGTTCTCCTTAATAATAATATATTTCGTAACTGTGTAGAATTTGCACATATTCCTTGAACATTTTCGACTCGTAATTTAGTCAGGTAAATTAGTAATTTAGTCAGGTACCCATAAAATATAGTGGACTTGGTTTGTTACTCCCTTTATTTATATGAAAAAACCAAAAGAATATTATTATTTTTACCAAGGAAACAGCATTAAATAAAGTCTAAAATAAAAACCTTCGGTGTTCTAGAGGAAAAGCTATGTTTTATTTTTTTTAATAAAAACACATTTTTAGAGGATACTCATGATATTTATAATAAATTAGATAAATGAATTAGAAAAACATACAGAAAAAATTAATTCATCGAAAAAATTTTTGATTACTACCGGGATACGAACCCAGAAATATTCCTTATCGGAGAACTGCGTTACCAATTACGCTGTGTTAACCATTTAACACGAAAAATTTGACACTTTTGTGTAGTCTTTTTATAAATGATACATATAAACATTATCTCGATTGTTATGATTTATTACAAAGACCACTAAAATGTGTCATTTTATTAATTAAATCAAATTATTTTTATATATTTAGTTCCTCAATTTTTATATATGTAGACAAAAGGCAGAAAAAATTCAAAAGCAGTTTACCAAATAATATTTCGAATTTAACAAGAAATAATACTTAAAGACGAAATAACATGAAAACAGAATATAGGCGGCCGGTGTTAATTTATTGTTCAACTAAATCATTTTAAAATCTATTGTCCTGATAAATAAACAATGTCGAATTTAAATATTGGTCCAAATGCACACAGCATACCCAATTACATATATAAGATTAAAATTCAACTCAGGAAATAACTCTCGTATAAATTGTTTCCTGATCGGATTCGGAAATTTTCCCATATACTTAATTTAATCCAAGTTAAGCAAAAAAATTCTCTTCATGGCAATGAAATATGTTAATATTATTTGTTATTACCATGTTTTACACCTTATTTCTAGAAATTTTATTTATTTTCTTTAATATATTTTAGGAATTAAATTTGATGAATAATTGTAATTAAAGTAACGTGTGTTTTATGCGAGATCAAAATAATATAATATACTTAGGAAAAGGAATTTAAATATGACAAATTTATCAAAACATTCCGACTCAGGATTCTCGTTACCAATATTTTTGCGTTAGCAGAGCAATCGGCGTTGTGTTTAAGATGAGCAAGTGAGTGGCAACTCACTAGTAAAATATTTCAATCATATTACAAACCTTGTGCAAAATGCGTTGATATGCAAAATCCTTGATGGTTTTCGCTAGCATGCGACGCGACGCCATAATTAGTCAAGCTTTGCTTATAATATAAAAAATGGTAAACTAATCATTACCGTTATTTCAAGGAGCTTAGGAAGATGATTTTTTCATCATATAATATAGGCATAAAAAATATTTTCACCTATTACTTATTTTAAATATGAATTAAATATATTAATTGGAAAGACATACATATAAAATCAATTTCGAAAGAGATCCAGGTTCGAACTCCGGTGGCGCAACAACAATATTTTTCGATAAAATTGATTTTATATATATATCTTTCTAATTAATACATTTAATTTATATTTAAAATATCACAGACCGTCTGTTCTGAATAATTACAACTTCACAATAAGAATGTGTTCAGCCACACTAGTTGAAGGGGTGACTCAAAATAGGAAGAACTAGATTTTATAATACTTTTGGGATATTTTATTGCCAAATCATCATCATCTGAACGTATCCCAGATAGATTGATAAATAAATTAGGAAAACATTAAGAGTAATGTCATAATACAGAATAAATTCTCTTACGTAAAACTGATCCCACAATCTTCAGTCATCGACGATCTAGGGCAATGCATACATACATTCACCACTGAAAGTTGTCGGACTACTAGTCACCATTAATAAACTAGGTGAAATGCGAGCTGCAGAATGAGTTTCTCCTATATCATCATAAACATTATATTATAAAAGAAAACAAATCCACATTCGGCGTGTTTCATATTAATGGTATAATTAATTATAATTATTTCGGGTAGATAATAAAAATGAAAATACGTATCGCTGAAAAATAAGTAGTATTCATTTTTTACATAAACAAAATTACTACGATAATGATCTATCTTTTATCTTACTCTATTCCTTGACTTTTGACTTTCATATTATTTCATTTAGAGTACATTTGGACCCCTTGCTCTTCTATCATGATGTATGCCTTACGGGCGCATTAGCAAAAATGGGGTGTGTTTATTATTATTATTACTGCAATAATGCAGGGGCTGCTAGCTGGGACAGGAGATAACCTCTAAAGGAGGACGATTTTTAGACGCTTAATACACGAGGGGGCCGTTATGCCATAGGTTTACAGAACGTTTATCGTGGGGTTCCGGTGCTGCGAGAGTTCAGCATAAAAACGCTTGAAGAGCTGTTTTATGAATTATTTTACTGGAGGAATACCTGAGTTATGATGGATTTTAATTTATTTATGTGTATAGTGACCGCGTGACCCCAGATGGGGGTTGCATATAGGAGTATACGCCTTATGACGGCCTTGTATAAGAAGACCTATTTGTCCATTCCAGAAATGACAAATATTTGGATAAGTTTTGGTGGCACGCCAGCAAAGTTCGAATTTTGTTTGCAAAATGTAAAAAAGTTGAGTAGATTTTTTTTACTTACACATTAAATATATATTAAGTCTCTCTTTTTATTCCTAGACCATCGTAAATCTCTAGTCACATGCTATTGTGGAAATATAAAGTGGACATAAATTATTTACTGTGCGATATGCATGAACTACGAACATTTAAATACACTCTGTAAGTAACTCTGACCAGGGGTAGGGTCAAAGGGGTGTCAGTATCTTTTTATGACTTGAATTGTGGGCGTTCGAACAGTATATACCACGTAATTGAAATAAATATTTTATCGATATACCACTATAAAATATCTGTCAATAAGAAACAAGAGACCGAAGAATCAACCAACCGAGAGACTGCGGATGATTCTATCAGAAAAATACATTAGTAACTATATGTTATAGACAAGACATCGAGCAAAATACTTGTAGGTATTGAATCTTTAAAATGAGTCAATGCGTTTGTGTATTTGGTAGAAACGAAAAGACTGAGAATGATATCGAAAAGAGGGTGATCGCAGGGAACAAAGAAAACGGCGCTTTGAATGGAATTATAGCTAATAATGTCAACCGAGGCAAGACTAGCAGTCCATAATGGAGTACTGGTACCGACACGGATGTATGGAAGTGAAGCCTGGAGCTGGCAGAACGAAGGTAGACTGAATGCAGGTGCATGTGGTAAATCCATTTAAGAAAGAGTTAAGTATGAAAAAAAAAGAAAAAATGTAAAACTGATCTTAGTATAAGTATAGTAGTAAAACTGATCTTAGTGATAGTACAGTAGTAAGATTAACAAATGATCACTTAGGTGGTTTGGTCTTATATAGGAGAGAATGGTTAGAAAGATATATGACGCGAGTGTTGATGGCACCAGAAAAAGAGGACGTCCGCGGAAGACTGGACACGACCAGGTAAACCAGATACTGAAGATGCTCCTGTTAGAAGCCACAATTACAGGCGAGCTTGTATGAGAAGTGTGTGAATGTGAAAAACAAATATTTTTTATTTTATTTATCTAACCCATGAAATATATTTTTTAAATATGAATTAAATATATTAATTAGAAAGATATACATATAAAATCACAAATTTTCAAACCTATGTGTTACATTTTTGATATTAATACATTCAATCGTTCCATTATTTGAAAGAGTCATCTACCTTATTTTAACGGAATCTCAAATACCTTTGAGTAATCTGAAGCAGATGCCAGAATTATTAATTCATTTTTATTGAATTTTGGAAACATTGATACAACTTTATTATTGTACATTTATTATTACACATTCTTATTGTAAAGTTGTAACTATTCAGAACATAGGTCTGTGAAATTTCAAATATTAATAAAATGTATATCGTTCTAATTAATGCATTTAATTCATATTTATTTTTTATATTGGGATATTTATTTTGACGCATTTGTGGAGAAAGGTTCGCTGTCGTTGCTCTATTCATTGGGTTGTGAAAAATTCCTTAAAGATTCATTGATTCACTGTCTACAGCAAACACGTCATCTATTTTTTACTAGGCTAACTTGGCTACTTATGAGACAACGTAGTTGAATGATTCATTGAAATATTCCGATTATCGTTGGTTTCGTAACTTTCTAAATGCATGTGTAACTAAAGATAAATTAGACCAATCGCAGAGGGAATAACCATACTTTTTACATGGAACTACTAATTCAGAGCAGTGAATGTCTACCAAGAAAAAATATACAAAAATTACAGTAAATTTAATACCATTAATTAATTTAAAACAATAAAAAATATCAATATGAAAAATTTTGCATTACATTTTATTGTATTACAGAAAAGTCACCTTTATAAGGTGCATTTCAATAAATAATTTATTATGTAATATTTTTTATAAATATAGAATCTGTATATTAGAAAAAGTTGAATAAATATTAGCACTAAAACAATAATCATTATTAATATTCCGCATTCACCTCAACATATTATATAAATATTAAGTCACAAATCTTATATATTATATAATATATTGTATTATATAATATTTTAATTAACTTCAATAAATCTTTAAACAATGTTAAAGGGGTGTATTTTTCTGGAAATAAATCATTAGATTATTTTTTTGTCGAAGAATTGTAATTATTTTGTACATTTTATATACAAATACGAAATTATATTACTATGTATATCAATTAAATTTATCGAGTTTTTTGCATATGTAGCCCCTCCTGAATATTAATTTTAAAATGCAATATTTGGTTACTATCCATGTATTTATTATAATAACTTATTTAAATAGTAGGATAGTATGTATTTTTGTAATTTAATCCTATATATAATAAGTACATTTATTAGGAGAACACATTCTTATTGTGAAGTTGTAATTATTCAGAATAAGGTCTGTGATATTTCAAATATGAATTAAATGTATTAATTAGAAAGATATAAAATCAAATCATTGTTGTTGCGCCACCGGGATTCGAACCTGAATCTCTTTCCAAACCGTGGAAGGTGCATTATCCAACTATGCTACAGCGACAATATTTTTAGCGACAAATTTTCGAACCTTTAAAATATCACAAACCTCTATTCTCAATTATTACAACTTCACAATAAGAATGTGTCCTCTTAATGTGTCCAAAATTTTATAAAAATGAATTTATTATTCTGGCGTCTGCTATCAGATTACTAAAAGGTATTGAAGATTCCGTAAAAATAAGGTAGATGGCTCTTTCAAATAATAGAACGATTAAATGTATTAATATCAAAAAGGATAAAAAGATAAAATAATAAAAAAACTACTTTAGACCGCCGGAACGATATATTACATATTTAAATAACAATTTTATAGTATTTGTTAGCGTTCATTGAATAAGTCAGGTTATAATGTGATAAGTATCTTTCCCTTTTTGGTACATAAATTATGTTTTCTATTTTGAAAAATAGGTTTTGCGGAAATACGTAAATAAATACGTGGCCGCCTAGCCATCATTGGCCATCTCGCGGCCGACGTAGTCCAACAAGCGATCGGCAGTAGCTGGTTTCATTATATATTTCATTGCTGTTAGTATTAATGTTTTCGGTAAAAATTATCACAGTCTCGTAGTTAGTACGGGCAATGGGAGTGGCGATTCCGGTGGTCATTCAATCGCGAAATAGTATCATGCCAAACTTGTGAGATCACCTCACTAGGTTTCAGTGAATATGGATTCAGGTCAATACTCTCAGGAGATTGTCTAGGAATTTATAATATCAGATTTATAATCACGACACATCATGGTGGAACTAACATCAGTACCTATCTACCATGTATAACAATATCCAATTTCATGGTAGTCAATCTCTACAACATTCCTAGTACAAACTTAACTCGGAGAAGCTCGAACGTATTTCCGTAGAACGGAACATAACATCTTTTGTTCGTGAGTATTTCCCGTGATCATTTTAGACACGTATATTATACTTCAGATTACCGGATTAAAAAATACTTCCTTTGAGCAATTTACAACGCCATAATTCAAGTAAGTACTGATATCTAAATTTTTGCAGTCATAGGAGGCTGGCGTCTTCGAATGTATTCGTTCTTATGTCTCTGGTGATAATTTTGTGGGAGCCCGAATCAATGCAGGCTATTCTTCCCAGGCGAACAACTGGGTAGACGCCCCAAAAATTTGCACAGGGAAGGATGGAATAATCTCAACGATTTAATTTAGATACATTTTAATACCATGTACAAGGGTTGAGATTTTTATCTGGAGATCAGCTTGAGATTAATAGAAATATATATACAAAATTGAAAACAGTGCACACAAATACACTAAAACCATCATGTTACAATACTTCACTCTACAACAATCTATTTTAACAGTTAAATATAATTAATTAACATTAACATTCTACAATACACTTGATATCAGGTCGGTCATTAAAATTCGCCATAACTTGCTACACCAATACTTTCTTGAAATGAAAAAATATACAAATTAGATGTATTAATTAGAAAGATATACATATAAAATCAATTTCATCGAAAAATATTGTTGTAGCTACCAGGATTTGAACCTGGATCTCTTCCAATACGGGGAACGTGCATTAATCGATTATGCTACAGCACACAGTACATTGACTACAAATTTTCGAACATATATGTTACACTTTTAAAATTGATACATCTATCGTTTCATTATTTGAAAGCCATCTACTTTATTTTTACGAAATATCAAATACTTTGAAGTAATCCGATAGGAGACGCCATTTAATATATTTATTTTATATGTATATCTTTATATATATAATAAATTTATTTTTTGTATTTATAATAGCACAGACCTATGTTCTGAATAATTACAACTTTACAATAAGAATGTGTTCTACTTAATAAAAAAAATGTAATTATGACGGATCGAAACAAGAGTAAACAACTCTCAAAACGATTAGGGATAGGGTATAAATGAATAAATATAGAAGAAAAGAAACCATTTTTGTTCCTACTATATTATTGGATAGTACGTAGTACTCAATTTGGTTGTGTCTTTTATACCTATATATATACATATATACATATATATATATAAAGAACGGGCCCTTATTGAAGCCTGATTATTTTTAGTTTTAATATCGTCGTACCAAATATAATTGTCATTGTTGATCCACCAAAATCACTAAAAATCGTACGAAATAAACTCGAAAAAACGTTGCCAAACAAACACGTCACACTCGTTACCATGGTGAATACTCCCCATGAACGTGTTGACACTTTTTAAAAATTCACTAGCTCAAAAATTAAAATATGTCCCTTCACGCCTCGGTCTCGTGTTTACTATTACACAATGCATTCCAAAGCAAGTTTACGTATATCAACAGACTAGGATTGTGTTTTATTGCACGCATTATCTAACGCGCTGATTATTCGTCATGTCGTAAAGTAATAATAGTAACTCGTTTTTAACGTCGTCTTGTAGTTTGGTATTACGGTGAAAAAATAAAAATTTCATAAAATTATCTGAACATTTGTGATTGCTACATATTTTTAACATCATTATAAAAATGTTTATCAAGTATATTACAAAATAATTTATAATACTCACAGTGTGTTCAAAATTAATTCAAATTGTCTTCTCGTAGAACATGAATCTTCGAGCGAAATGCTACCTTCTCAGAGGAATGAAATAATTATGTAAGTAATTGGTTGGACTAACACCACTCACTAGTCGGTACGTTAATTGAGTCACGTAACTGTTAGTGCACAATCTGAAGCAGCATCGAGGCAAGCAATCTATTGCTAGCATTTTAAAAAAAACATGCATCTTGGAAAACATCAGGCGCCGGTTATTGTGTTCATACTTATTAAAGATAAACTGTACTACGCTCAATTTTCAATGGATGAAATCACATTTCAAAAAATATATTTTCGACTCAGATAATCGGATATTAGAATCAGGATATTCATAAAATAACTCGCATTTCTATGTATTTTTTGGAGAAAGAAAACAAACGTCAGTATGGAAATATGTCACCAGTAAAGAAACATTCATTCCTTTACAATTTTACGTTTAACCTTTTAAATGCCATGAGCGCGTTAACACGCCAAAATTTGTATGTCACGCCAAGCTATGGCATGTCAACACGCACTTTTGCATCTTACAAACTTGCAGGGATTAAAGTCATATTTTTAAATCATTTTTCCATCTCTGTACGACACGTTCCAGCTTTTGATAAATAAGTCAAGACCCTTAAAACCTAGTCTTACCCTATGTGGTGTCTTCCATTTCAAATAGAGTTGGCAGTTAAAAAGTTAATATTGTCTCGACCCTGCCTCAAATTCGCTGCTTTGTTTTATCCGAAGTTATTAGTAATGCGTTAACGTTTGATAAATTTGGTAACTCGGAATATTATAGAAATATATTCGAAAATCAAATTAATGGATAGTTTACGGACTCTTATCAATAAGAAACTATTTTAAATGACATCCATAGTTTGAGGAAGAATTTCCTCTCTAATTATGGATTTTCATGAAATACTATTCCTAATTTATTATTTATCCCCATTTTATTTTAGTGATAAATTTTGTAATATACTTTTTTTCAGTATTCGCGTTTATTATTTAAGTTATACTTATACCGCTAGCAAATATATTAAATAAATGATAAGAATAAACACTTTGTTTAAATCACTATTTATTAACAATATTTTAGTGTATTCAAGAACACACAATTACTAGATTTTTACCTCCAAAGGCATCGCTATTAAACAAACTATAGATATCTAATAAAAGCAAAGCTATTTATATTATATTATATGGGAAGTATGGAAGTATGGGTAATACATGTCTTCGGCTGACTTATGTGATCACTTTACACAATGTAACGTTCACCAATTAACATGTTTCGATACCTATTGGTATCTTCTTCAGGAAACAATGTATACTCAAATTAAAAATACAAGCATAGATTCTATCGAAACATGTTGATTTATCAATAAATTGTGGTTTAAACAAAGTGTTTTATGTAATTATTTATAGAATATGTGTCCGCTAAGTAATTTTGCTAATATTGAAGAAATATATTAAAATTTAGAACTCAGTACATTGTTTTGCAAACATTAGAAATACAAATATATTATTTTTCTTTGAATGGAATCATTCGTCAATGAGTAAACCAGTGGCGTAACTACGCCAATGTTTACATTGAACCTCCCGTTATATAGGGGCCCAGATGGTCCGCGCCCTATAATGTATTTGGTATCATCAACCAACCAACTAACCACTTGGTATCGGTACTTTTCCAAACGCTAATATGAAGTAATCATTTTTAAAATTCACAACAGCAAGAAATGGAATAATTAAAAAAAGATCAATTATTTCTCGAATTTATTACGAGAACACGTCAAAACGTTATCGATGTATACAGCGGTACCAGTTAATTTGTCGAGTTAAAGACCAGACCATCAACGGAAAGTGAAAATCGCAGCAGAGCAAGTGCATACAAATACCCAAAGACAATTTTTTTTTATGAAAATGAATATATAATATAAAACAATTTTATTATTTCTATTTGTGTTTGATAAAACAGCGCAGTATTTCGTATTGGGGCCCAATACCTTTTCCCATTTTGCACTGGTTCATTTTGTTAGTTACGCTACTGGTCAAAGCAGTTGTGTCTATAAAAGCTATTATGGTATTAATTTATAATTTTTGTACTTTTATTTTAATGCGTTATAAGTAATATGTATGAGTTATTAACTAGTAAATAGTTATTACGGTATACATTATTTTTCTTATTACTAAGAACTGATAAATACGTAAATGTATCACAATTCATTAATCTTATTATATATTCGAAATATATAGTTTCTTTGACGTAATATGTCAGGATAATTATGTTATTTGTATTGTAAGTTATTAACTTTAAAAATTAATTATAGTGCGTACGTGACAAATACACTTGTTGCTATTTTTAATCGATCGACAAGTTCATATTTCCTTTTGCTTATTTATCCTTCGTCCATGGTATCTTCTGTCAAACAGAATCTTTATAAATCCCTTAATAGTCTTCTGAATGGATTTCCAAAAAAACTGGCTCTATTCCATTGGTATTGTAAACTGTTTCATGTTGAAATATCTGTTTACGAACATATGTACATCAGTGTCCACAGTCAGATGACATATCTTCCCACCCGATACTGCGGTTCTCGGTCCACGGAAGCGTGCACGACACCAGCACGGTCGCGGACCAGCAGTGACACAAGCTTCCGGCGGTGGAGCATTAAACACGACCAAGAAGATCATTTACAAATCATTTACAGTCAGCTCGGATGATGGACGATCTTTTGCGATACGCTAAATTACGGAATACATGATGGAGTTAAGGAAATACAGCAAAACAATTTGGAATGACCTTGAAATTAAAAATATTGATATCGCATATCGTGTAATGAGAAATCATTATTATATTCATACACACATTTATTTTTTATTTAATCAAATACCTTTACATTAAAAATTCGTCTCGCAATGATGCATTTTGTCGACAGGTTTTAATATTATCATAACAATTTTAAACGTATTAAATGTTAATAACGACAGCATTTATATTAATTAAACATGAAACGGAGCAACGGATCAATAATATTATTTGAATATATACATGTAAAAATGTCGACCAACACATATTCATTTCTTCCGTTCACCGTTCCATTATTTGAAAGAGCCATCTACCTTATTTTTACAGAACCTCAAGTACCTTTGAATAATCTGACAGCAGACGCCAGAATTTCAATTCGTTTTCATTTAGTTTTGGACATTAATATATTTAATTCATATTTAAAATATCACAGACCTACGTTCTGAATAATTACAACTTCACAATAAGAATGTGTTCTCCTAATAAGTCTTCTTAGGGTTAGGACGCCGACAAATCCAAAAAAATGTGTTTTAGAATCGTCAAATATTGCAAATAACGTCATCTCGTTTGTCAAATACTAACACGTCTACAGCTATTGATTAGCTAGATTTATAAATGCTCGTGCGACTAACTTTTAATATTCAATTATTATCAATCCATTACAATTATTTTTAATTGAATACACAAGAGTAGGCAAGTACAATATATACATTTTTTGTTAATATTATAAAACTATTTATATTATTACACTTCTTATTTTAATGCTAATAACAAAATTAATATATTTCATTTGCTACGACTACTACATATAATACGTGATATAAAACTAGATATAAATAATTGTATCGCACGGAATAATAAACATGGATTAATATTTATGAATATTTCATCATCTTTCTACATTGCTTATTATCATATATCTGCATATAGTTGCAGATCATTTGAATTCCCGTTATTTTAGTAACAATTTCGTATAATTTTTTGTAAAGTCCTTGCACCGGTTTGTTACAGCTGCAAAGGATGATGTCTTCTTGTACTTATTGTGTGCGGGAATTCAGGTAGTCGAGATAAGTCGGTGTAATAACAATACAGATTTCACAATTATAAAAACAAATATATTAGATGTGTTCTGATTTACGGTTCCGATGCGAGAGAGCGCGCGCCCGAACGCGACGCTCTTTTATCCCTTCCACGCTTCCATTCTTGCCAACATGCGCGCATTACACATTCGCTACATCATGATACATTACATTTTTTTTAAATATAACTATCAATATACTCATTATAGATTTTCTTGAATGTTTTACATACCTATATATTTTACTAGTCAAAAATAGTTATAATAAGGATCAAATTAAATATTTTACCAAATTAAACTCTGAACACAAAAAAAAAAAAAAATAGTATCAAAAATACTTGTGAGATAACCAAATTTAGTAAATGTTTACCAGAAATAGTATTGAATTGAAGCGGAGTTACAGAACCCCAGGCGGCGACACATTGGAATGTGAAAATTACAGCAATCCCTGGAAAACATTAGATAAATACAAGGAACAACATTTAACAAAAGGGAAGTAGAATTACACCGAAATCATTTTTTTTCTATTTTTTGACATTAGTATCGAAATGTACAATATTATGTCGGATAGCAGTAATATGACAGACTTTTTTGTTGATAAACTAAAGATACAGTATATCTTTGACGGGAGAAGTAAAACTCGGACCTCGGTGAATTATTTTTTGCGAGAAGAAATGGGTTTTAAAATATTTTTTTCCGATAACTGGATTTGTCATCTAGGTCACATTCGCATTGTACGCGTCTGTTTTAATGACATCTGTCATTAAAAACTTTTTTTTTAATTTTTCGACATCGTATTATTGAAATTAACATTATTATGTCAGTTAGCACTGATATCGATTCTTCTGATGATCAACCAATTGTTCAAGAACGGTAAAACTTTTAGGCCGCAAACAGATCATTTTATATGAGAAGAATTAGATTTTATTCCAAGATTCCAAAAGGTAAGGTTTGGTTAGGTTGATTAAGTCAGAACACAAAGACAAAAAGTTTTTTTAAAGTAAATATCTAGCACTACTTTAAGATATGGTGAACATGTATTATTTTTGAGAAATGTAAGTATTTTTTTCTATCCATATTTTTATTAAATTTGGACAGCAGTTCAATACAGTGATACAATGAGGAAATACATTCGCCGGTTGGAGTCAAATAATACCAGGAGAAAAGGAACAATGAAAGTTGAACATTTCTGATAGCCGATCTTCTTTATGTAACGTACAAAGACTTCTTCGTGTTCTCATATGATTGCTTCCTATCAAATGGAAATCTAAAAGAGATGTAGACTCAGGGAGTCTAGAAACGCTGGTTCTTATTTAATATCACCACGTCTTCGGCAGCCATGACAGTTATTTCATTTATAAATTTTATGATTACAAAATAATGTGTTTAACCGCAGTATCCTCCTGATGGTAAAATTAAAAAATTCTGAAACATGCGCCAAGCAGTTACCAATTTGCTAAATATTGAAGTTGTCGCTGTCATTATATTACAATTGCCTGCTTACTAAATATTTAAATTATTTTTCGACTATCTCATTTCGCAACGTTGTATTTAATATTCTTACTTGGAACAAGCTCATCGTTAAAATAAATCTCGCCGTCTGTACGTCGGACACACTTTTAATAGCATAAGCCGTATACACGCATATTTTGAAAGTAATCCTATAAACGTCTAACATTTACACTAATCACTTTACCGAATATGAAAAATATTACTCTATGGACGTTCTATTTTTTCATATGAATTGAGCTTTGTGTGTCATACCTAGGTAGGCATCGACTTCCTATGTATTGAATTATAATTTAGTTCGAAAAGTTGGCAGGTGCCACTGTTTTGTGTAAACATAAAACTATATTTTTTTCCCGTCATTATTGACGAGCTTTCACACTCGTTTATATATTCTTTACATCATCCGCATGTATTATTTATTTAGCGCTTGGGCTATGAAGTTTCACCCTCGACCAATATAGAAATCCTGGATTTGAAAATATTGAATTTTTAATGCTTATATTCCATATTCAAATTTTCTCTGCAAATTATTATTTTACTTTTAATTAAATGATTTTTTTTATTACATTTAAAAAGTAAACTATGAATTAAAAGTGAAAAAATGAACCTATGAAACCACGAAACTTTTATCTCAAGTCTCTGGAGTTGGACGATAAGGGATGCATGAGTTGGTCGTTCTGCCGACTAACCAACTTACCATCACGCCATTTCCCCGCGGAAGTAGGCAGCGGAAAAGAAACTTCTGACCTGACACATAACTCTTGCCTCATAATTCACCTCATGCAATCTCGTCCATTGTTGAGGCTTCTAACGGAACCATCTTCCAGAATCTGAATTCCGCGGACGTCTTCTATTTCTGCTGCCATATATCTTTCTTCTCATTCAGTCGTTCTACATGACCAAACCACCAAATATGCACTGCATATAAAATACAGTACACAACGAATGAGAGCTTGTTCCGCACTAATTTTGTTCTCTCCTTTATCCTGAGTAACGAAAGCAAAGTTTTAATCGTATACACGAACCCTTAAGAGCAGTAAGCCATAGATGCATATGAATATTATATATGAATAAATATGTAATACGATAATTAAATAAAAATCACTTAATATGTAGATTTTTTTATGATTTATATTCCTCAGAACTAATAAGCTAAATCTTGTTATCCTACGATGAATTATATTTCGTTTAAATATCAGAATATTGCGAAATTTAGGAATACATTAAATATCTCATCAATCTACCAGTATATTTTCGTCTACACATCTGTCAGCTAAATTGTAGGCGGAAATAGATACATGTAATGAATTATTATTATTGAGTTTGAATAACTACATTTCATTAACATCTTTAACATTACATCCACGTACATTTCGATAAATGTATGATAAATGAACAAAATAGAATAATACGAACAAAACTTACATCCATCGTGATTCGATCAATATTTCATGAGTATTTTATATAAGTACACATTACCTAGATAATATACAACTTTCTGTGCTTTTTAAATTATAGTCATATACGAGTATGATTAGTGAACAAAATTCTGCGTACAAACTAACATTGAGAATATGTAATTTCCTGTTATTATTTCATAGTAAGAAAAAATATTAGTTTTACACTCGCATAATCGTTTCAATCCTCAATAAAAATACGTAGGTCTTTTCTGAATCGAAAACAATAATTTTATATAAACTATCCCTCTGGGGGATTATTTCGTGAAAGGCCTAATACTGACCTAGATATTTTTATATAATCGAAGGAAACGAGTTGCCAGATCATTGTGTAAGTTGCCACTCTTGTAATAATATAAAAATCTGAGTGTGATGTGAATCTTAATCTCAAAACATAAAAAGATTATTATCATTAAAACACTGATTTATTCTTTATTCGGACATTTCTATACAATTTAAAAGCCAAATTACATTCTGATAATATTATTGACTGCAATCAATTTAAATATTTTACAAATTCTACATAAATTGTCTTTCACGTTTTTGTAGTTGATACTTTTTTTAATATTTTTTTTGGTAGAGATATAAACAAACACGGTGGATAAACGTAAAATTAAGAATTAATTTATATAAAGATATGAAAATGACTAATAAAAATCTCATACAAAACGACGCAAACTTCAATGTGTTGAAATGAGACATTTTATTTACAAAAATGAAAATAATGCGATATTTGTAAATATTAGAAATCAAATTATCTAGTTCTAGGTTATTATTGTAATAATTCCAATGATTTTCTCGAGTAGTAAAATTAATCATATATAATATGTATAAATTTAAATTAAATAAATGTCCAATATTTTGGGCCTTAGCATTTGATTTCTTTTTTAAATGTAGCAAAACTGGAC
Source organism: Eubasilissa regina (assembly GCA_022840565.1). Lineage (NCBI taxonomy): Eukaryota > Metazoa > Arthropoda > Insecta > Trichoptera > Phryganeidae > Eubasilissa > Eubasilissa regina. Next base: position 13,542,061 of record JAINEB010000001.1, on the reverse strand, counting down.
AAGTCTATACATTTACATTATATTGGAACTGAAGGCACATGTTACGCATACCATGGACGGCGAGACACACAAATGTCTCTATTCTGTAGGAATTGAAAGCCTACAAAAGTTGTTCAAAGTCAAGCTCATTTGCCAGAAATAAATTCATCGATTTTTAGGGATCTTGCGAGAAGGAGAGATAGCTAGGACCGACCAAGTGGAAAGACAGCACACACTTTTCTGGTGACACAGCTCTAAGATCTTCAGGATGCTGATAAAAGTGGAGGAGCATAGTCAGAGGGGCGGAAGTTTATGAAGATCACGATCGTCAGTCATGAGTGACCGACGTTAGTAACGATGATGACTTGTTACTAGGCTCTGTAACTCTGGCGACTGTAGTGGACACTTCGCAGCCAATGGTAGTCGTTACGCGCCCGCGGCCAGGATTTCCGGAATATTAAAACAGAAAAAAACAGTTTCATTCAAAATCTAGTGAAAAGTTAATAATAAAGTATACCAAAATAATCCACACTTTACACATTTATAAGATATTGTTAGGCTAGCTCCGTTAATGCAAACAAATACCAACACAAATTTAATAACTAATAAAAATCTATTTTGTAATCTGTAATTTTGTAAGCGGTCCTAACTTAATCAATTAATGCAAAAAATTACAATTCTCTAAATAAAATACAAATATTAATTGAACAATAAATTACGTATTTAAATGAAATATAAGTAATGTACCGTTCGGGAGCTAACACAACATGCATCACATTTAAAATCCAAAGACCGACTGCTGACAATGTCAAATGACTAATGCACCGCAATAGCGAAATTTTGTGGCGCTATGTGATATTGGGGATCACTGTTGCTAATGTTTAAATATGTATGACGTGTTTTAGTGTTGTGTTTAAGACGAGTTTATCAATACATAATGAATTTCCCATAAAAATAAAAATGTGCGTGCTCGTCTTTAGAAAATTGCATATTTATCTGTTCTAATATTATTACAATCTGATTTATAAGGGCGTTATCGGTATAAAGCCGTCGTATGATATTTAAGAGTATTGCGCCTCATATACAAGCGGTCATAACCATAGTCATGTCGTACATTTCCGTATCACATGACTTAACATTATACTTTCCAAACCAGTATTACATTTTGCACCTTTCTTCACCAAGCAGGCAGGAAGCAACGCGCTATTTTGGGGCAAGCCAATATTCTAAGGGCCGATTGTGTGATCAGTAGTAACTTTTTACTTTAATAAAAAAAGTTACTAAAGTAAAAAATTTGGGGAAACAAGTTGTTTAATCGTTGGTAAAAAAATATTTACTTCTCGAAAGTATATCCCGTAGTAAACTCATTTTACTCTCCGATATCCGATAGTAAAAACGAGAATCGATAGTTCTTCTTTTAAATAAGCAATCCACCCTTCAAGAGCGATTTGTGTTATTAATCATGTTGAAACTTTATTTTATAGAAAAAAGTACAATAATATTATAGAATAGGAAATAATGGGGAATCTATTAAATTCAATCTGAATAAATGTGAGACTACCTGGCAATGCCCAATTCTTATTCTAGAGATATTTGATATTGTTCTTTTGGAAACTTTTATTTTGGAGAACCAGGGAGTGCGGGGAATAAATCGTTGAATTAATTTAAACCGATTACCCTTATGATTATTTGAGTCCATCCATTGTGCAGTCCAAATAGAATTCGTACGTTTTTTTCTCATATTAAGTCTTCCGTACATCGGGATATGGAATTGAAAACTCCGGAAACTGGGGAAACTCCGGAAACTGTGGCCTCCTTGGCTAATCGATAGTTAAATATAGCAAACTTTTCACAGCTGTTCCAAAAATCATCCGACGCATTGATACTTTGTAAATTGCAGTATACGACAATTAATCATTAAAGATCCTGCTATTTTAGAGATAAGAGTTCATCTGATAATAATCTTACTATTTAATATACATTAGCAAACAATAAAAAAAAATTTCACCACCAAAGTGACAGATTTCAAACGCAGAGGCGAAAAAATCCATAAATAATGCACAATTTGTGATTATTTATTACACCTATAGACATCACATCTATGCTTTAACAATAGTAAATTTAACGTTCAAACAACCCGCAAACAATTTTAACCACGAGCGTTAGTAAAAAGTTACAATAGTAAAAATTTACTACTGATCACACAACCGGCCCTAAGGGTAAGGAATTTAAATGCGTTTCGGTAAAGTAACAATCTCATTGCGCCGATTACTCATGCTGGTAGGACTGCGATTTTTGTTTATTTAACCGTTATAACTAAATACCCAACTGCAGCTGAGACAGAAAATCTGACTGGCGAACATTTAAAATTCAAAGGCGTTATTATTTTCTTTTGCGAAGATATTAACTCTTCGTTTGTTGCATTTATTTGTGTTGATAAACGGTTATATTTTACCCGCTGCGTGGCCGCATCTGTTTTACCGTTTTATTCAAACTGATAAATTTAAATACATCTACCGGTTTCGAAAAATACCATTTTCTTCTTCAGGATGTCATAACTAACTAAAAACATATATTATTGTTCCTTTACCACAATCTATTTTTAAAAAATAACAATTATTTAAAAAATAAATTTAGTACCTAACTCAAATTGTTACTTAAGTTGTAATTATTCAGAACATAGGTCTGTGGAACGATAAATGAATTAATTTGAAAAATTTAACATATGGGTTCGAAAATTTGTCGAAAAATGTACTGTCTGCTGTAGCATAGTTGGATAGTGTACCATCCCCGTATTGGAAAGATAATCTAGGTTCGAATCCCGATAACAACAATAATATATTTTTAGATAAAATTGATTATATACTCGTATGTATATCTTTCTAATTAATACATTTAATTATTATTTTTAAAAATATCTGACCTACGTTCTGAATAATTACAAATTCATAATAAGAATGTGTTCTCCTTAATAATATATAAGCTTTATCAATGTGTCCAAAATGTAATAAAAACGAATTGTTAAATCTGGCGTCTGCTATCGGTTTACTCAAAGGTATTAAAGATTCTGTAAAAACAAAGTAGATGGCTTTCAAATAATGGAATGGTAGATGTATTCATTTGAAAAATGTATCAATGGGTTCGAAAATTTGTCGACAAAGGTACTGTCTGCTGTAGCGTAGTTGGATAATGCACCTTTCCCGGATTGGAAAGAGATCCAGGTTCGAACCCCGGTGGTAACAACATTATATTTTCCGATAAAATTGATTACATATGTATATCTTTCTAATAATACATTTAATTAATTATTAAATATCAAATCTGTTAATTCCCTTTAATCTTGTTTATCATTATTAATTTTCAAATCTTTGTTTCTCATTCAAATAAAAAATTTATTCTTCTTATTTTCCACGGCATTACATCCCAGGGTGGGATTTGGCCTCCTCCACGTGTGCTCTCCACCGACTTCTATATCCGGCTATTCTTGTCCAGTTCCCAGATCTTCCTGTCCTATTCCAGTTCTCTTTCACAATCAGCCCACCTCTTCCTTGGCCTGCCTCAGGTTACTTCCACTGAGGTATCCACTTAATCATAATCTTTGGTGTCCTGTCATCTGGCATTCTTTCAACATGGCCAGCCCATCGCAATCTTTGGAACCCACGGAATCTTACAATTGTTTCTTGCTTAATTAAATTTTCGATCTCATGATTCATTATGTAAGTTCCTTTTTATAGTGTAGATCCATTTTTTTACGGCAATATTTTGTCTCAATTATCATAATATTCTACGCCGTTCTCTCTCATATGGCTCGTACCTTTTATTTTATTTCTTATGTACAGATTATCGAGAGATCTTTCATGACCCTAACAATAATATGACATTGTATAATATTTTTTATGTGGTTAAGAAATTAAAAACTCTAAAAGTGAAAATAAAAGTTATATTGCAAATTGATAATTGAGAAGAACGAACAATATATTTAAAACTAACGCACAAAAGTTTGTGATTTTCAAGGTTAACGAAGTCTAATCACGCGACAACCTTAAAAGCAAATAATGCGAACTTGGTTTACGGTAATCACGTATTACACGTTCGAACGACTATTAAACATGAATAATATAATTTCGTTTTTTAATTGAGCTTGTGTCATGAATACGTCCATGTTAGTGGTAATTGAGATCTCATTGTAATTATTTAGCATTCTAGGTAGGGGAGAGAAATAACCTAGATTGATATTGTAAAATTTTATATGAAATATGGTTAGAGATCTTAGTGAACGGAAAGGTATATTTAAGTATATTTATATATTCGTACGGTTGAGACTTCGAAGACTCGTCTCGAAAGTTATATAAAAATACATATATATAGAGTTGAGCGCGGAGCGAGATTAAATTTCTAAGACACATACAAACCACAAATCTCGAAGACCACATATTAAACTGCGTGTACATGGATAAAACTTGTCTCAGATAAAGAACATTACAAAAGTGAGCGCGGAGCTACGATTAAATTATATATTGAATTTGAGAGACCAATGTCATATCTTTGTAATAGATATTAATTCAAATTAAATGCATTAGCTAAAAAATATACAGAAAAAATATATCTATCGAAAAAATACTTAGTTGCTACTAGGAATCTGGACCTCTTCTTAATCGGGGAAGCGTGTTCTCCAATTTCGCTATAGTAATCGAATACATTTTCGACAAATTTTGAACTTATATTCAGTAATATTTCCAATATTGCAATTTCAGGATATAGTTTGTGGTATTTTAATACAAATTAAATTGATCAACAAGAAAGATATACATAAAAAATCTATCTACCGAAAATATATTTAATTACTACCGGGATTCGAATATATCTCTATACAGGTTGAATATTATGTTCCAGACCGATTTTGTTTGGTAGACATTTGTCAGGTCATTTGGTAGTCGTAGAGAGTAGTTGATTACAATTTAATATGGGGCATCTAACACCTGAACAACGTGTTGAAATCATTAAAACATTTTATCTAAATAATCATTCGACTTTTGGAAAAAAATTATCATGAGCGATGAAGCTCATTTGTTTATAAAAAAACACCCTTTATTGGGGCACTGAAAATTCTCAATTGATACACCGACGACCTTTACACCCACGCAGAGTTATCATTGGGCCCTATTTCTTTCAGGATGCAAGAGGCAATGCTGTAAACATCAATGGTGATCGTTATCGTCGCATGTTGGAAAACTTATTGGTGGCCGAATTGGGTCGATTGAACTTGCATCACACGCGGTTTCAATAGGACGGTGCCACCTCACACATGGCCCGAGCTACGCTTGAAATTTTTCAAAAGATATTGACTAATCTCCTCGATCACCTGATTTGAGGACTCCCAATTATTTATTAGTGGAGCTACTTAAAAGGAAAGGTCTACGCCAATAATCCATTAATAATTCCGATGCTACAGGACAATATTCGAAATGAAATTAATGAAATAACACGCCAAGTGTGCGAGATTGTTACAAAAAAATATGGTTAAAAGAGCACGCATTTGTCACTGCCAGAGGCGGCCACTTGACCGATATCATATTTCATACATAATTGTTATAAACCAAATAATCTATAAATAAAAACCAAATTAAAAAATTGTGTTTCATATCCTAGATATTAAAAAACAACACACTAAATATGTACGTACTAAATATTTTTTCAATAGATTTTACCTGCAACAATTTCAAAATAAAAATGTATTCTTCTTAATAGATATTATTTGGAATAACCCACCATCACCAGTGTCAGTATGGCATATCAAATCTTCAAGTATTATGTGATAATAAATATGACTATTTACTCTTTTAAAACCATAAAAATACTAAACGTGGAATTAAGGTTAACAAAACAAATAAAACGTAATGATATTAGTTTATGGTAGGTGATAAAAATTTTCACCCAGTGTGGAACCAATACATTTTTATTTAGTAAGACCTTGTTTGTGACAGTATGCAAAAAGAGAACGGTCCGAGCCCAGTTTTTGTCGCTAGGCTAGCCCGCGGCAGGAACTGTCTGAAAGACTCTCAACATGTAAATATCATTTGTATATTTTAAAACTATCACGTACGTACGAGATACGTCGTGGCTTATGCGATTTTTACTATCGATTCGGGTCAAGCTTGTGTGCTTCTATTGGAATTGCATGCACTACAAAATAAATTATCTAACAATATAGGATAATCGGCAACATATATATTAAAACCTACCGACATTTCTGAAAATAAATCAAATTTCTAAAAATATTTTAGTTGACATTCACGAATGGTTTTTATAAACGCCGTGGCTGTACGCAATATTCACAACAGAAGCATTAAAATTAAAGTGGATTCGGTCCATTTTTTTTCAATGTCATTACAGGCGAAATAATGTAATAACTACCCTAAGGGGCTAAGATATAAAATACTAAAATAAAATACGTAAATTGTTGAAATTAATGCTGTTGACAGTCGCTTGGGGGTGTTGAATGATTCAGAAGGATCCGCTTATTATTTACGTTGTATATTTTGGTATTCACTTGCTAGATACAAAAGGGTGTTCAGATAGTGACGTGAGCAAAAGAAACACCTTTACATACATGAGAAGCGCTGAGTTTATTCAATTACGATCACAATGATAACGCGGGCAATATTTATTCGATGGAATGCAAAAATAAAGAGGTCGGAGCGAAACGATATTGATCGGTTCGGGAGCGGTAAAACAGTAGCGGACAAAAATAAGTATGGTTTGTTATGTAGATGACGTAGATATATTAGTAGAAGATTACCTACAGAGATTGTTTTACAACTTTTACGTAAAGGCCAATAAATTTAGTATCAGTATCGTAGTCAACAAAAACGAAAATCGCGTAAGATGCAAACTGGTGGTTGATATCCCCGTCTCAACACAAAATTTCTCTAATGAGACGGGCACAGTCCAAACATATTTTTACATTATATTATATAATTACCAATAAATAAATAATAATAAATATGCCATCAGAACAAGTATCTCAATTGAAATGCTTAGAGGGTTAAAATTTCAGGCCAAAAAAAAATCTGCATTATTTTCAGTAATCACTATCACAGTTTAAGGTGGATATGAAACCTAAATAATGAATATTTTTGGTTTGGCAAAAGATAGGAAGTCAAGCTCAGAAACAGTGAGGAGAAACATAAGCTAAGCTAAGCTTCAAAAACATAGAAAGTTATTGTCAGGAACATACGTAAAATACATGCCTTTGAAATGTGGTATCGAAGGAGGCAGAGGAAATGTGGTATCCATTCCAAATGCTTTCTGTTCAGAAATTATGTACAATAATTGTAGAAGAAATCAATTGTGAGAGTCTTGAAAGGTCGAAATGCTTCATTAATCTTTTTTTTTATCTCAACGTCCTTGTCGTACGTAGGTATATTGTTTCGGGGGTAAGTTTGTAGAACTCCAAAATTACACGTATGAAAATCAAAACACTTGTTTTTTAGTTCTACTCGTTCGAACTGTTTCTTACTAAATAGATTAAAAAAGTAAATAAGTTAAGCTAAAAACAAATAAACAGTAAAATTGAAAAATATATTAAAGTAAACATATTAAGCTTCATAAACCACGTACATAATAAGCGAGGTAACAAAAAGTATAATAAAAAAATTTAAAAAACGTAACCTAACCTAACCTAAGTTAATCTAACCTTACTATACTTTTATTATTTTATTACTCTAATGTACGTATTAATAGTTCTCATAATTTAATCTAATCAAGCATAAGGTGAAACATCACTATTTACGGTCAAAGAAACGTAAAACGTGCTCGCGCTACGTGGCCGCACTCCCGTCCGTTAGCGTTTGCCTCCGTCGCCGATTCGCTTTTAAACGGCACCGTTCAGAAGCCACAGGCACGATTGCGCCGCGTTCATAAATTGTATTTATTTGCTCTTTTTGCGTTCGATATAATTTGGGCGAAATGTTTCCGCCTCATGTCGGACACCGGTCCGCGGGAGAAAGTGGTCAGATCGCTTCATGCGGCAGTCTTTAATACCAGATCATGTAATATTCACTTCTGCAACTCGCTCGTACCGCAACCACCGATACCCTCGGTTATATCACCCGCCGCGTCCTTTACGTGCGGTCGTTAAAAATATAAAGGTTAAAGGGTACATCGTTCACTTCACTCAAAAATAATTGGTGAGATCTCTTCCGTCTAAAACTGAACACCATTTCCTGGACATGGTAAAAATTTCTAAGAGAGGTGTTATAATTCATTTGTGGATGTAATAAATTCTAATTTAGAAAGTTTCACAAAATTCTACATTTTTTGTGATAGCCGATTCTTTTAATTAATTAATGACAATATTTTAATATTATTATATACCTCGTGTATTCGAAGTATGCTTAAGTTTGATTTTATTACACGTAGTCCATATTATTAATATTAATCAACTTGAAAGATATTCAGAAAAAATATATTTATTTATCGAAGCACGTTTACAATAAAATCGAATACATTTTCGACAAATGTTGAATTTATACTGAAAGCTTTCCAATTGATGCGTCTATTATTCCATTATTAAAAATCAATCAACTTTATATTGCGGTGAATTTCAAATACCTTTGAATAAAACACGCCTGGAGAATCCATAAATAAATAAATTAATCTATTTTATTACATTTGGATGACTTTGACACAATTTATATATTTTTAAAAACATATTTTTGTTCTGAAGTTGCATTTTCTACACATAGTTCTGTGGTATTTTAATTCAAATTAAATCAATCAATTAGAAAGGTATACAGAAAAAATGTATTTATCGAAAAAATATTTAATTGCTACCGGGATTCGAATATATCTTTATACAAGGTAAATATTATGTTCTGAATATTTTCAAATTATAACTCAATTCATAAAGAAAAGATAAAATGTATACAAATTAAATATTTGATATTTTTATGTTTTGCACACGACACATATTCTCAAATCTATATAAGAAAAATTCGATATATTATGTATATTTATAATATACCTATATACATACCAAGCAACGAATGTATTTATGTTTTCTAAAGTTCCGAAGTTTTTTCTTCCCTTTTACATACGTAGTCACTATATTATTTTTTCTTATAAATTTTCCGAATAACAATTTATTTCTTTATCTATTTATTTCATAAATAAACAAATGATTGTTGAAATATTAAAAAAAATATCAATTTAAAATTAAAATCCACTTACGTGTTGCACAATATTTTAATACGGCCACAAATTGTTTATTTTGCCTTATACATAAAATTTTTTTTTTTTTAATTCGTTATTATAAACATTCAGGCAAATAATAAAAATATAATATCTAACTCAGCTCTATTTCAATAAAACAACTTACTTACTCATCACGCCGTTTCCCCGCGGAGGTAGGCAGAGAGGATAGAGCGCCACATTTGTGTCGTGACACACAATTCTCGCCTCATCCACATTCGTACATCTTCTCATTCAAGCTCGTCGGTTATTGTGGCTTCTAACAGGACCATCTTCCAGTATCTGATTTACCTGGTCGTGCCAAGTCTTTCGCGGACGTCCTCTATTTCTGGTGCCATCAACACTTGCGTCATATATCTTTCTTACCATTCTCACCTCATTCATCCGTTCCATATGACCTTTCCTTTCTTAATCTTTCTCACTATACTAAGATCAACTTGACATTAATTTCTTATTTCTTCATGTTTTACTCTATCATAAATGGATTTGCCACATATACGTCTAAGTGGTCTCATTTTCTCTGCATTCAGTCTATTTCGGTTATTAGAATTCCATTCAAACACATTCGCCGTTCACTTTATTCCCTGCAGATTAGTCTTTCTGTTTCTATCAAACATACTTTCCAAATACACAAACTCGTCTACATGTTCCAAACATTCATTACCTACAATTACTTTGCACGTTGTCTTGCTTTCCTCCTTCTCGAATACCATCACTTTCGACTTGTTGACATTCATAATAAGGTCGCTTTCCTTGCACACGTCGTACATCCTACTCACTAGACTAAAATAAAATAAAAATAAAAAATTTAAAAATAAAACTAAATTAAATTATGAATGTCAGAATCATCCAAGTAATAATTTACGGTGCACGCTACCGGTAGTTTAATGCGATGTATTAAAAAATTATATTTTTTTCTTTGCCAACGAAACCTTGGAAGAAATTAATGTATCAAGCGATTTTGGTATAAAAAAAAATACTCACCGCCAAGGTGCATATTTAATTTATTGCTACTTTGATTACAAAAATTTGATTTGAAAAAAAAACAAATCGCTTAAGTTATTATTTAACTCCCGTATTTTTTTACGTGGATTAACTACCTGCAGCACAATGGAACAAGCTAAGAGAATGCTAAAACAATTCTTACCGATAGTTGTTAAATTAGTTTATCTAGATACTGTGGCACCTCTGCGAACTTTGTGAAGAAAAGCTTCAGGTGTAGACTGCCCGCATGAAATCCATCTCCAAAGAAATTAATTTCGCCTTTTTTGAGGGCAGATTATGCCGATACAACCTCGAGTTTAGTTTTTTTTATGTACATAGCGCGTTTAACGTCATTTTTACAACACTTTGCTTTCGTCGAACGCTACACACCTTATACTACTTCTCAATATAGTCACCACCTTTATTAAGGCACTTGTCATAACGGGCCACCAATTTTTGTATATCTTCGTCATAGAAAGACGCCGCCTAGTTTAAAAACCATGTAGTTTAAAAGAAGAAGAAGAAAACCATGTATATACTCCGTCTTTGAGTTCATTATCGTCATTAAAACGCTTGAAGGAAAAGATGGAAATCACTTGGCGCCAAAACAGGACACACTTGGAGATGAATGTCGGCTGGTTTCGTGTTTCGTGCATTCAAGAAACGAATCATGCACCGTATCTCACAGTCGGCGGGCTGATCCATTGTCTTGAACATTTCATCCGCTCACTACAAGATGCCTACACTATGCGAATGTCTCTAACGTTGTTTGTGGTGAATCAACAGATGAAGGAAACAATTGCGCATGCACAACATCGCATCCGCAACGCTACACTGGAAATATCCGGCAACGGTACAAACGCGCCTACGTATACGTATTTTAATATCTCTCAAATTAATTCATTTTATTTGGTGTATTAATATTTTTTTCATGGTACTGCACTCCCCACTGCAAGCACAGTGAATATTTTTTCTATCAATATTAAAATTCCTTCTATAGCCACTTTCCTTCATTAATACAGGGTGAATATTATGTTCAGGCCAATTTTGTTTGGCCGCCATTTTGATTTGTCAGACATTTGTCAGTTTGCATTTGTAAGTCATAGAGATTAGTTGATTACCATTTATTATGGACTATCTATCGCGTTATTAAAACATTTTAACTAATTAATGATAATCATTCATTCAATTATCATTTTAAAAAATCATCATGAGTGACGAAGCTCATTTTGAATTTGAGAGTTTTGTTAATAAACAAAACAATCATTACTGGGGAACTAAAAATCCTCAGTTGATACACCAATGATCTTTACACCCTCGTAGAGGTACTGTATAGTTTCCTGCAGAATTTCTTTCAGGATTCAAGAGGTAATGCTGTAACCATTAATGGTGATCACTATCGTCGCATATTGGGAATCTTCTTGGTAGCCGAATTGGGTTGATTGGGCCTGCAACACACGTGGTTTCAACAGGACAGTGCCACCTCACACACAGCCCGAGCTACGCTTAAAATTTTGCGAGAAAAACAACATCGGCCTAAAACATAATATTCACCCTGTATTAACAATAAATAATATACTTTTACCTATATGTTTACATTTAGAAACTTTTGACTCGATTGTAGTTCTAACAGTTAAGTCAGTATATGACCCAGCATTTTATACGGAAAGAAGAATAACCAAACAATATCTCATTAGTCTAATTTTACTTAAATCATAATATATTATTACAACTTTTGTGCCTTAATATATTATTTTTATTGTGCCTTTTCCAGTATTTTTTTTATAATAAATAATATAAAATAAATTCTTTAAAAAAATGTTTATTTTAAAAAATTAGATAAGTTTCTCGTGGTATTAAGTTTATCGTGACTTTATTTTTTTAAATGACAATGTATGTAATTATATTCATTATCACAATAAAATAAAATAAACAAATAGGAATGATAAGATAGACTCCATTCGGATATCGCTGACTTTCCATGACATCACGGAATCTTAATTTTCTTCTTTTAAATAGGCAATTCACCCTGCAAGAGTGATTTGTGCCATTAATCAAGTTGAAACTTTATTTTATAGAAACAAGTACAATAATATTATAGAATAGGAAGGAATCTTAATCTAATGTTAAGTTTTAATTTACACGATGTATTGCATAGTACGTAATTAATTGCATAACAGGAGAATGAAGAGAATCGAAATGACAAAAACAGCATGTCACGGGAAATATACTTTTTCACACAAATCATTTATCATTTATTACGGTAGGAGACCTTGAAAACTTAAAAAGTTTTATATTGTTTGAATAATATAAAAACGTATTTCATTTCTTTACACTATCGTCGTAGAATATTTCCATTATCTAATAAAAAAAAATACAATAGTCGACTGAATAAATAGGAATCTTATTAAGACTGGACCACAGTAAACAAACTTTAAATAACCTTTTCTTACGAATATTTTTAAATACTAAGTATGAATGCTAAATATCAAATGACGATATTATGTATAATAATTATAATATAATAAAGCTACCTAACCGCCGAATGACATTTTTCAAACTGATGATTTTTTGTTGTCAAATTTATGTAGGTACTCTTGAATAAGAACTCCGTTAGTAGATTTATGAATTATCGAAAATGTATTACTCTCAAATTATTTTTTTCAGTTAATGTGAAAATATTTTTGTGATGTAATTTGTAAATTCATTGAGAGAAATTATAAATTTATAAATAGGTAATGTATTATGACATGTTTAAATTATTATAATGTGTATTGTTTAGGTTGCAATATGGCGAGTAGCTTTAAATATTATATTTTTATTTGTCATCTTTGTTTTATTAACCACTTAATTGAGTTTAAATACATCCACCGGTTTAGTATTGATATCCTGAAAAAAAAGGTATTTTTCGAAACCAGTAGATGTATTTAAACTCAATTCAGTGGTTAATAAAACAAAGACAACAAATAAAAATATGAATTTTAACGACAAAGTAATAATAATTTAATTTTAAAAGTAGTTTTAGATATTTTTTAAAAAACTTCAGAAATTCTTATATTGCACATATGTATATATAAGTGAAGAAATTTTAAATGACTAATTTATATATATATATATATATATATATAACTAAATGTTAAAAAAGATTTTCTATAAATGTTTTTAAGTCAGAATAATTTGAGTGCGTTTTAATTGTCTACCAAAATTGTTCATTTTTTAAGTTTTAGAGGTAATAAAAAAGCCAATTAAAGTTGTATAAGTTTGTCTAACCCAAAAATATTAATAACGCCCAATTATCGACGAATAGTCAAATAGTCTTAAATAATTAACGCTATGGTTTTATATTTTCCGTACCGTAATATTTGGATGGTTCAATTTTTATTTGTATTTGTTTTTAACCAAAAAAAAATATTAATAGTTTTATTCTCTTTTACCAATATTGAAACCTTATGAAATTATTCCAAAAGTTATCTTAAAGATACCAAATTTGATATTCTCCAATGCGTATGTATATTCCATATGCGTGGATTAATTTATGTTTATGTTTGAATAATTCTAATATAAACGCGGATTCCTCTTTCTTCGGGGCGAAATAGTGTATTTTATTTACTCCATATTTGTCGCGATCCACGTAAATAATCAGCTGTGAGTTAATATTAATTAGAAATTATTTTTTAATATAACACTTTTATTATTATGATTTCTGATTTCTTAAGCACCATCCCGTATTGAATCAAACACCTTCCGTGATTAAATCAAACAACATAAATTCTGTAATTTATTATTTTTATCATTATTACGTGACGTGCTATTCCGCTTATGATATTTTTTGATATCACGCAAGTGACTAAATATAATAATTAAAGGCATTCTGCTGCATCGGTTTCAAACGGTATCGATATAATGTGTTTACCTTCGATTTCAATAATAATTATGCTAACGAAAGCCAGCGAAGCCTTTGAGTACAGTGCGACCGCAGCTCACCCAAGGACGGACTGATAAATCCATTAGTCCGGTTCTCTTACAACTTACAGGGTACAGGGTGCTGCTACCAACTAGCAGTCACCGTTTTGACCCAAAACTATCTTGAAAAATATTAATGAAATGGTTAATTAATTTTTTTTAAATTTAAAGTAGAAATGCGTACACGGAGAACGTGTTACACACAGACCAGTAAATGAATAGACATGAAATAAAGTATACATATAGGAGAGGGGTTTGGAACATTAGTTGCGGGACGAGGGGTATTCTACACACATTCTTTGTATAAATATAAATCCGATAGTTTATGACACATTTATACAGCGGTATAAGTATTTACTCTTCGAAAATTAAATATTGTGTAAACAAGACGTATTTTTTACACTAATACATTTTCGTTCCAATCGAGTCATATATTTAAATAAAGTCGCGGAGCTATTTTATTGCATAAGTGATACCAAAATAATCATGTGGGTGATACCAAATTGAAAATATTGAAACAAGGAATATGCGTTAGTTCATGTCTATATATTTGGTAATCTGTGGTGTTACATCAATATTCTTACTATTTTCAAACTAAGCTAAAAGTTTGTGCTATGAAAATAATACTAACTTGATAACCTCCCGAAATGAGGCTCGAACCCCCGATTACTATATTATTAGATCACAAGCAAGTAAATTTATTTTTACAATTATAACATAAATGGCTAGATTTGTTCAAAACAATGCTTACTTTTGATCAGATGTGTTTGCCTTTTTTAAGAATAATAAAGTCATCAGTGCGTAATAATGTCTCAATTTTATAATAATTAAGCAACAATTTTGAACAATAACTGCGAACTGCGATAGAACCAGTAGCGCAAGTTCTTCAACAGGATATGCGCCTTCTTCCTGAACCGCGTTTACTCCCTTTAATCTTCGGCTGTGTACTGTGACGTGTGTAACTTCATATTTCTCGCCTCTCACAAGATGCGTATAGTATTAATTTTTTCTCTTCTTGATCAGCACTTTTATATATTTTTTCATACTTTTCAATAATCTACTGTAATATAAATTAAATTAATGAATTAAAAATTCTTTTTTTGTTTATTTTTCTAACTAAATTTATATTAAAAATACCATAAAAACATGTTGTGAAATTGCAACTTTAAGATAAAAATGTGTTTTCATTACAAATCTTCTATAAAATTTTTAATATCCTACTGTAGCACCACATTCCGAAAGTCTATATCATTTCTGTGGTGGCTTGGGTTAGTATCCATGCTTAAATCCTATAAAGATTTACTGAAAAGATATAGCATAATAAAATGCGCATCTAAATTAATTAATGCCTATTACAGAGCACTTCTCGCATTTTAAAACAAGTTTTTATTCTGACATTGATCTCTAGCAAGTGATATACTCAGTTAACACCCCAGATATATTCGTGAACTAGTTCAATATTTTTTGCTCCTATTCTCAATGAAACGGCTGATCTTGTGACATTTTTCCTGATGAGTTAAGTTATAAATTAATGTAAGAAACAAAGAAAACTAAACCGAACCCTCCCCTACAATAATATTGTATCTACACCTGTTATGAATTCATAAAACAAACAAGATTCATTCATTTCAGTGCATATAAATCGATGTTTATTATCATAACATTATTTTTACAGCTTGCATCAATATAAAAACCCTCAGTATAAATATTATAATTCATTTCATTTACATGCAAGGTTGTTGGTCGGTTCCTACCTCGCTAGGAACATATAAAGTACCTGTTCTGAGGTAGGTAGCCATAAGGTTCCATAAGCTAGAATATTAGTTGGAAGAAAGGTAACAAATTATATTAAATGGTAAAAAAACAGAAAAAATCAAAAGGTAATATTGAATAATAAACAAAATCTTGAAAAATATATCATGAATAATAAATCGAAAATACTTAAAGAAGAAAAAAGCGGAGTCTACAAGTTGAGTTCAAGGATTGTGACAAATTTTATATTGGACAGAGCGGAAGAAGAATAAGAAAAAGATTAGAAGAACAAAACTTCATTCTGAACTCCAAAATGCCTGAGCACACAAAAATGGAGGGCTATTAATTTGATAATAGTAATTTACAACTCATACAAAGTTGCGCTAAAGGACAAAAGTTGGACATTTAAGAAAATTTATAAATATTTGAAAATAAAGATAATAATAAAAACATAATAAATATTCAAATACCGCCCATTACATTCCCTCTCTTATCCATTTTAACTCCACCCTCACCCTCACCTTCGTTAACTCCAAACACACCATATATTACTGCATGAAAGTGTTTTTAATTTTAGTTGAATTATATTATTGATAATGGGAAGATGTTCCTGAAAACATTCTAACGTTTAACACAATAAAATGTAGTGGAATAAAGCAGTTTTTTAACTCAATTTACAAAAAAAAGATCTTTCCGTTATTTAAAAAATATTGAAATTAAATATACATACCCTTAATTTCAATCCTTTATTTAATTGATAGTTTAATATTTCTTATGAACAATAAAACAAAGTAAATTACCGACATTTAACGTAGATGTTTCTTAGAGAATACTCAATAAGTACCATACAAATGATCACGCGATCTGAACAATTATGTGATAACAGAATTAATTTTGTTATTTTTATAAAAAAATCGGAAACCGATTTATCGAAAAATCTCACTGAAAATCAATCAAATACATGGATAAAGTTTCTCGTTTTATAGCACAAGGCGATCTTCTTTGAAAACTGCCACGAAATACAAAAAGATTCTTTATATTTTTACATATTCGTAGCTGATTTAGAATTTAATTAATTACATAGGTATTGTTCAACGCTTAATATTTGACGCTAAGAGTCACGCATGTGTGTAAAAAGTTGTCCCGATAATCAGTAATTTAACGTCATTATGTAAATGAATTGAAAACATCTTCACAGCTCGCTCAATACTGTTAACTTTAATAACTATTGGAGAGGGGCATTTTAATTGAATCATTAATGTTCTCGTGATCGTGCAGGTAATGAGATTGAATTTCAACGGTAGTGACAGCACGAAACTTGAGAGGAAACAGGCATAAGGATACAAAACAAAAATGTAAACACTTCATCACAACACGCAATTTCGTTCAGTTGAGTTTTGTACATTTTGATGAATAATTCATTATTTTACTGTTTTTCTTTGATATTTTTATCATGAATTATTTATTTTTTTACTGTTTTGCTGTGATCATGGACTGTGAGCTGTGTCGAGTTTTTGAAATTTACAGATTTCGAGCGCAAAACCCTGAAAAAAAAATTTTATCCGTTTTGCGAAGATACAACCGCTACGTTTATGAACTCTATGATGAACCTGACGTCATCAGATGTATTAAAATCAAACAAAAGATTGTCTGAACATCTGGATCAGATGGAAGCGTCTTCACCATTTATACATCTAACATTTCATAGACCATAAAAAAGACGGGGTATCAGTAAACCGTTAGCAATGTGCGATCCAGTGGGACCTATTTATATACTCTATCTCAAAAACATTTCCTATTTTGTAAAATGAGTAAAAACACTGTTTTATTTTACAATATTTTTTATTGCGTTAAACATTAAGAGTTTTTCGGTAACATCGTCCTATTATCAATATTATAATTCAACTAAAATTACAAAATAATCATGGAATTCCACAAAATTTCACAAAAAATCTTTGAACAGTTAATATTTCCTATAAATTTTGCTTTGTCTTTTTTATTGATTGATTTTTAAAGTCTTGTGATTTTATATTTTTATATTTTAATAAGAAATATAACTTTTTCATTATCCTTCCATCTTGAGGATTGAGGGTAGATACACGTAAACTATATAATCGGATTTTCTTTAAATCAGATCTACTTAGATTCCAGAATACATTCTGTAGAAGTCGAAAATAATATATTAAATGTAGTTATACATTATAATACAAACAAAATATTAGAATAATAAATGTTATAATATATTCAATTATAACGTATTCAAAAATAACTATGCCAGATATTTAAATTTTATAACGTAAAACTGTATTACGTTGAAATCGAAAAAAAAATGTTGTAAGCATAGGATATATGCCTTAATTTTGAAGCATTAAGATAAACCGATTTTGATTTTTAAAATGATACTGTTCTGTATATACGCGTTTAAATCAAAATAATACATAGAATTGGTATCATTTGATTGGCAATTAGAAGTTATTTTTGTTAATTGAATAAGTATTTGTATTAGGCTCAAAAAAATGCGGAAATGGATGACATAATGAATAGCTTAGTACCATTTCGTGTGTTTAAATATACTTCTATAGTTCTGAATGGTTTTATTTATCGTTTTTCACTTTCCGTTGTAAGGCAGGATTCAACGATTAGATATCGTATCATTGATGAAGCCAACAACATCCTGAGGCAATGCGTGATGAATCTAACGACAATATTTGTAGTTCAGTGGATGTGCTTTGATGAACAATTTATCGGTTGATTATAGTGGATACTAAATTACTATAATTATAAATCTGAAAAGTGCTATCATTATCGGTATAGTAATATATCATCATCATTTTTTTTACAGTAGTATATGAAAAAATATTCTACACTTATTTTATAAAATAAATCTAAACAAAGAAATATTTTCCGACGATATTGTTCTGTAAATACTCTATAATTTTCTCTTAAATATTTGACTTTATAGGATTTAAAAGTAATTTTTATGGTGAGATGGGGATGGATTGAAATTATGCAACATCAATGGGCTCTATGTAATATCATTCGCTCATCAACCTTCGCATACCCTTCACATAGATCGATAGTTATATTTATAGTACATATACATACACATCATGCGCGGTTGCTTCATACATACTTTAGATGCTCCGCATCCCTTGTATTCGATAGTCAAAAAGCTTTGGATTTGGAAAACAGCACTAGTGTAAATAAATTCATCATGACCTTTAGATATCAGTCATAACGCGAACTACGACAAGGCGCGCGCATGGAACGAGTTGAAATACATACACATTTTCAACTTTCTAGCATCTTTGAACCATATATCAACAGAAATCAGCAACAGTGGATTTTATCATTCGTTCCGTATCCAAAAAGTTTGAAAGTATTCGACTTTTGCACATGCGCATTTAATTCCACCTGTCAAGGTCTTCGAATACTGTATACAAATTCGTTAACAGCATCCACCGCACAAAAAACGACTTTAATGCTTATGGGTATAATGCACAGAATAGTATATATATTACGAAGTGAATAGATTATTTTGAGGAATTTGTTTTTGTGACGCATTTTTGACAGTTTGGTTAGAATACTTGAAGCCGAATTATTGAAACATTGAATGTCCTTCGATTATGTATTTAATTCATCATTAAAATAAAAAATGAATACAGAAAATAACATAGATAGTTCACCAACGTGTTCTAACGTTGTAAACAAAAATAGTGACCTGTGTGAGTGTTCGTAGACTAGTCTATCGATTTGTATATATGATAATCGACTGCCACTGCTACATATAGTCACCTAGATCTGTACTTCCAGCACGATCACCCACATATTATATAAGGTTCCCAAGATAACAAGGAATGATATTAAAATTAAAATAAAGATGCTCATAATTAATCAAAGCTGAAAAAATATTATTAATTGATCTGGCAGTTTTTTCATGGAATAACATTTTAATTAACAAATATTATTTATTTAAACTTTGTAATTAATTTTTTTTCTCACGATTAGTTCCATCGACAGACAACTAAAATTTAAATACAAGCTCAGGGTTTATTAGACAGAGTGATGGGATATGAAATGGTGGGGATAATTGAGACATTCATTGGGAATATTGATAATAGGGGTTAATTGTATGGGAAAGTTATATTGTTGATTAAAGTTTTTTATAATAAAAATACTTAATTATTATTTTTTTTTTAATTCTTAAGTTGCAATTTTACAGAGTACTTACAGTTCCATGATAATTAAATTAGATTTAATTAATCATTTAGAAAGATACTCTAATTGGAAAGATACGACACAAAATAAATCTGTCAAAAAAAATATCGTCACCACCGGGACTCTAAAGCTATTACAACATTTTATTTTTATATGATCTTTATAGTTTAATTGATAGAGCTGTCCACCGGCAATAGAAAGTTTCAGTCTTGGGACCCGGTGGTGACTATATTTTTTCGATTGTTGGTATCTTTCAATGTGATTTATCTAATTTGTATATAAATATAACTACGTTATACATTCTTACAGAATGAAAAAGTTTTCTCTGATACACGATTAATAAAATAAATGTATCTTATCAAAGGAACAGATGTCGTTCAGACAGCGTCTCCAAGAACAGGAATGTGGTTCGGTGCACTTGTGTGTACCGACATTTCGGTTCAAGTGAAAGTACGGATCCAATTTTATATCGTCGGCACTTTTAAATGACAAAGCAATTTGAAAGTTTTACAGATAACAACGGCGATGCATCAAAAGCACAAAAAACGATGCCATCAATATTCTGTGTTCTCGTTCTTGTCATTTGATTGTGACTTGCAAGCAAGCTAAACAAATCTTACAAGCAAGCTGAACATACCATTTTATAGTCTAAGAAACTCGGAAATAAGAAAATGATGCCACGTCAAGATGAGTTCGTTACATAAGATGAATAAAAAATCGTAAAAAAACTGAAAAAGGGTAATTCCAAAGCTATAAAAATACAGTGAAACCTGTTAGATTGAACACCTTCTCTGAATGAACACCTCTCTACATTATATATATTGAATGCACACACAGCTATTTTCTCACTAATTCACCTTTTTTGAATGAACACCTCTTTACTTTGAACATTGAGAATAGTATTTATCTCTTTATTACACACTGTTAGAATGAACATTAAATAATTTTAGACAAGATAAATATTATAAGAAATCGTCCCCCTTTACCTTTAGCTTCTGATAAAAACCATTATCACAAAAAATCCAGCTAGTGATAAACTGCCTACTTTGTTCTATACTGTAATCTCCTCCGTTTTCAGCGTTCCTGGTACCGTTAGACTGCTCGTCACATTTCCTGTTTGCCTATATGTAGAACGCTAACATTGGATGTGTTTAGACTAGCTTTCGACACTAAATTCATTTTTGATATTTTGAAAAACATGTCATCAACATCTAAGAAAAGAAAGTACAATGAAGTGATTTTAGCAGACAAAATCACAGCTATAAAGGATTTAAACAATGGAATGTCTGTCAGGGATTGTGCCAAAAAAATTTCTGTTTCTGTTGGCACTATTGTGAACTGGAAAAAGCAAGAAAACATTACAACAGCAGCTTTTGAAAACCAAGATCTTTCAAAAAAACGACCATCAAGAGTTGCTGGTGAATCAAAATTACTTGACCGAAGAGTTTTTGACTGGTTTGCTGCTGCACGTGCTCGCCATATACCTGTGTCTGGGCCAACAATACAAGGCAAAGCATTACTTGTGAACATTTAAATTAATAAAAAAATTAATTTTTTTTAAAGAATTTTTTATTTACCTGTTAAATTGAACACCTCCTTACATTGAACATTTTTTTCAGTAGACTAGTGGTGTTCAATCTAACAGGTTTCACTGTACTTATATCGAGTCATAAATAGCTGAAAACTTCCTTTCTTTATCAGACATTTATTTTGCTTTCACAAAATAATAAAATTATATTATTTTCAAATTTTCAACAGCCTGATTAACTGTATTGAAGGTTTTTCCATTCAAAAAGTTCTGTAAGGAACAGAAAAGGTTGTAGGTTATAGTTAAAGTAAGGTGGATGTCGTAAAACAGACCATCCAAACTCAAGAATTTTATCTCGAGTCACCATTGCTGTATGTGATCTCATATTGTCGTGTAAAAGAATTACGTTTTTGTGTTTGCCGAGTGCACGACGCTTTTCGTGGAGTTTCTCTTGAACTTTTTGCAGCTATTGAACGTATGTAATCGTTAAATTTGAATTCAAAGTCTCATGATGGATTGTATCTCGATACCATACACATAATAAAATCTTCTTTCGATGAATGTTTTCTTTCGGATCGGCTAGGGTGCCCGATCGGTTATTAGTCCTTCACCGTATGCACTGCATATTTTTTCAGCTGTCGCCGTAGCACTATTGCCTAGTTTGAATTCCCAAAACATCACATATGTGACGAATATGCACTTTTTGACTCTCCATTTTAAGCTTTAGGAACAACACTTTAATGTAACGTTCACCATACAAAACAGTTGTCAAAAGACTAACAGAACCTTTATCTATTTAGTGAAAACAAAAACTCGTTTGTCCCGTTGACTCATAGTGGGTAAAACAAAACAAATAATAGATACTACCTACCTGCATCGGAAGTGATTTATGACTTAACCTAATACTTATTTTTAACATGTTTAGCGGTACAAATTGCATTAATTAATTTCGTTAGCATTTTTTAAATTCTGTCATTGTTTTCCTTGTGTTTTATTTTCGCCTTTACCGGTACCGGCATCGATACCAGGCATACCCAAAACCTTTTGGAGATCAAAAATATTTGGAAACGCCGAGTATCGATCCTGGATTATAGACCAAGCGAGTGCTCCACCATCACGTTACTCCCCCAGTGGTGTCATATTGAAAATATCATACAAGTATATAATGCAAATTTTTTTTCGTGTTAGAATTTGCACAGATTTATGTTTTTAATAAGTATATTAAACAATATTAATATCAAATTGTAGCATTTTTATTTATTTAATATATTAAATTAGTGAAAGTTGTAGAAAAGTATTTACGACTATTTTCATATCTTATTTGTGTTTCTAAATAGTGCAGTTTTAAGTATTTCCGCAAGTTGCGCAGTAGGGTTTGATAATTCGCCAAGGAGATTTAAAATTTAATCATTTTTATCTAATTAATTATTTGAATGCTTTTGGAACCAGAAGAATATATTTTATGCAGAGGTGGTATGATACATGTGGCTGAGACTTGTAAAGCATTTACTTATTCTTCTTCAGCCCATGTATCAACGTTTATCTTCAGTTCTTATCCAGGTGCTTCCTGCGATGTTTCTTACTTCATGACTATGTTTTAGTTTTCCTTTGTTATATACGGTTATTCAAAATGATGGACTCAATTTTGTAATTCTAGTTTTAAACTGCTAACGAGTGATAAATATAAAGTAAATTACATTTGATAAAACTCATAATAAAGTTTACAAATACAGTTTATAAATGTTCAATGTGACCCCATTTGGCTGCACGGCAAACATCTAATCGGTAGCTGAACTCGTTCCACACCCGATGAAGCATGTCTTGTGTTACTGAGTTCACCGCAGCTGTGATACGGTTCCGCAGGTCAGCCAAAGTTGTTGGTGGGGGTGCTACATAATCCGGTTTTATTTTCGAACCCCCACAAGAAAAAATCACAGGGTGTGATATCAGGTGATCTCGAGCGATAGAACTGAAGAGCCAGGTCTTCATTCCGATGAGTCCATCATTGAGGTAGAAACTCAATCAGAAAACCTCGAGCATCCTGGTGCTAATGAACTATGGACAATCTAGCGGTTGAAATCAAAAATGTTTAATCTTCCTTATCAATTGCTGTGTAGATCATTTATATGCAACGTACAATTCAGGAAATATAGCAGTATGAAATTGAGTCCATCATTTCAAATAACCCTGTACATACTATATGCCTATCGATTATAAAATAACATGAATAATGCAAAGTACAGAATTGATGGAGAATATTTGGATCGAAACCTGTTGAGTCGTTTTGCAAGACAGCATAAAAAGAAAGCGGTTAGGGCACAATATGTACTTATGTTCTCAATTCTTTTAAATATGTTATGTTCAAGTATTTTAGTTATTTTATTTTATTTAGACTTTATTGACATACATATTTTTGTTGTAACAGAGGTGAATATAACATGGTAAACATATTATTTTATTGTGTGGGATGGAGTAGACTCCACCTCTGATATATACAGCGTTGTCCTGGCTACTTAGCTAGACTGAAGTCTGTGTCAAAATAGCCAGTGTTTTTCGTGCTATTGTGATGTTATTTAATTCAAGAAAAATAAAAATTTGATAAGATTAAATTAGAGATAGAATATATATATATATATATATATATATATATATATATATATATAGAATAAAAAAATGAAGTGGGAGTGTTGAGAGTGTAGAGTGAATTGTTAGTGTAGGCACTGTATAATGATTATGTTGGATAGCCATACTTCTGATTGCTCTCTACCCGTTTGGATCATATTTGTGTAATCTTATTGGAGGTGAACGATTTTCAGTTGGTGCTGAGTGTGTTGTACAATTCCGGAGCTAAGAACAAGAAAATCTTTGATAAAATGTTGTTGTTGCTCTCGGAACTGGCGTGTGGATGTTCGCTGTTTGTCTTGTGTTGCGTCCATGATTTATTGCTTGGGGTGACTTGTTGTTAGCATTATTTAGCCTAATTTTTCGAAATTATAGTGTTTCGAAGAAGTACGGCAGAACCGCCAAACAATAGGGTTAGGTTAGTTAAGTTAAGTGATCACTTAGGTGCATTTGTGGCAAATTCTTTGGACTGAATCAATGTCCATATTAATAAAGAATGCAAAACCGATTATACTATAGTAACTGTACAGGATTAAGAAAGGATTGATGGTTTGGTATAAATCTGTGAGGAGGATAGCAAGGATACGACATGTGCGTTAATCAATAACACCAGAAATATAGGCTGTCCACGAATATCCTGGTTTGGCTACATACAGCAGACACGTGCAGATGATATATTTTCGAAACGTTTGCGCAGAACACAGACGACTTTCCCTTCATCTGACTACACTATATATAAGTATATGCATATGATATCGAACCCATCCCATCCAAATTTCACCTTAGATGTATATCACATTGAATGCCATCCGTTCCAACTATGGCATAGTTATATTTTACTTTTTAGAGCCTGCAAAACAAATGCCTGCTTATTAGCGATGAGAAAAAATGCTACTCTAGTCGCACTGGTGTGATTGTGATTGATATTCGATAATATCAGTGATTGAAAACTGTGACTGATCACAGTTTCATTAGTAATACGCATGTGCCGCACGATATCACAATACACTAAATAAATTAACAAATAAAAATATATAATTCTGAGCGAATTTACTTATATGATATTATTCAAACTTTACTTGCGTAAAAAAACATATTCTAGCACATATAATTAATATATATCTTATTTAATATCATCACAAAGATAATGAAAACCCTTATCTCATTTTTCGGGTCTAATGCGTAAAACGTTTTGGCAGAATCTACTAGATCGCGCTTATCACGAATTATAACGTCATTCCTTCATGAATATTTTTGTTTCATATACATGAGCCAAATCACGGTTCACAACCAAATGTAAATAAAATAATAAAATGAATCACGATATTCCCAGATATTCAATCACTGATAGTGAGTGTGACTCAAAGATATCAGTGATTGACTCACGGTTCGTGATTTTGACTACTGCTTATCCTTTTCCCTACCCACCTAGCGACATAAGTCAGTATTATATAAAACACTATTCAAATGATTCTGTCTCACTCGACCATCCCCCTGCCTACTCCAAATTTTTCTCTTCCCATTTCAACCCCTTTTTTAAAAAAAATAATGACAATCTGAATTCCTGGCAACGCCGGTTACGGACCGTCACTTCATTATAAAATCGAAAGTTTTTTTTATTTTCATATTAGAAAATATAATACATTTTAGAATTATCAGTAATATATATATATATATATATATATTGATTTTCTATGAGAGTAGGACTCGTGTATAGAGAAGGAGTATGTACGAGATAATTTATGTTTCATATTGTCTGTGTACATATTTTTTTACTTCAGATACAAATTAACAGTAGTCTGTAATTGTTCTAATTAGGATGGGAAAATTGTTAAAAAATTTGATGCCTTGACAAATATAGTGATTTTGGGTTACGCTATATTTTAGTTATGGAATATCAATTTGATCTCTAAATCTTGTAAATCGGAATTCGTTTCTAAAGTTTAATTGATTTTTAATTATATAATTAATTAATTAACGATTGCGCATAGTTGTCTTACTGATGCTTTGGCTATTTCTACGACAATATTAAAGTTAATATTAACAATATTAACTTTGTGGTTATTATTATTTTTTTTTTTTTTAGATAATAAATAAAAAAAATATGAATCTTAACCACCAAGTTAATATTGCTAATTTTAAAAGTATTATTATCTTTGTTTTATTAACCACTGAATTGAGTTTAAATACATCTACCGGTTTCGAAAAATACCATTTTCTTCTTCAGGATGTCATAACTAACTAAAAATATAGCAATGTTTCTTCACCAGAATCTATTTTTAATTTTTTTTTTTTTAAATACAACAATTATTTAAAAAATAAATTTAGTACCTAACTCAAATTTTTAAAAATAGATTCTGGTGAAGAAACAATGCTATATTTTTAGTTAGTTATGACATCCTGAAGAAGAAAATGGTATTTTTCGAAACCGGTAGATTAAACTCAATTCAGTGGTTAACAAAACAAAGATAATAAATAAAAAAGAAAGCATTATTATAATTACATCCCTTACACAAAACCCCTATCTGATGTTAATTCATATGTACGAACAGAGCACAAAGATTCTTTACCCACATAAATAGAAAATACTCGTAATACATGCGGATTTATTAATTGAATCTATTTCCTGCTCCAATTAACTGATAATAAAAAATAATTAAAACTCACATTTACAACACTTTACAACACTTTTGCATTTTTTTCCCTAAACAAGAACAAGAACCGCACAGAAATTACGTAATATTATGGTTTTACACCTCCTGTACGGTTCGCATTAATCCTCATAGCATTCTTGCGAAATAAATAAAATGGGATATAATTATTTTTATTAGTGAAAATAACATCGATAATGCAGAAATATTATATCTTGCCTTGAAGTGCACAATAGTTTGTAATCATCATCTAATACAAAAACGATAACAACTTTCGCTTCCATCGACCTATAATTCCATGAAAACTTAAGTGATCTTAAGTGCAATTACTTATTTCTAGTAGCTTGCACTATTGTAAGTTCACTAATGGGTTGCGAGCTGCAATATGGAATTGTATTTATTAAATAATATTTCTTAAGACTATTGTTCCCACTAATTTAGTTTTGAGTACAGGGCGATCATACCATTTAACCTACTTAAGTTATTACGATAAAATGCTTATATTTCTCAAATGAATTTTGTTAGAAATGAACTTATTGATAAAAAAAATTATGAGAATTTACACGTATTATGAAATATATATCTCGAAGCGACATTACTCAAATTTCGTGCAGAATTTTCTCAATCAAAAAAAATTGATTGCTGTCTTCACATTTGGAAATCGGCAAAGATTTATAGAATTATTTATGATTAATTAAAAAGATAATTGCTCTTAAAAATTTGCTAATCAATTTGGGTAGAGGTGTGAGTGAAGCTGTATTTATTGTGGTACAAATTCGTCACACCGTATACAATTATAATAACTTTTTTTATAGATGTCTCACAGAGACGAATCTATTATTTTTACATGGGAAGTATGAAAGCCACGGGCATTACAGGGCTTACGACCTGTCATCGGCTGGTTTGAGTGATCACTTTACACAATGTGACGTTCACCTATTTACCCATCTACCATGTTGGAACATTTCAATTATTTATTACCAACTATACTGTCGCCATCTATAAATCCCAATAATTGGACATGCTCAAAAATATTGTATGATAACTTTTATTTGAAATAATAATTGTTATATTTATTTCCAGCTAAAAATCTTTAATACCGTTTTGATTTAAACAACCTAAGTGAAGTTACAAAAAATCTTCATATTTTCAGAATAGCCATCCATTATCTGCATGTGCTAATGCATCGCAAACTTCCCAAACAGCAGGATGTGAAGTGGTTCAAGAGGTAATTTATTTGGACGCGCTGATGACAGTGACATCAAACAAGCAACTAAAATTATTTTGGTTCACACTCTTGTCTTTCCAGTCTCCGTGTTAACAGCGGAAACTTGGCCAGTCTGTAATAGTGACAAGTGTAAAATAGACGCCATTGAAATAATTCCTAATGAAGAATGTTACCTGGCACGAATGCCTCAATCATGCAAGTAAAAAAAAATTATCCAATCAAACCTTATCTACAGCAGTGAACAAAAGATTATTCCAATTCTTCGCCCACATTTAAATCACCTCATCGAAGTGATTGCCTAGAAAAGAATACCTAGAAGAGCGCCACAACGGTGAATCTGGCTGGAGCGACCCAGGGCCAGAACTTATGGAAGTGTATTACGAATTGAATCTCATCTGATTCAGATCAATACTGACATAAAGGAAGAAAGAAAAAGATCTACTCTATCTACATCTATCGCCTTGATATATCAATTATCAATTAAGAAATGCATCGTGAGAACAAGGAAAAACTTTATTATTATTTTTAATCTTATGGGATGAAGGCAATCTCCTTTCCAAAAATATATAGATATACGACTTTCTAAATGATGCCTAGGACATCAACATTTGCCCCTTACTGCAAATTAATTTCCCAAATGCAATTTTTATTTCATAACTTTCAATATTGCACGTACGCTTGCATGCACAAGGTACGTGTATTCATTCATAACCATTTAAAATTAAAATATTCATATACATTAGTTACAGTATTTGATTGCACAATCATCATCTATAAAGAATCCTCGAGTTTGGAAGAGGAATGTAATCTTGCATAGATGTTTGTGAAGATATTGCAGTGCATTTTTTTCTACTGAAGGTAATCGTCTTTTTTTGGAGAGCTTCTTCGACATGTTAAACTAGATGAACCACATACGCCAAGGCTTACTGAATCACACCTTGAAGACGGACTTTTGCTCTTTGCCATTCACCAATGAAACTAAACGTAATTGATGTAAACATAATTGAGTGCCCTCGATTTATCTTCAAAGCAACAACTAAATCAATAAAGGTACACCAGTGCTTACCTAATAATACCACCACGTACTATACAGTCACACACAGAAAGACTACGCTTGTCCAAATCAACTAATCAACAAATCAACTATAAACAAATCAAATAAGAATTGAACAACGAGGGCGGCTTGAAAAGTTTTGAGCCTTAACCGGAAGATGGCGTTACGCATCAAAACTACTCCAGCACTACAATTGTACTACTTTAATTTAGAAAACAATTGTATTAATCTGTGAAACAGCCCGTTTCAAAAACATGTAATACTTCGCATTTAAAAGGCAATACGCTTATGTGAATTAAAACCGAGTTGGACACTATTTAGGCGGACTCTGATCCATCATTTCGTTTCGTGCCAGCTTGGATTGGATAACTAACAACTGCAACCACCACCGATAACTTTGAAAAATTTCATCAGATTTTCTTCGAATGACGAGGTCTTCGCATCTGTAAATGCCTATTTTGTAGAACAAAATGCCAACTATTTGGACGGATTAAATATGTTAGATCCTCGCTGGAAAAAGTGTATTGACTTTAACCTTTACCATATCATGACATAAAATACCCGAACGCAGCCATGCTGTCAACTCATGTTACCGTAAATAACACTTAAAAAAATGTTTTTATTAGGTTAAATGACTTTAATGTCACGAATTTATTCTAAATATTGAGCATTTAATTTTGAAAAAATAATTGATAACATAATTTAGACCATTTATTACGTGTTCTTCCCTCTTATCTCTCTTCATTTAATTAGTGAGAAAGAGACAATTATATTTGTATGTTTGTTGTTCTTTTCACTGTGAAAATAGTGTGTGATCTCTATCTTTCATATCACAAATTGTATTTTTACCAACGTATTTACTTTACAATTGATTAAATAGAAAAAATAATTATTTTTATACGATTTCCTTTTCATAATTGGTTTTTCACTATTCATTCCTAAGCTTTAATATTTTCTTTAGGATTATCTAAAATATGAATTTTATGTTGCATGTATTTACCGAAATATTACAGGTTTAATTATGATTGCAGACCTGTGTTACAGCATGGTTAGGGAAGGGTTAAAGGAGATTTAAAAATAATACTGACTGACCGGAAAAAATACTTGTTTCTCTGTCAGGTTCAAAACTTTTCAAATCACTCTCGTATTGTATATCTAGATCGATTTGCAAATTTTCTGCGCATTTCAGTTCGTATATTTTTGATCGATTGTATCGCTACATTAAAACATGATATTTTCCGTATTCAATGACTGGTGAAATGCCTTGTTTTTTGTAATCAAATATAAATAAAAATCCAGCATTGAAGCTAACGCTTTCTTTGTAGGCAAAATTGATAGGAAGCTAATACATTACATCGAAGTGAAGTGACAATTTTCATTGAAATACGAAATAAATTTATATAACCTTTTAGTTCTGAATTTATATAATAGTGGTAAAAGTCTGTGAGATGTACGTCAATTTACATGGAATGTTGTGTTCAATGAGGTATATCTAAATTAATGAAGAATTATCAAGGCAAAGATATGAAACTAGGTATAAATTATTAGTTAATAATAATTATTAATTATATATTTACGATTTCAAATATCCATCTTATGAATGCTATAAATGTTATCTTTGCAGTAATGAGGAAAATAAATCTTATTACATATCGTATCAAGTGTATCGTATAACGTTGCTCGACTTTGCAACTACAAACTTATCGCCTCCGGAAAAATTTAAAATACAAAAAACTTTTATTGTAGATAATATCCACAACTATATTTGTCATATCTGGGCTACGATAATGGTAACAGTAAATGAATTACTAGTTAATATAGTTTTAATAGTGATACAAATTTCTCAACTCAAAGTAACTTTATAATTATCTTTATAATTAATACATTTTATTAGTATTTAAAACATCATAGACCTATGTTCTGAATAATTACAACTTCACAATAAGAATGTGTTCTCCTTAATAATATATATATATATATATATATATATATATATATATATATACTGTATCAAGGTATCCAAAATTTAATAAAAAATTAATTGTTAATTCTAGCGTCTGCTTTCGGTTTACTCAAAGGTATTTGAGATTCCGTAAAAATAATGTAGATGGCTTTCAAATAATGAAACGACAGATGTAGTTATTTGAAAAAGTGTAAGATATAGGTTCGAAAATTTGTCGTCAAAATTACCAGCACTGTAGCATAGTTGGTAATGCGACGAGCTACCGTAAAGGACCAGGCAGGAAGGTTCTCCGCTTGGGATAAGGGAAAGAAAACAAACAAACTAGAAGTCAACTTTGATATCTTATATTTTAAACTAAGACCTATCTTTTCACAAAATTTTTTAAATCATTTATTGTCGTGACAAAGTGTTCGGGGATTTGAACCTGGGAAGCCATGTTAGTTTTATTTTTTCCAAGCTTAAATACTTAGCTATCGTTTATTTCTTATTCAGCTTCTAGTTTAAAATAGACCTCTTTTTCGACATTTTTCTAAAATACCAATTGACATCTTCACGATATAGACAAAAAGTTGTCTATTAAGCATTTAAATTAGGTGTTAATATATAAAAGTTTTCGTACATCTCATGGAGTATTTTAAACCAATTTTTTTTTTTACATTTTTGTTATATTTTATGCTATATTCAAAGTTATGCAAGATTTGTATCGAACAATCTGTATATAGTAATTACTTGCTAGTTATAAATACCCGGTTTTGCGTAAATGTGACGTATGTGTAAGTTTGCATTGTAAGTCTTCAAAGTGTTTAAAAGACTTGTGGATTATGAATAGCTTGTTTAAAATTGTTTATGGATTGATTGTACGGATACAAACAGACAACTTTCTGAATTATGCTAAAGACGTGCCTATGTAATTGATCTGTTTCATCTGATATCTAGTATAATTGATAGCGGCTTTTGTTCAGAATCGGTCCATAAATACCAACGTCATTTCAGTTAAAGTGCTTCATTAATTAGTCAAATGCACAATCACTTGTAAAACAAATCAGATAATTCATCACTAGACTCGCCACTAAAGTATTGAGTGAACTATATTATCTATTATACAAATCAAATATCAGCTTATGTATTGAATAGGTATTCAGTTTTTTGGTCCAGTTTTTGTTATATTCTACATATTCTGTACATATGTGGGCACGATCTTAACTGGTCACGTTCGCACATTTTTTATATACTTTTAGGTGTTTGAAACAAAACAAAAAAATGTGTTGTAATGACAAATATAGTTTATTTATTATGATGAAAGAGCGATGCAACTCATGAATATATTTTTATGATTATTTTATATGCCGCAAGTTACGATAAAGGTTGACACGTCAGTTTAAGCTTATGTTCATAAGTGCAACTAAAAATCTTACTGCTATGGCCCGTATTCGTGGAATGAGACACGATATCTCAAAGATTTAGTTGAGATAATCTCAGCAGATTTAGCTGAGATAATCTCAGATATTGGTGGGACTGACCTGTGTACGGGAGCTTCAAATTCACCCAACGGACGAACGAAACGTCAACAGTTAACGAACTGAAGTTTAACGTACAACAATCGTGAAGTGAGGCGCGAGACAAGTGACAGTGCTCAAGAAGGGATTTGTTTCCAAAGTCTTGTGGGAGCATAATCCCTGTCAGGCCGTTACTTTATTAGTGCTACTGACTTTTATGGTCCAAGGCTGACTTCACAATTGCATTACATTTTTTTTTCTGTTATAAATGGTTTTCCTGTTTTCTTGATATACTGTCTCTTTTTGTATACTTTTATATGTAATTTATTTATATATTTTTCTTTGGATAATAAAGATTGCACAAAGAAGCGTTGAAAGGTATAATTGTAACATAATTAATTTTTTATTTTTCTTTGATTGGTATTTTAAATTTTTTTTAAATGCGCTCGCAAATTATACATTTAAATGAATAACACAAAATGGGTGCTATTCTCTACTGTCGCCCTCGTATTTCTTTCAACGTGTCTCATTAAAATTGCATAGATTCTGCTATA
This sequence comes from Eubasilissa regina, assembly GCA_022840565.1. Taxonomy (NCBI): domain Eukaryota; kingdom Metazoa; phylum Arthropoda; class Insecta; order Trichoptera; family Phryganeidae; genus Eubasilissa; species Eubasilissa regina. Next base: position 13,508,817 of record JAINEB010000001.1, on the reverse strand, counting down.
GAGTAAGAATAATAATTCAACTGAATCCAACTTGCACAGGGAAATCTTAGATTGTAAATATTAAAAATATTTATACTTTAAAGTTCATATATATATTTACTAATTTTAATTGGTATGTAACACGAATAAGTTTTTTCTACATGCGTATGTACACAGGCGAAGAAATAAATAAAGTTCAAAAAATTAAAATAGTTGAAGCTATACGCAAAAAATTATTCATCGGTGATTTTTTTGTCTTTTGTTTATTCTAAATTGGCAACTCTGAACATAGATAAAATATCTGGATCTCACATTATTTTGTCCGATTTTTTTATTGATTGATTTAAAACAAATGGTGGCTAAGTATAATGTATTTGTATCCATGGTCGATAGTAAAAACAGTGTAAAAGGGTGTATTTCCGATGCAATATTTTTAGATAACGGTGGTATTACATTGTTTTTTTCCGTGGTGTTCCTGCAATAAAATATAATATAATATTCTTGTTTTATAAGTAAATTTTTAATAACTGCTTCATTGTAACAATTTATTAATGGAGCTACACTTATATTAGAATGTTATTTGAAAGTTATTTGTAATAAAACAGTTTTTATTATGTTCAAGCCAGAGGGTTTGTTCACTGATGTTTTCAAGCATTCACAATAGTTTTTTTAATAAAGTACCTAATTGGTCTCTTATCGCGTGTTTTATTTAATTACTTTCCTAAACAGGTGTCCTTGCATGTGCGCTATCCTATCATAAGCCGCTAGCTCGATAATTTCTAAAAGACAATCGTTCCATCGGAAACGAGTCGAGTCTAAGACGTATTTTCCGTTCAGTTTAGCTTTAACTTGACAATACTCGGAGACGGAAACTGTGTGAAAAAACTTGAACTTGTTTGTGTTCAAAGAACAAATTTAACAATGCAAGGTCGGTTTCAAGATAACTGTCACTTTCTCACAAGTATAATCCATAATTATTTCATTATCTTAATGAAATTAGTAGATAAATTGGAATATTTTACTTTTTTAACGATGTATTTAACTTACAATTTATTTTTATTAATTTCAGTAGTGAAAATAAACCACCTTTTTTTAATAGAAATGCATACACGGAATAACTGTTAGTATTTTCAAATTAATCTAAACGCTTGCGCTATGAAAATAGGACCATCCTGCTGGTTTCCTATAAAGAGGCTCAAACACTTGACCATTGAATCACTAGGCAAATATCTTAACCACGGGACCGACAAGCGCGTTAAAAGACTAGACGCTTTTAAGATATGATTACAGCGACATATGCTAAAAATCTCCTGGTTTGATCACATTATTAATCAAGAGGTACTAAGATAAATAAATCAAGAGAACTAATATTTAATCGATTACCAAACGAGAGAAAGCTGCATACTACACATTCACTGCAATAAGAAATATGATCTTAATATTATTACAACTCATAATGCAAGGTAAGATAGAAGCAGCTGGAGCGTAGATAGAAAAAGATTATCTCGGCTGCATAACCTCAGAAAGTGGTTCAATTTCCCAGTGATCTGCATCTTGCATATGATCTGCAACTTGGTCACCAACCTTCGATAGAAGACTATAACATGAAGAAGAAGTAACATTCCGTGTATCTACTATACTATATATTAGACATTTATAAATACCGAATGTAGCATTTATAATCACGCAACATGGTCGATATGATATGATCGTGCTATATTATAAAATATTTTACATTAATATTAATTTTCAGCCCAGTTCTGTAATTTAAACGATGTATATGTATACTGAAAATCTATCACACTATTTTTTTTCTCTACTAGCTATATCAAGTAATAAATGTCATTCAAGGCAAACAATTAGCCACAAAGCGGCCAAGCGGCGGACAAAGCTGTCTACAGGACTACAGACTCGGTTATATTTACTAGTATTAAACATAATCTTATCATCAATCATTTACCATTATTTTCGTCAGTTTTACGCCATTTTTATGTATTTTTCCATTTTATAATAACACATTCATACACTAAATGCCTAAATGAAATTTAAATTCACATAAGTGTTTTCTAATCAATTTAAATACTGCATATATATTTCACTTTTCAAACACAATATAATTATCAACAAGATTTATCAACACGCTGTAGATACTTTCCACAATAAAAGCGATAGAGACAATCAATTACCCATCAACCACCAGTCACCGTGACTAAATTTAGAGTAAGCGGAGATGAAAAGTAATTAAAATGATTGAAGTTTCTGTGACGGTGCAGAATTTTGTGATCATTTTTGATATTATTTATATTATCCAACGTTAAATAACTCAGATCGTAATGATTTGTAAAAATATTAATTTCCATAATAATAAACCAGTGTAATTAGTGCACATTATAAATGAGATAAATCACTTAGAAAAGATCCACAGAAATAAATATAGTCATCGGTCGTACATACAGGGTGTAATAAACCTAGTCCACAATATTTTATGGGTCGAAAATATTCAAGGAATATGTGCAAATTCTGCACTGTTACGGAAAATATTATTGTTTGAAATTTTTACAAAATCGTATCAAGCTTGAAGTCTACGTACTTTGAAATAAATATTTGCGAAATTGTTCCATTATTGATTTCATGCCCTAAATCATCTAACAAAAAATAGTCCGACCGCTCGAAATTTGAAGACCTTTAATTGTTTTTATTCAATATATAATTTAAAATCAATCAAATATTTCAATTAATCGAAATAATCGCAAAATTATGTTTTTTTTTAAATGCTTGTATCTCTGGCACATATTCCTTAATCAGGTATCCATCCGTAAAGTATTGTGGACTAGGTCGTTACACCCTGTATATTTTTAAATCTCTGAGATTATCTCATCATATTTTCTTCCGTGGACACGGGTGTTACAACAATCGAGCCGTTTTATTAATTAACGCATTCAAAAGATATATCAAATACTAAAATAACTTTTCCGATTAGTTAGCGGAAGTTTTAATTTGTATTTATCATGATATGACGAATTTCCAATCGAAATTAAAATAAAACGGATCATCTTTAGAAGATTTTTCTGTAAAAATATTATTGCAATTGACTATTGAAGGTGATATCGCTCGTATAAAATACATAAGCAATGGTGAAAGCCAATCAATCAGTACATAAAAAATAAATAAAAATACCAAGGTTGAATGCGCAAAGTTCAAATAATTCACATAAAAATAGAAAATCCAAGAGTAATATTTATTCAAAATGTGCACGGTACATTAATAAAAGTGTGACCGACGTACAAATGGTTTTAATGCAAATTAAATGCATCAATTAAAAAGATATACATACAGATAAAATAAATTTATCGATAAAGTCTTCCTATCTGGGGATGCACGCTGACCAACGGGTCTAGTAAATTTATTTATTTAAGGAATTATTTCAAAAAGATGCAAAATGTGTTCGCTGGCTGTTCGTTTTCAATAAATAAAAATAACAAAACTATTATGGTGGTCTTGCATTAGTGATATACAGGAATATATTTAATTCAAATTCGTAAAACGTGTGGCTACCTATTCCCTAATCTTTTAATAATTATAATTAATTTATTATTAATTACAATATTGTATATCTGGAGCATAAACTCTAAAACCAAATTGAGAAAAAATTCATATCAATCTTAAATTAAAACATTGTGAGAATATTTTAGTTAAGTTCTTTGTAATGAATTATTCGATTCCCAACAAAATCTTACTGAACACTTCATTTTAAATGCTTACTTATTTTTTGTTTAAATTTTTTCGTACTAGTAAAATTCCAATTCTTATTTAGAACTTTGTAAAAAAGACAAATACAAAATACCTGTAGAAGTATCTACGAATGGTGTCATTTTTTGTGCAAATTATTTTGGTGAAGCGATAAAATTTCATTGATAGCTAAATAAACCAACTGAAATAATTTCGGGATCTAAAAACATTCTTACAAAATGCTTTTTAATGTGTCTTCGTCTTCATGTGACTATATCAGTAACTGTAGATTATTGCAGCCACGTCACAGCCTCTGGAATCACCCAGATGAAAATTAATGTATAAGTTCTTCAGAGAACGCGTGTAGTGGACAATGTACTCCATAGTTTGTATGAGTACTCACAATCATAGGGATAGTCAATCATGTCTCCATATATCCACAGCAACCATGACTGCTCCTCAGCCTAACTGAGATATTCCAAGGTGAAAGGTTCTAAGGGTAAGGGTAAAGAGCTATCTCTACTAGGAGTATCTTTTCAAGGCAGATAACAGGATTATCAGAACAAAAAAATCTTTGCCAGGATCTGAGAAATATAATGGTTTGCATATAGGTTCTGATTTTGTGTGCTTACATATATCTCGCAATTAGCAACTACTAGAAATGTAGAAAATCATAGGATTTACGTTCAGGTATAGCCAAGGAGAGAAAAACGTTGCCGTCATGCTAACAGGTTCCAATCATTAGCGAATATATAGACTTAGTTCATAATAGTTTAAGGGTGGATACTTGACAAAATTACGAGTTGAAAATGTTCAAGGAATATATGCAAATTCTGCAACGTTGTGAAAAATATTATTGTTTGAAATTTTTTCAAAATCACGTTGAGCTTTAAGTTAACGTATTTCTAAATAAATATTTGCAAAATTTGTTGATCATTTATCTATATCTTTGCTTTAGGCCCTAAATCATCCAACCAAAATATATTCTAGTCGCTCGAAATTTAATGAACCTTATTTTTTTATATTTAATACCTATATAATTTGGAATCAATAAAATATTTATCGAAATCGATGACAAGGTTGAGATTAGGTACATATTCCTATCCTACCCATAAAATATTATGGACTAGGCGAGTTATATATGCTATGTTAACACTTTTCTATTATTCAATAATAACAAATAAATTACATCTGAACGTTAGTCTCATTTTTTTAATGCAGCAAGTTGGTTCTGTAGGTAGTGGAGTTAGTGCATGATAGGAGCAGTGCGACTGGGGTGGGGTAATTAAAAATCTATGATTCTAAAGTGAGTTTCTAGAAGAATCGAGAAATTTTTAGGTAATTTTCAACGTGCAACGCCGGGCGTATCAGCATGAAAAGTAAGCTGTGCTGTGTAAAAGTATTAGTTGCATATATAAAAGATTTAAATAGTCGTCAATACATGTGTGCAGTTTAATTTGTAATGTAAATTACGAAATGTGTTTTCCAATAAATTCTTTTACGCAATCAAAAAATAATAAACTCGTGCATTTCAATCAAAGACATGTTTTTATTAATTAATTAATTTGTATTCAAAATATATTAAATTTTTACCACTTTTATATGTGGACGACGTGGCGGTCGCTAAAAATAAATCATGGAATGTCAACCGTAGAAAAGAGTGATTTATTAGAATGCTTTTAATGTAGAAAATATTTAAATTACACACAACAAAATGAAATGTCAAGGAAATAGATCGCCTTTTAAAATAGAGTACCGAACGTTTCATTTCATCTTAATAAGTCATCATTTATTGCAATCTGCTAACCGGTTCACGTACTAATAAACACCAATGGTCGTGCATGATAACAGGTTTCTTTTGAATCCAAATATGTACTTATTTTTTTTACCTAAGTAGTCCGAATCATCTTGTGGAAATACCATTTTGAAATATCTCATAAAGGTTAATGTTTGCAATTCAAGTTTTTACCAATTTTAATATCAATCATTCATTACATTACATTTACGCCCTGTAGACATTGTATATTCATTTCACTGCCGATAAATCGGCGTTCACTTTTATAATGACATTCCTTTTATAGCTTGCATCAATATAAAAATCCTTAGTATATACAAGTATTATAATACATTTCATTTACATGCAAGCCTGTTGGCCGTTTCCTACCTCGCTATGTACATATAAAGTACTTGTTCTGAGGTAGGTAGCCATAAGGTTCCATAAGCTAGAATATAAGTTGGAAGTAAGGTAACAAATTAAATTAAATGGTAAAAAACAGAAAAATCAAAAGGAGACAAGAAGAGATAAATTAAACAAAGTAATTTTTTTTGATACAGATGAAAGACACGTAAGAAGTAAAAGAAAATAAACAAGCAGGGAGCAAACAAAACATGATAAGTACGAGGTAGGATGTAAGGACAAAAATAATTTCATACAAAGAGTAGCTTTGATCATTTAAGGAACTCTTCCAGCTGACTTCTACCAATTTTGAAAAGCCATTCCTTTATAAGCACACAGAATTGAAATGTATGCAATATTAAAATATTTCATAATATCAACTTTGACATACATAATACTGGATTTTGTTAACCGAACGAAAAATTTTAAGGATTTTTGTCAAGTATCGATGGCTTATTTCAATCGAGTTCAAAATTGAAAAACTATGGAAAAAATTATTGACACGTAATTTTAATGCCACTAACTGCTAAAATTGTGTAATAATTTTTCAGCGCTATTTTTCTTGTAGATCGCAACAAAACAACAACATTGGGGTTTTGTAATAAGACAACATTATTGGAGTTTTTTCATAAAACAACTATATTATCGAGCTTCTTAATAAAACAACATCTTTATTGGAGTTTTATTATAAAACAACAAGACAATAACATTATTAAAATATTATAATAAAACAATAGAATTTTTTAACAGCAGGATTCAACGTAATTGTTGTTTATAACAAAACATCAACACTATTGGAGCTTTGTAATAAAACAAGAATTTTACTGACCAAACAACATTACTGAGTTTATTAAATAAGAATTTTTGAGTTTTGTAATAAAACAATAATTATTGGTGTTTTATAATTAACAACATTAGTGTTTGACTTTTGTAACAAAACTGCAACACTAAAAGTTTCATAAATAAACAAACATTTATTATATATGTATATGATGTACAATAAATGCTTGTTTGATATTAAATAACTAACTAACATACCATACATGTCCATTTTAATTCCACCTATGAATACACTATGAAAAAATAATAATAAAAATATATTTATTGCATTTGGAAGTACAAACTATTTGGCTTACCTGTAAAATTAGCACTTTTTAAATAAGATGTTCGTAAATAAAAGTGTCGAATGAAACAGATAAACTCGTAAAGTAAATTCATTTCCTGGACTTTTCAGCACACTGTTGTAATATTGTTTAGCTAGAAATGATGAAAGCTTTCTTATATAAAAACACATTGTTCTACTATGGTAGAATTTCCGCGTACTCTTACCGGTTTTTGTAATTTAAAAGCATTATTTTATTTTAAATGAAAATTCTGTGAAATATTTATTTCATTTTTATTTTAAACCTAAATATTATTAGTAAATAAACATTGTAAAAAAATATTCAAGTTTCTCCGAGAATTCAAATCGGTTATTTTATACTAACATAAAAATATATCAGATTGACAGATTTATAGGATCGTGTGCTTGGAAGAGCTAGAAGTTCTTTTTTGTGTAGATTTTTATGAAAATAATATCAGTAATAACAATTAATGAAAGTTACGAGGGAATTCATATCCAGCAATGGACAAAGGCAGGACAAAGATCTTGTCAATTATTTTTTCATGTACACATATACAGTGATATCTCTATATTCATAAAAACGTATATTCATCATATTTTAATAACAAATTAATGTTTCTAAATTCATTAATATTTTCTATGTTCGTCGTTTCCGCTTTCATAGTCATACGATCAGGTAGCCAACTTGCACCCAACTGTTTCCATAGCCAAAACATAAATGCATTTAATTATAATTTGATGGACTACTTCAAAAAAATTTAAAAAAACAGACAGAAACAGGCAACATTGGACAAGTTCTTTGTTAAATCGAGTGCTACTAAATCATCGACAAAACGAAAATCATAACCAGATTTAGAGTAACCTGATGATGACTCTACTACTTGATGACTTCTACTAAACAATAGTAAATTTCCTCCTCATCTGCTTCTACTATCATATTTTCTTAGTATAATAAGGTAAAGTTTTGACAATTTGATTCATTTATAAACCATTATCGGAGGGTGGGGACAGATTAATTGTATTTTGATTATTTCTTATACAAAAAACTCTTTCTACATTCGTCAAGCCCTCAAGAACAGATTAAGGACGAAAATATAGGTTCCACTGTATATATATGAGAAATACGTAGTTTTACCTGTTTTGGTTTTGCATAATTTTTTTTTGGTGCCGGAAAAGTAAGAACTGATTTTGGATATTTTTGATTTGCTGATTCTTAAAATACTGGCCTTTTTTTATATCAGCTCTAGTTTTTTAGATTCAGGCTAATTGATTTTAGTTCAGATAAAAGGCAAAAATAATAATATCTTTAGAGGCCATGATTGAAATTTCATATCAAACATTAAAATCCAATTAGTCAGTTTCAATTACCTAGCATGACTGTAAAATCCGACATTCCGATATCTGGGTAACTCCCACCATGAACTAATAATAATAATTAATAACTCGCTCATATTACCACTGCTTTACCCAGTTCATTTTTCTATTGAGTTTTTGTAGGTGAAATTGAGCTATTATTTTGTATAAAGTTTCTACATTATTTAGAAGAAGGCGATGGCATCTACAAACAATTAAAAATCGGAAGTGAAAGAGGAATATGAGACAATATCAATAGTCCTGAAATAATTAAGTATTTGATTTGTGTAGATCTAAAAATGCTAAACTTCCTCGTTGGACAGCAAAGTAAATATACAAAATATCCTTGTTTTTTTATGACTTTAAAACAGCGGAGCTAAGGATTAGCACTGGGTTAACAGAAATTGACCTTTAATAAATATCATAGTTTAACGAAAACAAAACTAAATCAACGAACCTTTGGTTCCGAGAGAGAAAATCATATTTCCACCCTTGCATGTCATGTTGGGGCTTATGAAGCAATTTGTGAAGGCTTTGAATCGAGATGGATTTTGTTTTGGTTAAATGACATAAAAACTGCCTGGGATTAGCACAGGAAAACTGAAAGCTGGTATATTTGATAGTTCTTAGATCCACAATTTACTGCATCAATGAACAAGATTAAATTTCATTATTAAAATTCGTTCAAGCAGTAAAAAATTTTCTTGGAAATTATAGGGCAGAAAATTACATATAATTAGTGAAAAACATACATTCCAACTTTAATATTCTAGGTTGTAACACAAGCATAAAAGTTCACTACCTTCACAACCACTTAGATTGGCTTCCAGAAAACCTAGACGATTTTAATGATGAAAAGATTTCATTAGAATATGAAGAAGTAAGATCGATATCAAGGAAGATGGAATAGCCACATGCTGGCCGACTACTGTTGGAGTCTTCAGCGAGGCTGTCCCGGTAAACTTCATGCTAGAGAATCGTATAAAAGAAAAATTTTAAGTGATAAGTGATGAAAGTATATTTATCTACTGCGTACAATAAATACCTTACTTCGTATTTTTTGTTTTTTAACTAGCAGTTGAGCAAATAGTAATAGTAACAAAGTGCATAAGAACATAGTAATAAAATACATAAGTTAAAAATAAGATAATTTTATTCTAAAGGAGACCAATATGGCGTATCTCAAAAACTAGAACTGACCAAATGCACTGATCTGGCACCAAAATGTGTGTTGTGCTATTATTTTTGATTTTTAATTACAAATTTCCTTTAAATTAAAACTTTATGTGTATTTATGTAGTATGTTCCGAGAATATCTTATTATTGTTAACACTTTATGAAAGTTAATTTTAAAATTTCACATGTATGTAAAAATATAATAAAATAACCAACCTAATTAAAAATAATATATTTGAATAGACATTGAATAGTAATTTTTAATAAGGAAATTTAGTTTTCAAACAACACCCTTTATTTTTAACCGTATTCAAAATGCTTTTAGTTGCAAATAGTAATTTTCATAACATGTAATAGTTGTGAATTTCCATAACGTGAAATAGTTGTAAACTTGCTTAAAAATTTAATAACCTGCTGATTATCAGTATTAAAAGGCAATAAATAATAAAAAAAGATACAATATTATATTCATATGCAACACGAGATGTGTAAAAAATACAAAACCATCATTATTTTGTTTTGATCTGTTCTATAATTATTAAAAATTCGGATCGAAGATATTCCAAGGCTGAATGATAAAGAAGTACACGGATGAATAATTGATGAACATTAATAAAAAGTGGTTGATATTTCGTTAATAGCTTCCTTGATCAGAGGACACTAAAATAAACGTCTGCTCCAATTAAAGCGGCTCACGTATAGTTCAGATAAACGAGTTATACTTGGATCAAATAAACCAATTGGTCATTTTTCTCAAAATGAGGTGTGGCGTTGATTAATATTCAAAATGAAGTTTAGATGGACAATCGGACCTTACAATAATTCAAACGATTATAAAATGAATAAAACGTGGAAGTTCATCAATATTTTTCATCGAGAATAATTTATGTCAATTATTAATGTATTTTCATGAACATGAAAGATTTGAAGTTTAATTTTAACCATAAAATTGCCAAAAATCTAAAATTATGATAAAAACTCGAAAACTACTATTATGTAATAAATAAGTACGTCTTTTAATAAATAAACATATAACATATTAAAACTACTTACAATAAACTTCGATAGAAATACTACCTATTGTTAAAGATCTTACGATGCAATTTCTGGAAAATTTCAGTGTGAAAAATGCGAAAAGGGTATGCGTAAATATATTAATTAAACATAAAATTAACAGATGTTAATTCAAAAAAACAAAATCTCCAACTAAATAACTAATTTTATTTTTATGCTGCGCATGTCTTACCCTCACCACCACATATCAGTAAATAAATAGACATGAAATAAAGTGTACATATAGGAGTTAGTTATGGTTATAGTTAGGATAGTTTATGATACATTTATGCAACTGTAAAAATATTTTCTCTTAAAAAATTAAATCTTTGTGTAAACAAAACGTATATTTTACATTAATGCATATTTTACATTATTCAATTTTCGTTCCAATCGAGTCATAAATTTAAAAATGTCGCAAAGCTATTTGATTTTATAAGTGGTACTTAAGTGATCACGTGAGTGACGCCAAAATGCAAATATTGAAACGGGGAATTTGCGTTAGTTCATGTCTAATATTTTTGCTAAATAACATATGTTTTGTAATACAAAAACAACTAACAACAAGCATTTATAACACGAGCGTTATGTCAATATGAAGTGCTATTGCATATATTGTTATGGTATTAAATATTTTATTCACGTCCAATCTGTCCTAATCTGGTTTTCACAGAATAACAAATGATCGACATTTCAAAAGCGACATTAGCTAAATGTTAAAGTATCATTAATTATTTAAATGTTAGACTGAAAAATATGATGAAAGAATGAGATGAAAAAAAATACGTCAATGCGACAAATAAGTGCATTAAAAGGTTAAAAATCAAACACGATTATAGTTCTATAAAAAAATATTTAAATCTTCAACTAAGAATACCTACGCAAACTAACATTAGAGCATTAGTAATGTTAAATAATATTTTCATGTTGAATCAGATTCCATGAATATAGTATTATACAGAAATGAAAAGCGATTCAATGAATATTCAAGTTAAAGTTACCTTTATTTTCATATCATGTGTAATGAAAATTTCCAAGCTAGGCAAAATAAATGGATTTTTTAATGAAAACACATTTTCATTGTGAAGTTGTAATTTCAGAACATGTATATGTGGTATTTTTCATAAAAATTAAATGAACCAATTAGAAAGATATACAGAAAAAAACTATCTACCTAAACCATATTTAATCACTACCGAGATTCGAACCTGGACCTGAAAAGCTCCAGGTTTGAATCACTGCAGCAACAAAATATTTTTTCGATAAATACTTTTCTTTGTATATTTTTCTGTTCGATTAATTTAATTTTTGTCAAAAAATCAACTTAATATCGTAACATAGGTGATTTTTTTTTTAAGTTTCTAAATATTAGAAGCTTTTATTCAAGTAATACTAAGGAAATGCTAATTTTAAACTATAACAAAATAAAACATACAGACAGTGGCGGTCCTTTGAAATTAAAACAGGAAATTAATATATTCCTTGCAATTTTATGCTCGGGGCAAAACCAATATCGTCGATTTTAACGTTTCAATCATTGGGCGTGCCTGTTCTCCGTCAAAAACAAGCTTTCTGATGTAGTTCATTAAATTTATGCAGGGAATAATTCATTGAAATGTTCCGTATCATGATCAAACCTGCCCTGGTCCCAAGGTTTCGCCGAATCCAGTATGAAGTTAACCTCTAAACAGCTGGTGCAGCAATGCATGCAACAACAAATATGTTGCAAGTGGTTGAATGCTAGCCTTGCACAAATCAAAAGTTTTCCAGGTTATCGAATTTATAAATCTAGTCTATAGCTGGTAATCTTTCGGTAAACCTATTTATCAAATCTTTATTGACAGATATTTTACCCCTGGAATCTTTGTAAATTAGATAAGTTTTTCAAGAAACTTTCGACAATTGTTCATGCTACTACATGCTACTACATGAACGTTCATGCTACTACATGAACGTGGTCTCGTCTCCAGTATCCAGATCCAGGTTAAATCAGCTACATGATAACTAATTTTTGAAGTAATTTTTTATATAAAAAATAACAAAATTTGTATTAACCGTGTCAATTATTTTAACATCGACCGATTTTAATACTACTGTATTTTTGTGCACATCTGTCCTCATCATAAAGTGTGTTTTTTAATATTATTGGCTTTATTTATTCAATTCTTAAATTTACTATGTATAATTGAATAACCAAATACTAATGAGTAGCTTGTTGGTGTAGTGGTCAAGATGTTGGCCTAGTGATCTAGTGGTCGGGGGTTCGGGCCTCGTTCCAGGACACCAGCAAGTTAGTCCTATTTTCATAGCACAAGCATTTAGCTTAGTTTAAAAATAGTAAGAATATTGATGTGACATGTATTCCGTGTACGCATATCTATTTTTTTTTTAAATATTGTAAACATGGAGACAAAAATATAAAAATAATAAAATGCTTATCGTAAATTTAATTAATTAATTTTTAATGAAATCACTTTTTAATTGCGAAGTCACATTTTTCTAGAATATAATTCTTTGATAAATAAAACAAATTTACGAAAACTACGCAGAAAAAATCTATCAACAAAACATAATCACCAACGTGACTCGAAAGTGATTTATTTAAAATTAGTTTTAATTAAATAAATGTTTACTCCCTCCTTATTATTGTCAGCATCGGTACACATTGTTTACAGCTCCCCTTGTTAGCCAGTATTTTATTTTGTGTGAATGGAAATTTTCAATCATGTTCCTATTGTTTGATTGTTGCGAAAATACCGCATCTATAGTTTTTCATGCGTTTGTATGTATGAAATATTCACACAAAATATTTTAAAATTTGAATGAAAGTAAATATTTTACTTTCTACGTTGCTGCATTACCATGTTTCCACATTCTCAGTTCCTGGCGATTGTTCTTCGGAACTGTTACATTTTTGGTAGTTTTCTCACGTAAAGTCCGCACGGCTGACTGCATGTGTATTCACGAATAACATCTAAAACAATGAGTGGCATTTTACGATTTGACATGAACGGCAAAAATAACCGAAAATTTATTACGTTGCGTTGTACTCTTTCAAATTATTGCTCGTTGAGAAAATGTATTTTGTTTCGTTGTAACACAATAAATGCTACTTCTCATACAAATAATATCAATGAACGGGTACGAGCGAAACCTAAATAGTAGTAGTATCATTGTATTATATAATTTAAATTATAAATATTATTTTTATCTAATTACCAATAAAAAATACCCTAATGGGAAGGAAATTTATGATTTTTAATCGGATTTATTATTCTATTCGTTGTCAATGGTGTTCTTCTATCGTTTTTCAGTATTTTTCTATCAATAGGTATTGAATTCAACATCAACACATTTTCTTTATACATGTTTAAAAAAAAGATTCTATATTGACTTTCTGACTATTAAAAACTGTATCCGTGAACTGTGTTTTCTTCTGATTCCTTAGAGTTTACAATACTCTGAGTATTCTACATGCTAAGCGCATCAGAGCTATTCACTTTGAGTATTTTACTAACTACCTTATATATATATTATTATAAACATAGTAAAAAACCCTCTAAACATTTTACTGCAATTGTATTCGTACACTATAGGCCTTAATACATACTTATAGATTTGATCATGTAATTAGTATACACCAGGGACGTGCACTCCATCCAATCAAAAAATCTGTACTATGATTTCAATGGAGTGAATCTAAATTACATGTTTATTATATTTGGCATATAATAATGTGTTAAGTATTTAATGTAACATTAAATAATGTCCGAGGGAAAATACCTATTTTGAAGTTCATGTGATAATTTGTTTACTTGAAGCCTGTAGGGGAAAAATTTAAAAATTAAATCTATAGTTGTGTTTGTACTTCGTGTAATTTTTTCGCAATATTATCCTAAACATATACATATAACTAAATAATTATCTCACTCGCACTGCGTAGTGACCTGACGTATTGAGAAATATTTTCAACTACATAGATCTGCATTTAAATCGGACATTAATGAATTTTATAACATGGCATTACTTTAAATTATAATATTTTTAACCCATAACTTAATAACTTTTTCCACGAAGAATAGTATTTTTTAATATTCTTCAAGAACAGAAAACAAGTATACTTTTTATAAGAAAATGCTTCTGAAGAATTATATTAAAGGCAAAACATCCCCAACTTACAACTTCTAGTTGCAATCACAGCCTACGGTGCTTTTACAGCATTGTTATTAACTTACTAAAAATCTGGGTAACAAATATAAATTAAGTAATTAGATTAACATAAACGGAAACATTATTTTACAATTAGTAGCTTGTTGGTGTAATGGTCAAGACGTTGGCCTAGTGATCTAGTGGTCGTGGGTTCGCGCCTCGTTCCAGGACACCAGCAAGTTAGTCCTATTTTCATAGCACAAGCGTTTAGTTTAGTTTGAAAATAGTAAGAATATTAATGTGACATGTATTCCGTGTACGCATCTCTATTTAAAAAAAAAAAAAAAAAAATTACACAATTAGTGCCATCTGTGTACCAGTAGAGACGACAACTCACCCCTGTACCCATGGCGCTCTTGTGTATACGCCGCATCGAGCTATTCACATTATTCTGTTCTTTCTTTAAGCTAGTGAATTACTCAAGTCATATAATTGTCTGTTTACTGAATTAAAAATTCCTTTCGTCTGATCCGTTTTGTATGGAGTCGTTATCTTCGCTGTTTTTTTAATTGAATAACATCCGAAAGGCTTACAACTGCGTGCAAATCATTAAAGTGTCTACTTTCATACATTTTTTATATAGGTAAGAAAATATTATTTTATATTAAAACTTAAACTTTAAAAATACTATTAATAGTACTCTAAAATTATTTAAAAAAAACATGGTAGAGTCGTATAAACGACGGATTTATTTTGTCTAAAGACGTTGGTTAAATGAAAGTACATATATTATATATGATTATATAATATCATTGGTAACAGAATAACCTAAATCTACTGCACGTCACTAATTATTAGCAACATAATCCAGCATGAACACGCCCAGTGCACGCCACTGGAATCTACTTACTATACTTTAACATAAGATTTAGGATATTATTATTTTTATTTCGGAATAATGTCCTATTCTTATCAATTATTCTTTTCTATTATGTAAATTTAATAATATGTTTCGACATATTTATTGGTATGGAAAGCGACCAGCTAAGTGCATTGACTCTTTCCAGAGTCGTTTCAAGTTACGTGGGCGCCGTCCATTTGCATAACAACCATCACGTTATTAAACGCTCCCATTTCTTTGATTTTGCTTTCGTTCAAATTAATACTCGAGTTAAAAATAAGAGTAAAAGTTTTAATGGTTTAAATCACAGCTTAACGGCGGAATAATCAACGAAACAGCGCGGATGAGTTCCGCACTAAAAATCATTCGTTTACATTATTGTTTTCGTAATAACTACGCTGTCATTGAAATTGAAATTTCTACAAGTAATTACCGTAATCGGACATTGTGGGAACACACAGAAGGTGTGATTAAATGAGCTAATAATCAAATTACTTTTTCTTTTGTTTATTTTTGTTCATGTTTTTTTGTACTGAAGGGTACGCAGCAATAATAGAAGAATTATTTGTCAAAATTTAAGCTATTGGATGCTACGTAATTTTGTATTACATTTATAATAAAATAATAAGATTTATAATATAGCCAATTGGATTGTGTGTACATTTCAAAATATTTTTTTAATAATTTCTCTTGTATGTTGGAAGGGCAAGATATAGTGACCTGGCGACCTCATATTATAGTGGAGTGATCAGACAACTGCAAACAGGGCAAGTGAAAACACGACCTCGTACAAGCCACCTCACGAGAGCTGACACCTCTTTATGATATGTAATGTTGGGTTACATTAAGTTAGGTTTGGTTATTTAATATAAAATCACGGCAGCAGAGAATTTCTTGTTTGTTTTTCGATAAAATTGATTTTTTTTGTATATATTTCTAATTAATACATTTAATTAGTATTTAAAATATCACAGACCTATATTCTGAATAATTACAACTTCACAATAAGAATGTTTTCTCCTTAATAACATATATTATATAAAATATTATGTCAAAAATAAATTAACATTAATATTTATTTATAAGTGTAAAGAACATACCTCACAGTCGACGAATATGTTACAAGACTAAGGACGTGGTTCAAGAAATGTGCATAAATATTGAAATTCAAATAAAAAAATATACTCAAATATGCAGAACAAGATAATGAAATGCATGTACCTAACTGTCATAAAATCTAGAAATGTATGCCAGAATAATTTAATAATATTTAAGATAATAAGAAGTAGAATAAGACTTTCTAATCGATGTTAATGTTATAAATGCATGCATTATAAAATTTATAGATGAGTATAGAGTTATCGATATAGAATAAGATACTTTCTATTAAAATGTGAACCATAAATATTTAAAAACGTAGAACTTCGTCTTAAATAATATAAATAATATTTGAACACAAAACAAAATTCTGTATATTGAAAGTTAATTTCCAAAAACCCTACGTAATAAAGTTTATAAATGAGGACGTAGAACAAAATACTACCCAATAAATAAATATACGTAATAATACAAGACCAATTACAGTCAAAATGGCAGCACTCAAATTAAATGTCACTGCAGTCGTTTCCGTTAACAAAGATGAAACACTTAACATCCAAGTTGCATCGCGTTCCATCTCGGGCTTAATCTGCATCAATTCATAGTTATTACATTCATCTCATCTCCGGTGCATGTGTAATACTGGCATACATAGTACGTACAGTGTTGCACGTTCGATTGTTATTGAATATTGCATCACGAAACGGTTTTGAGTCGAAAGTACAAATTATCAACATTTGATTTATTGTGGTGCGATGCTAAGTTTTCCGATTTTTCTTAATTTCGTAACAATGGCGAATTGTTACTCAAAAATACTGAAATAAAAAATTTTTCAACCTTTTTTTTGGTGCATGATTCATGTGGCAATACAAAATGTACGATATTTGTTGTTTATTGCTAGTTTAGGTCGTATGTATTTCTGCTACAACACAAAATAAGTTTTGTAGAACCCCTACTGTTTACGCTCTTTGTTATTTTGATTAGCACTACTGCGTTTCCTGGTTTATAATAATGTATATGTGTGTGTGTGAGTATTACTGCCTTTTTTTCGGAAAACTAAGAAGATGGTAACCGACGACGAAGTTCGTAGAATATTTTTAAATTATGTGGCAAGACTGCGACAACGGCAATGAGCTGGTCGAGAAATAACACTGAAATCTGTTCCCGAAGAACATACCGTTAATGAATCATCTAAAGGTAATGATATGGTTACGAATGAAAGCTATATGTTGCATCAGAACTATGCACTGGCACACAGACATTGTTGTGAAGGATGTCTCCCAATCTGGCCTCTGCCCTTTTCCATTCCTCAAAATTAAGAAAGATGTGAGGATCATCATTCAGATTTCAGATTACGGGCGGAGGTGGAACGAATTACGATGCGGGCTGTAAACAGCCTCGGGGAAGTTGACTTTAAATACTCCTTCCTGCAACGGAAAAAATTTTGGACCAAGTGCATCGCTTTAAAATGGGAGTATTTTGAAGACGTGTACAGATAATCAATAAGTATGTCCTGTATTTGTAATTTTTTTTCAACAACCTCAATTATTAATTCTCCTTAATTATATTATAAAATTGAATGCATCACTATATATTCATTTATTTATTTATTCTTAATATAGTGCATACATACGAATTTTAATATTAGCTCTAAGATAAACAAGATCAAAATCGTTTATTTTACGACTAATCTTTCACATATTTGCTTAGTTTTATTTTGAATCTATTTAGTTTTTCCTCCTTTCTTAAGTTTTTTGATATTTCATTAAAAATCTTCACCGCACTATACATGATCAATTTCTGAGATTTAACCTTATTTCTGAATTGCAATCTCAGTCTTTTCTTCTTGTATGATGTTCGTGCTCGTGTTGTATCAATTTTTCGTATAAATTCTGCCAATATTTTCTTAGTGAGAATATCTGTCTGTCTGTTCCCTATGCTTTTTTATATTCTTTGGCCGATCTAATTCAAGTACTGTTCTATGTACTACAAGTTATTCTTTAGGACCCTACGCAAAACATATGACCTCACTTCCATCGATGGAAACATGTATTGTATTGAATACCACCCATTCCTGAGTTACACTCTAAGATCATGATAAAAATATAGTCATCCTATTCCACCCCCAAACCCCCAAATATCATACCTTCACCCTGCCTTAACCAAATTTTGCATCACAATAAAAAAAACTTTTGTTTGAAAAACAAAACTTTATTTATATTTCATTTTAATTATAACTGTATCCTGGACAATCTGTGTATTGGTATCGCTAATGTAATATTAAAAAACTAGTGATTAAAACAGAAATATATTAGAATTTTATACATAGTACATATACCGGAGATTCCAAAAAAATGTGTATGCGTGAGAGAGGAATTTTAAAATTCTATTGAACTTTAAAGACAACAAAAATTCTATTAAACCATTAAAATATTTTACTTGTTGTTGGGATGTTTTATTTCTAACACCTTTTTATTACTACCTTCGTAACATGAGGGCCTATTTTTATGAAAATCTGCCCAACAAATGGATTAAACGAAAAGGTAGCGTTGAATACCTCTGTGTTTTCCAGAGCTCACGACACAGGCTTTTTTTAATGGGGAACATCAAAGACAAGGTCTATGGTAAAAATCGACAACAATGAATGAAATAAAAGCAGCTATTGAGGTAGAACGAGCCCAAATACCATTAAATATTTGCAATTCCATTGATCAACAGTACCTGATTCGAATTCACGATAAGTAAAAAAAATAAATGGACACAATTTTTGGCTTAAATCAATTAGCATAAATAATAATATTCGGTCAAAAAACTTGCTTTCTCTAAGTATTTTGTTCTTATGAAGTGATAAACTTGGAAGCTTATCTTTAGAAGATTATATATTTATACTTTTAAAATTAGCAACATTAACTTGGTGGTTAAGATTCACATTTTTTATTTATTATCTTAGTTTTATTAACCACAATTGAGTTTAAAAAACAATTCAATAATTAATAAAACTAAGATAATAAATAAAAAATATGATTATATATTTGCCTATCTAAAGCTGAAAAACTATGTTTAAAATTATACACGAGTTTTTTTTAAAGGAAAATAATATAACACATACAAAAATAATGAAATGTATGTACAAAATTTTTTTTTTTTTAAATAAACAGTAGGTAAGCCTTACAACAGTAAGACATCTTGCCCTGTTTTGCAACATACGATTAACGTGTTATATCTGGTTTTCAATTTAGCTTTAAATAAGACGAGACTTTCCCGAACGGCACAGCCTCGCGCAATTTCACATCTTGCTCACCTAATTTCACATAGAAATCTACACTATTTTCATCACCATTGGGCTCTTATGGCGCACGCGCGAAAGTGACTGACGCTGTTAAACTTCTCTCTAATCGAGTCTCCAACGAGAGAATGTTTTTCTAGATAATCAAACATCGAAAATATTCATAAATCATCACCCAAGTGCATTAGAAGTCGATAATCGAACCGCGCTACAATGTATTTTATGTTTTATATCCTTATTTGAAATGTCAACTGTGAAATCAGATAGTCCGTTGTCAAGAGGTTAATAACATGTTTGTTAAACTTCAATTGTTGGTTAATTTTCGATTTTTTATTTCGTTTTATTTACTACCTCTAAGTAATATAATATCAAATTGTCTGCAATATAAAAACAAATAAAATTTATATTTTTTATTTATTATCTTAGTTTTATTAACCACAATTGAGTTTAAAAAACATCTACCGGTTTCGGAAAACACCTTTTCCTTCTTTAGCAATGCTATTTTTTTAGTTAGTTATGACATCCTGAAGAAGGAAAAGGTATTTTTCGAAACCGGTAGATGTTTTTTATACTCAATTCAGTGGTTAATAAAACTAAGATCATAAATAAAAAATATGAATTTTAACCACAAAGTTAATATTGCTAATTTTAAAAGTATCAAATAATTATCTCACTCGCGCTGCGTAGTGACCTGACGTATTGAGAAATATTTTCAACTACACAGATCTGCATTTAAATCGGACATTAATATATTTTATAACATGGCGTTACTTTAAATTATAATATTTTTAACCCATAACTTAATAACTTTTTCCACGAAGAATAGTATTTTAATAATAAATAATAAAATTTAATTTTTTTTTAAAATAAATTTATATTTTATTTGTGAAATAGTAATTATTGAGAAAATAGTTTAAAAATTAACGTATTAGGAGCGACTGTGGATCGCGTTTAGCAGAGAGGATAAAACACCACATTTTTCTACCCTGACCTGGCACATCGCTCTTGCCTCATCTATTTTCATATACTATATATTCTATTAAGGAAAACACATTCTTATTGTGAAGTTGTAATTATTCAAAACATAGATTTGTGATATTTTTAATACAAATTAAATGGATACGTACAAAATCTATTTTATCGAAAATGAATTATTAATTCTGGCATATTTCGAAAATGTGTCGTCAATTCACTGTGTTGGTATAACATAATCGGTTAATGCATGTTCTCCGGATTGAAAGAGATCCAGGTTCGAATCCCGGTAGCAACAACAATATTTTTCGATAAAATTGATTTTATATGTTTTTTTTCTAATTAGTACATTTAATTTGTATTATTATATTGTATATTCGGTTACTGAAGCTTTTAACAGACCGATAATATTCGGTTTAATTGACTTTCTATTTTCGTTGTCTTCAACCCAGCCTCATATATTTTCTTTGCCATCTTCTCTTCGCTTCTAATGCGTCCACTCTTCAACCTATCGTAAAAGATCTTCCACACATGCGTGTAAGCGACGCTAAAATAGATTGATAGTATTTCGTAAGAAACACTTCCATACTTAGAACTATATACTAGTATGAGTATGCAAACGCATCATTAGTTAAAAATTATTCACAAAAATATTTTATTAATTATTCGTGCAACGAAATTACTGAAATTTCATCCTTGAATGATGTTTTGATTTTGTTTAAATTATCTGCATCTCTAAATGTCATTTGTTGCAAAAGAATATGTGTTAATAATTCCACAGATCCGATTGATAGTGGTATTTTAATTTGAATACGTGACCAATTTAACCTCAATACTAATACCATCGAAAACAAAAAATAATATTAGTTACTGACAAAAAAATGTCAATGAATCGTGGCTACCTTACAAAAATATATGGTTGGAGGATGATAACCATAAAGTAGGCTGAGACAGAAATATATGATTAAATAATTTAACTAAATTAAGACAACCGTGCGCTCCCGCATAGGAAATATTAGCTATAATGAGGAACAATAGTAAATGGAGGCATCTACGAAAACATCAATAAAAATTTTATACAAAGAATAATCAAAGACTCAAAGGAAGAATGTTCAAAAGTTTTTGGTGAAACTTTGTGGAATTCCATGATTATTTTGTAAATCGAGTCAAACTCTGTTTTATTCCACTACACTTTTCATTATGTTAAATAATATATAACGTTTTCGAAAACATCTTCCCATTATCAATATTATAGATCAACTAAAATTAAAAGCACTTTCAGACAGTTGTGTATGGTGTGTTTGGAGTTAACGGTGGTGGGGGTGTGGGTGGGAGTGGAGTTAAAATGGATGAGAGGGTATGTAATGGCGGTATTTGAATATTTATTATGTTTTTATTGTTATTTTTATTATTACATATTTCGAAATTTTCTTAAATGTTTAATTTTCATCCTTTGGTGCAACTAATTTTAGTTAATGTATAATATTGATAATCGGAAGATTTTCCCGAAAACGTTATATATCAATTAACACAATGAAAAGTGTAGTGGAATAAAACAGAGTTTGACTCAATTTACAGTGTAAAGAATATACTTATTATAATTCTAATGTATAAAGGTAGTTTCTAGATTATTCGGAGTCTGTTGGTCCTTTTCTTAATCTTCCAAAGTAAGGATTAATGAGTTCACGAAGCGATGAACTGCCGGCCTGAAAAGACGTCTTCCACGATCGTTTCAGACCAACACTTCACAAATTCCATCCATCCTTCGAAAATGGATAACGAGTATTTTCAAAACATTTCACTTCATGTATTGTGTAGATTTAGATCGATTTAGTCGTATCGTGTAGATTTAGATTGATTTAGATAGAAAAATGTACGTCACATGGATTAACTTTCAAATGAAATTCTATGCGTTTAATTTGATCACGAACAGGAGACCCCAAATCTACACTGTCTTATCTATCTGTATGTCTATATATAACTTGTATAACTATATATGTAAAATAACGTTTTTTATGGACACAGTACTCCCAGACTTCTTATCAGATTACGATCAAACATTATTTAAAAATTTAACTGACATACAGACAATATCTACCTGATTTTTACATACAGTGCGGGAAGGGCTTATTTTTGATTTATCAGAAAAAAATGTTATAACACAGCAACAGATTATTAAATAAATTATTTGACTGACTATTGACGGGTATTGAGAAATATGTATAACCGAAGATGCTACCACGTTTTACCATAATATAAATCTTTAACCCCATAAAAATGTAATTAATTGTATACTACTTCACGTAACATTAAAAAAAAATGCCTTAATTGGTATTACTTGATGTGGCATTTAAACTTATAATCATCAACCTATTTAGATGAAACGTGATCGTTTTTACAATTTTAGTGCACTTCATAAAAGAATATTCAAGTACGTAAATAGTTTAATCACGAATTAAAAATTTCATACACATCACGACCCAGACCAAAGGAAATTCCTGGCAGCCACTCACGCTTCACGTTTCAACGTTTTAAACATGTTTACATTTCTAGCAGTTAGCATAACAAAGCAAAAAATATATAACGATTACTCTCTTTCGTGCAATGGACGAAAATTTCATGGAGCGATTTGTACAAATGAAGAATTTTTAATTGATCAGCATTATTTAATCAAGTATTATTTAGAAACCATATTATTCTTAATATTTATACTTATTTTTACATCCGCATCGCTAATTTTATATTCGTATTTTATGTATAACATATATTTAATATTTATTTTAATATCCATTTATGCGCGATAACTTTTTTTTTAATATCGCCCTTAAAAAGTGCGTTAAATTTATTGTATTCACAATAAGAGGTTGAAATATTTTTCCACATTATTTACAAACCATGTCTTTCATTTTTTTTTATAGAAGTGTGCATATATATAATTATATATATAATTTATTTAATTATTAATCTGTTATAAGTACAATAATTTATTATTTATTGTTCTACACTTCTCTAAAAGCATATACAATTTTCTTATGTCCGTCCGTCTTTTTTTCACATATACAGTGTGTAACAAACCTAGTCCACAATATTCTGTGATTGAATTCCTGACTAAAATACGAGTCAAAAATGTTCAAGGAAGATGTGCAAATTCTGCACTGTTACGGAAAGTATTATTGTTAGAATTTTTTACAGAATCATGTTAAGCTTTATGTTTACATACTTCCAAACAAATATTTGCGAAATTTATCCATTATTAATCTACATTTTTGCTTCAGATCCTAAATCAGACCCTAAAAGTAGTAAGGCAGTTCGAAATTCGATGAAATATTATTTTTTATATTCAATATATAATTTGGAATCAATAAAAAAAAATATTAGAACATCAAATAACAGCATAATTTTGTTTTTTTTTTAATACTTGTATTTCTGACATGGATGAGATTATGCACACATTTCTTGAACATTTTTGATTCATAATTTAGTCAGGTACTACTCATAAAATATTGTGGACTAGGTCTGTTACACCATGTATATTGTATATTTGTTAATTATTTAATATAAATTAAGGTTATAATTTTTTCTCGTCATTATTGATCGGTCACTTCTTCTATGTACAATATATGTTTCATAATAATTAAATTGAATATTTCAACAATGAATATTACAATCGTGAGTAATTGTGAACATACATGTCGCTATTTTGTAGTGTTTAGATGTACACAATATCGAGTGTTACTATGCCATTATTTTATTTTATAAAACTAGCTAAACCCAAGGATTCCGCGTATTTTTATTGATTTTGTGTTTATATGTATTTAGTAAGACTTTTACCATGACATTTTATTTTATGTATAGTTAAAATCAATCAAAAATTTACACTCACTGAGGAGTGTTGGTGGCTTGTTCAATTGGGATGAGTATTTGTAAGCTAATTAATGACCGTATTTTTATTGTAACATTTCATGAGCTTGCATGTTCTGTCATCGAAATGTTAATGTTTTGTACAATCAATAAATATGATATATTAACGCTACGTCCTCACGAATACAGGTAAACACGACTCTTGCCTCATTGATACATCTTTTCATGAATGGTTATCGATTGTTGAGGCTAACAACGGAACTATCTTCCAGTATATGATTTACCAGGCTTTAGCGGTCGTCCCCTATTTCCGATGCTATCAACTGATATATCATATATCTTTCTCATTATCCTGTCTTCATTCATCAATTTCACGTGACCCTTTCTGAAATCTGTTTTCTGTTCTAAAGTTAGCTTCACATTCACTTTCAATTTGTTCGTTCTTTCATAAAAAAAACACACGTACGCCTAAACGACCTCATTTCCACTGCAATCAATCAACGTGCATTCCTTTTTTGCCAGTTCCAAGTTTTTATTTAATTGTTTTATAATATTTTCTTAATGTTGTTAATGATCTATAAATAGTTAAAGTAATTCGAAAAGCGTGAGTAATTTTATAGGCACGTGGACGCGCTAACCGACCTCAGTTTATCTACGAAATGAAATAATTCTTAGCAAAAATAATAATTTTACTTTATTAAAGATAACATTTATGTTTTGAGAATACTAGTATCGATGATTTGAATTATTTATAAAATCTAAATCCTAGTAATTAGTTTATATCTATATTAATCGGGCTTGATGACAAGCAGTAATACCACAAGTGTTATTATTTAGATATAATTATTTACCTAAGTAGAATAATAAGAAATAATATATTTAATTGACATAGCTAAATTTCACGTCTCCAAATATCCAAAACGCTTTTTAGACCTTTTGCTACCACTAAAATTCATTAATATTATCCACATTTCTAAGAAAATCTAAATATCAATAATAAATTAACATCCATACTGTTTAACTATCTGATCTTATTTTACAATTCAAGCGCTACCCAGCATAATTGTAACCATGGAAACAATAACACATGTCAAAAATATTTTATTTATTTTAAAATTAATAGTTTAGATATAGGCTGTACCTATATCTGAACTGATATTGTAGAATATATATTTCAAAACAATTTCAATTTGGTGATATAATTTGATATAATTACTATTAAAATACGATTATATCGGATTACGGAGAACAGATTAGTATGATTAAAAAATATGGTATTGTACTTACAGGTGATGCATTCCCTAGGTGCGCGTGCGCAATGAGAAGCAACAATGCCGCGAAAATCAGCTTCGAATGGAGCCTCATTTTGTCAATAAATCTGTAAAAGGGCAAAATAGGTATTAATATATTTACCGAACAAATATTCCTTTAAGATAATTTTAAATTTATTTTATTAATTAATTTAATTAGATAATTAAAATTAAATAATAATTTTAAAAATATAAACAAATTTAATTTTACAATTAAAACAACAACAGAAAATTGTTCACGTTCTCTTATATTTTGTTCTTAGATTCCAGCAGCCTCTATCTTAATCTGGTAATCTCATGCCGCTTTAGTGATATCTGAACTTTATATTGAATAAGTTATTGATGATTCATAAATTTCTTTTAAAATCCTTTAATGTAGATAACAATCCTTAAGTATTTATTAAGTAGAAAATGTGTTTTTTAAATTTGTTAAACGTGGGTTAAAAAAAATTACATAAAACTTATATCGTGCTTGCTGTGCAATATTAAAGAAGTATATTAATCAATTCGTCGAATCACAATTTACTTTAATTAAAACAGCTGATTATCCAATACATTTTTGACTACATACTTAATACAGCCATATAATGACCAATTTTGCAACTTGAATTACTTAAACGTGACGATACCCTGGCTATTTCAGTACACAAACATTTAGTCGATAATTTATCACCAATTATTTCATTTTCAAACCCACGAAAGGCTATTAAACACACGAAATCCTTTTTTGGCAGTCTACGAGATTCTGCCATTTTCAAAAATAAAAAATGAGGATAAATACATCAATTATGTTTGCTTAAAAAAAAATGCGTTTGGTTAGTGACATTCATTAAACCGTATAAAATAATATTATCCACGAGTATATAGCTATTAACAGGGGCGTGCAGTTAGTTATTACGTGAAGGATTTTCAAATAATAAATTATTCATCTTCAGTCATAGAAAGTGTTCTTAAAAATGTCTATACATTTTTCATATTAATTTTTATATGGGGAAGATAGTATTATTTTACATTAAAACTAAAACTTTAAAAACACTATTAACAGTACTCTAAAATTACAAATAAATACATGGTAAGGTCGTATAAATGATGGATTCATTTTGTCTAAAGACGTTGGTTAAACGAAAGTTTATAATCCTATGTACAAAATACATATACTGTAGTACATATATTATATATGATTGTAACAGCATAACCTAAATCTATACCTACTGCACGCCACTGGCTATTAATAATACTCAATTCATTGCTAATAAAACAAACAAAAAAAAACCCGGAACCTTTTCATGCCAGAAGAATGTGTTACCATTACGCCACTTTAAACTTTTCATGCCGGCAGAATGCGTTACCATTAAGCCATTAACCATTTAAAGTATTGAATTGAGATTTATATATGTGCCTATTATTATGAAAGTGGTCGAAGTCGTGTTACTTTCGTTTCGAGATATTTAAAGGTTTGTGTTTCAATTAACTAAAAAATATTTTTTACGTTACACAACACAATGTTACAAAATTTATTAAGTCTACTGGATTGATAATTTATTTTGTGATATAAATTTTGCATAAGGTAGCATAGCTTATAAGGGAATAAAAAAATTTAAGGTTGTAATGACTTACTCTATTATCAAAATAAACACTAGCGAAATACAGTTGAACGTCGTAACAGTAAACTGAATATAACACTTCATAAATTTTTACAATTTGGATCATATTATATTAATTTAAAACATTATGAGGTGAAATAATTGATAAACTCATTTTTTTTAATTTTTTAACTTAGACCACTTTCATAATAATAGGTACATATCGCACACCTAGATCAAAACTAAGACAACCAAAAGAAACATTTTTCAGTAGACAGAAAAAACATTTTTCTCCATTTTTGTTACTAAAATTAACTAAATAACATTTTAAGTCATAAATTTATCCTAAAAAGGCACTTTTCGAGAACTGGTTAGATAGTTGCGTATATGACAGAATATCCGAATACTCAAAATTCTTGTTTTTTGAGTTGTCTTAGTTTGCGATATGTTGTATTTTATAAATGAGAGATCTATTATTTATATTATAAATTAAAAATCATTAACGTGATGTAATGGAAACGCATTCTCCCGGCATGAGAAAGTTCCGAGTTCGTATGCCGGTGGTAACCAACTATTTTTTCGATACATAAATTTATTCTGTATATCTTTCTAATTTATTTTAAATATCTTAGAACTGTGTTCTAAAATTGTAGCTTAACAATAAAAATATGATAAGTAAGTAACAGTTCGTATATTTCCGTCTAATGGCATCTTATGAAAGTGACACCTCAAGTATATCGGTGAAGATTGCTGAACAGTTGGATAACTTCGAAAGTGTCTATGAACCCGTGAATGATGGAGGAGTGCACAGAATCTCGTACAATAACAATGTGCAGAGAATCTCGTTTTACTGGACAAAGAGCCCAGACTCTCAATATACATTAAAATGCTTCCATTGAAGTCCCCAGATACCTGCAATGGATGCACGATTAACTTATTTCAAAAAAAATACTCAACGAAATTCCAGGTAAAAAATATTGATTGGAAGACCAAAGTTCAGCTAGGAAGATAATGTAAAGAAGAAGACAAAGTATCATTAAGCCGAAAAATTGAGGAGACCGATGCTCGATTTGGACTGCAACGTCATTGAAGGTGAAGAAGTTGACTAATAGTAAAAGTATGCTTGAAAACTTATAGATTATTTTTGCATTGTCACGTGTTTGGAATACGCTTGATAAGACAAATAATTTCTTAATTTTGACCGGATTATTCTAAAATTAAAACAGTGTTGAAATAATCGATCCAATCCATTGGCTGCACTGCCGGCCATTGCATCGTGGTAGGGGACAAATTATAAGTAGGTAATTCAGCGATCGGTTGCTTGCCAAACAAGTTTAAAGCACAAATGATTGCCAGTGATGCTCAAACATTTCCACACCCGTGACCTAAAAGATTATACGCAACATGAAACCCTCAGAATATATTTCATTTCTGTCTATCTTTCCAGCAAATTTGTTTCTACGCCGTAGACGAGAATTTATTTTTGTATTTATCTTTATTGCCTACAATTCAAAACTAGGCAAGTTAATATTTTATTTATATGTGAAGTATGGCGGAAGAGATTTATCTCGGAGATTCGACTGGGGTTCGCAAGTACAGTACATTACCTCATTTATTTTGCGCGTGGATTAGAATATCGCATCCAGTACGCAACTACCTTTACCAACTCTCAGAAATCACAGTCTCATTGAGAGATTATCATAGCCTTTAAGGTGCTCGTACATGGATGAAATTTTTTCCCAAGACTCGAAAATTTTACTTTAAATATTCGTCTGCTTATTTATCATACAAAATATAACGAATAACTCAGCACGCTCATATCAATTCATATCAATTTCCGCTATATAAATATATTTATTTATTCACTTCACAAATGCATCATATGACTAGGCAGATGTACTCTGCCAGCTTAAATGTAAGCCTTTCAGATCTGTATTCATGATTGGTTAACATGTGAAAAATTGTTATATTTCTGTAGCCTCACAGCCTCTATTTTTATAAGGATTTTTGTCCGATTAGTAAAATGGGTCGCTGCTCACAGTTTTGGGACCCCCGCATCTGGAGTTAACCACAGTCCGCTGGTTTCGACTTACGTGCTAGTTGCTTTCACATTTTGATACAATTTCAAATTTGATAGTAGAGTTCGTGTCGCACGGTGAAGTATTTACTCTCGGCGTACTGCGTGACACCGATTATTCAAATTAATAGCGGACAATAGGAAAACACCAACATGGCCCATTGCATCACCTCAAAGATCGAACTCATTGTTTCAATACATTTTTCTGGACAACATCTTGCTGTTCATTTCACCCTTCATTTTTTCTGGCTACAAAACAGACAGCAGTACAACATCTGAGCAAATACAAATTGATTTAGCTCATTTTTACAAGCAATTTTTTCTAAACTAATTGACAAAATTCAAACGGAAAGAAAAAAAACTTTCGCAGCCATCCTCATAATATACAATCGCTATTTACCACTGCGAGATGTTCACGCTATTCACTATACATACACTCGCTACTTTCTAGCCAGTAAAATAGTTTAGTGCTGTTTAGCGTTTTATGATTTCCAAATACCATAAAATTGATCAACTGACAAATAAATTTTTACAACTTTGTCGGTTAGGAAGAAAATTTTTTAGTCAATTAACCGTTTTATATTTTTTGAGTTGAAATTGCAAACTAGCATCATTATGCTTCGTGTGATTTATTTTTTGTTATTTTCCAGTAAACGATTTTGTGCGGAGATTTTTATTGCAAAGAAAATAATTACGTATAAGCATTGTTTAATTAGTAATCTACAGAAATAAATAACCTATATTATGACAGAGAAAATAGTCGTAAAGTGCGTTCAAATCGATTTATGTTACAAGGTGCAACTTGTCAACATAAAAGAAACTTGTCATATCTCAATTTTTTTTTAAATGTATTAACATTAAGAAATTGATACAATGGTGCATTTGACCTCTAGAAGCTTAAATAGTTCCCGACTACTGATTTTTATAAATCTTAGATTCGTTTGATAATCGAATTTGACTAATTAAATATCATCTTATAAGTAAATAATAAAATAAAACACTTTGTTTAAACCACTATTTATTGATAAGTCAACATGTTTTGATACCTATAGTATCTTCTTCAGGAAGCAATGTAAGCATTTTTAATTTTAGTACACATTGTTTCCTGAAAAAGATACCATAAGTACCAAAACACGTTGACTTATTAATAAATGGTGGTCTGAACAAAGTGTTATATCTTATTATTTGTATAATATGTGGCCAAAAAGTAATTTTGTTAATATTGAAGAAGCATCCTAGTATTTGAGGTATCAACTGTAGTTAGTGAAAAAGAGAGAGATTCATCTTATTAACGACCTTATATTAAGACAATTTACGATCTTAAGACACCGACGAAATGTAGACATTTTATGACTTTTTATTGCTATTTTAATAAATCATAGGCAACGTCTCATGATTATTCGTACTCAATCGCATAAGAACTGGACATTTCCTAGCTTAATTCATGAATGTAACCGATGCAGAATAATTTTCTAACTTCTTATGACATTGATTTTAGCAGAGAAAGATCTTTAAAGAAAACCCTTTCTCCTTTCAAAAGAAAGTCACCTTCTCCTATTGATTAGGGCATCGTCCCAGAGGACCAAGTTACTTATTTTTCGTAGCGTAATGACTTAGATTATTTTATCTTAACTAAGATTCGTTTTTAGAAAAATACAAATACGTTGTATGAATTATGCTTATGCGTCTCTACTTTAAAATTAATAAAAAGTAACAAGAAAATATGTATTTTTATCATGAATAGTGTTTCTTTTTATATGTCAATTAATTATTTTATTATTCATTGTAAATATAGTAGTTACATTTTCAAAAACATGTAAAACTTGTGCAAGCAGCTCAATTGAAGCCCATGTATTTTTATTCTACTCGTTTAATTTACTTGAGACGCGTTTCGCCTTACAAGGGTATTGTTAATCTAACAATTTAACTCAACAAGTTATATTTATGAGTATAATGGGGGACAGCTATTCAATTTTATTTACGTGTGGTGAAAAGGGACAACATTAATTATTGGAATTCTGAGGACTTCCAAACATTCCATTTTCACATATGTGATTAAGGGGTACTACAAACTTACCTCAGAAACAGTAAGCCGTGTAAACAGTAAACAGTAACAGTGAGCTAGTAGAAATAATTTTACTTTTAGTACTGTATTAAGTATTAGCTGTTATGAAAAAACAACAATAAATATATAACAGATACTTCGTGCAGTTATTTCATCGTTGGGCACTTTATTGTGCTATTATCGGGGCGGTTTTATCTCGGATTGTTTTGTCTGCTTTGACTTTGTTGACCAACCAACGGAACCGTTTGGGTTTGTGTTACTGATCTCCTGAAGACGGACCTTGCAATGACACTCGGTGCGAAAACCCATTCATTCGGTCAACTTACTTGGGATATAAAATAATTTAGATAATATTAGAACCATTCGAATTGAAACCATTCTCGCCCGACAAAAGCGTGCAGCGAAGGCTGTGCAGTCGACTCGTATCGTGTCGAATGACTAATACCGTGTCCTGTAATTATTAATATTTGTGCAACACCATTTTGATCTATTAATCCATCAGATCGATTTTAACTTAGATTTATAGAGAACGGTCTTGTTACGACGTTTAAAATGTCACGTTCGCCCTTATCACGAATACAATCCCTTAGAATGTATTATTTGTTTGCACTAAACACAATGATTTTATTGAGTATTCACTTACACACATACAGAGTGGCTCAAAAATGTGATATTAAATTACAACGAAATTAGTTTAACTATATCAACAATAGCTTAAATAGTTTACTTATTTACTTACTTGCCTATATATATACGTTTTATTTCGACAATTTCCGGTCGCCATTTTGGGGTGCTAGGAAAATGATCAAAAAGTTTCAAAAAAAAGCCTGGAATATAGTTCGACATTACTGCATAACTGGACATTACAGCAGAACGGAGCTCCATCTCACACAGCCAGAAAGAAATACAATCAACTTTCTTCGTCGTGAAGAATGTTAATTTCATCGAGCACGGATTTAAACCCAGTAGATTATGCAATATAGGGTGTTTTGATGATTTCTGATTAGCTTATTAGTATTGTTATTTCTGATTAGCTTATTAGTATAGAAGTATTGTGCAAAAAAATACATTAAGAATTATAATCAATTATATTATGTTTTGAAATAACTCACGCGTTGCAAGATGTTCTCACTTTTTTTGGGCCACCTTGTATGTTCGACAAACTAAATTTAAGCAACGTAACCAAATACCTGTTTCTATAGTTTGCAATTTTTATTTGTTGGTATTTATATTGTATTTGTAAAAATATTAAAGTTCAAATTTTAACGGAGGAAAATAATAAATCTAAAAATACGTTATTTTTGTAAACAAAGAAAAAAAAACAATACCTTTAATAATTGTAAAGATTTAAATAAAAACGTTAGAAAAAAAGTTCTTAAGTTTGATCGGTAGAATACAAAGCGAAAGATTTTTAATAAATGCCAAACAAATGTCACTAGGAGTAAACACGTTTTATAAAAAATCATATCTCGGGAACTGTGGCGAACATTCAGAAAGAATAATCAAAAATCCAGATCTTTGCAAATGCCAATCATGGAGATATAATAATTATAAAAATTCTCGACTCGGATGTAATTAAATATTTAACTTATGTGTAGCATTTTCTTGAAAGAACAGGTATTAATTATATCATAGAAAATATATACTTATATGAAAATAAGTTTGCAGTATCTATGCGGAAATATATTTCTCCGGTAACGATCCTCGATCCATAATATGGATATTATGCGGTAGCCGTTGATATTGTATCGGTGTGGTGGATGAGGACACAAGGAGGATTCTTTTAATAACCTTTGCGAAAAAATAATCTTATTTTCATTTGGGTACACTTCGAGAAAAAATAGTTTAAGTTGAATGGAGCTTCTGAACATGGATACATTTTAGATATTTAGGCTATTATTGTGGCTGACTTGGTACGATATCTTCGCCTTCTTCTATTTTCATTAATACCATATGTCGATCGAATATAAATTAATTAATTATTGACGTTGATAATAAATTTAATTTGAAACTAACATACATCTCTCCGTGCGTTGCTTTATGTAAAACATAGTGAAGATTTATTTAAATACAAATTAAATGTATTAATTAGAAATATATACATATAAAATCAATTTTATCGAAAAATATTGTTGTTGCTCTAAATATACCGGGATTCGAACCTGGATATGTTTCCAAATCTAGGAAGTTGCATTATCTAACTATGCTACAACGAAAGTACTTTTGACGATAAATTTTCGAACCTATGTTACACTTTTTCAAATTAATACATCTATCGTTCCATTATTTGAAAGCTGTTCATTTATTTTTCGATAAAATTGATTTTATATGTATATTTCTAATTAATACATTTAATTAATATTTAAAATATCACAGACCTATACGCTGAATAATTACAACTTCACAATGAAAATGTGTTCTCCTTAATAAAATGTATTTAATTTATGATATAATGAAATGAACACACAATGAATACACACTAGGCTTTATACATATATATATATATATATATATGCGTTGCACATTGTGAAAAGATAATTGCACGGTGCTAATGGGGTGCTGGTTATAGCCGAAAGCGCCGTAGGATATATATAGAAACCGAATGTGCCGGTCGGAGAAAGTAAGAGAAATAAAATAAATTCTCAAAAATGTCGAGTTGCTCTCTCGAATAAACGGTTTCATTCAATATAACGGGAGTTCGAAAGAACGGTCACTACCGCAAACGTAAATATCA
Organism: Eubasilissa regina; assembly: GCA_022840565.1. Classification (NCBI taxonomy): domain Eukaryota; kingdom Metazoa; phylum Arthropoda; class Insecta; order Trichoptera; family Phryganeidae; genus Eubasilissa; species Eubasilissa regina. Next base: position 13,474,192 of record JAINEB010000001.1, on the reverse strand, counting down.
ATTTGACATCTTCAATGCTGGTGATTTAATTAAAAACGTGTACGTAATGTGCCAGTATATCTTCATAAATTCTCTTTAATGGTTCAAGTCATTATTATCAATACTCTCGAATAATGTCGTACGTTTCAAACGCTCGCCAATAATACGAACCTTTCTGTAGGCTGTCTAAATATCACGTCAAGCTGTAACTAAAACGAATCGGAGTAATGTCTGTACCGTGTATAAATTTTGAAATCTTAATGACATTTGTAATACGTTTTTAAGCAAGTTCGGTAGGTATCCGCGTAGGAGAACTTTTCGGTAAGTATTGTATAATATATAAAGAATGTTGTATTTTTAATAGACAAAATATAATAAGGTAGATAAATATAATACAATACGGTTACATATTAATAATTTTTATAGGATAAATAAAACAAAGTTTTATGACACAAGTACTCTGAATAGTCATATTAATATTTACGTTATTTAAATTAAAATAATCACATTCTTTACAGGTACAAGTTATCACAAAGACGTGACTTAAATTATGATTAAAGCGATTAATTTATTAATTTTAATAAGACCTTGGTATTTATTAATCAACATATATTTTATTTGTAAATATTACAGATCGATATGTGAAATGAAATATATGTCTGTCTGTCTAGCATTGTTACTCTATAAGGTTCAACACATAGACACTCTACCCATCCCGCTGACCACTCCACCCCCGCCTACTAATATAAATATTATATTGAACGCCCTCCAAATTTTGTTCAGTCTCATTTTAAGGCCCTGAGAAAAATAGTTAACCTCATCAGACATCTCACCTTCTTCCTGCCTGGGCCAAATTTTGAATAGATCGTTACTTTTTAAGGCATATGCAAGACAATGGCTCCCCCTAAATCCTACCCTTAAATTTCAACAAAATGTGATCCGGACAACGGGCAACAACCGGGCAAGGACCTCTGATAGATCGTTAAATCCCGTTCAAAGCTAACTTATCGTAATCAAACAACAGTTAATTTAGAAATATAATATAGGTACATATGTAGACCATGTCTAAAGTAAGGACTAAAGACATAGTATCTTAAAAAACACGTTGTATTGGGTGGATGCATAAATTTGTAGCGTTTTTATATTTTTCAAGGCAACAGTGCTTTAGAAAGAATTTTTTTTGACATATGTCAACGTCATTTAAATTTTTTATAGATTCTATTTCTGGCAATTCTATGGTATTATTTTATTGAATACATTTTTAATTTTTCAATTTGTATAAAATTTTTGGAGTGTCAGGTACAAAAAAAAACCTCTCAATCCAAAAATCTTCCAGGAGTCCCCTTTAATAACGACGCTGCTCTTCAATATTGGCTTTACTTCTTCACAACTAAACCAAAGGATTTTTTCAAGCACGTAATCAAAAATCGACAGAACGTTGGGAGTCAATCGTAAACAATGCAGGATTTGATTAGTTTATATGAACGCTGCGAACTTATACATCATCTAAATACTTCAAATCAACCTTAATCTTATGCTAGAAACTCCAGTTGCACTAATGATGTGCACTCTGTATTTCCAGTAAAATCTATCGCCAGGCAATATCAAACAGCAGTCTCCTTTCGTCTAAGAAACATGGCGGACGTGTGTCAACGCCGAAACGGTACATTACGTATTTAAATAATTTTATTAAGGAGAACCCATTCTCACATAGGTCTGTGATATTTTAATTACTAATGAAATGTATTCATTGGAAAGATGTACATATAAAATTAATTTTATCGAAAAATATTGTCATTACTACCGTGATAAAGAAGATGACTTTCAAATAATGGAACAATAGATATATCAATTTGAAAAGTGTAACATATAGGTTCGAAAATTTGTTGTCAATGCACTGTGTTGCCGTAGCATAATTGGATAATGCAATTTTCCCGAATAGGAAGAGATTCAGGTTCGTATCCTGGTAGCAAAAGCAATATTTTTCGTTAAAATTGATTTTATATGTGTATCTTTCTAATTAATACAATTAATTTGTATTTAAATCATTTTAGGAATATTTTTGCTTGTGTAGTGTTTTCCGTTAATTGGTTGAGTTAGGATGTAATGAGGCAGGCTACATCCCTTATTTCTGTTAATAAATAATGTTTTCAATATTGAAAATAGATTTTATGGAAGCCTCATGTAACCCAGCAACAGCCGCGAGCAAGGAGCAACATCAAATAGCCGATTCCTGTCTGTTAATCTTTAACACAATGTGCTAATTATTTATTGCATTGAATAAATATGCTAATATTATTTAGAAATATGTGAAAATAATGTTGCATTTATTATTTTTACGAAATCTGTTGCACATGCATTGCAAAACTGTATACAAATTTTTTGTCACTAATTGGCACGATTCTATGGAGGTCTTAAATTATTTTAATGATAATTATACCTGAGAGGAAGTCACGAAATATTTACTTGCATAGATTAACTGCAGATTGTTTATATATGTAACCGCAGAATACGACATCTGTGATGGGATGAGAAGTTTTTGCGCAAAATATTATGAACTTCCGGAGAATGTGAACGTAGTGAAGTGTACTAAAAAGCGAGTGTGAGATAATAAAATATTTTAAAATATTATGACCGTACATCTGCATAATAATCCACATATTTCAGGTCTCATTACGCAACATTCGAAATATTTTAATACGCTTTCTTCGATCGTATTCAGAATACCCCGAAACCACCCTTCATTAAAAAAGGTATCCCTTTAGATACAGGGTGTTTCAGAAACAGTAGTTCAAACTTACAGTTAGAGTACATTACTGGCAACCCGTTAAGCGCCAAATCCAACGGTTATAAGTTTTTCAAACTTTTCTGATTTTCAGTATAAATGATATAAGATAAAGATATAGTAAAAAATATACTGGTCTAAAATATGAAGTTAAAAAATTGAAAAATACTGCATTTTCAGACGTATTCTAGTATAGGTTAATAATTTGAATGAATTTCTTTTACACATAAAAGATATTGCCACCACTTCAAATTAAGTCTCAGCTTCAGCGACATCTATACTATTACATGAAAAAGAAAATCAATATTTCAAAAAATGTCAATAGATGGCGGCAGCATAATTGGTAATAAATAAATGAAATGTTCCATTTTGATTTAATATATACAACTTCCAAAAATTTGATAGATGAGGTAGCGTGGGTAAATAGGTGAAAGTTACGTTGTGTAAAGTGATTAATTAAGCCAACCAATAACAGGTCGTAAGCCCTGTAATGGCCAAATCTTCCATACTTCTCATATAAAAATAATATCTTTGTCTCTGTGAGACATCTTAATCTTAAAATATTTATTTTAAAATTAGTTGTGAAAGAAAATCTGGTAGCTACATCATCACATATGTATCAAATGAGTATTTATAGCATAGCATTAATTTGTATAAAGACAGGTTGCATATTTCTCGCAATTACAAAAATTCTAATAACTTCTAAACCATTGAATTTTTGACCCTATTTGAAGCTCAATGGGTTGATAGTGATATACGCTAACCGTAGGCTCCGCTTAGACCAATGTCACTTGGACACCCTGTGTATATATTGAATGTTTTTGTACATATTCCTTATATGCAACAATAAATATGGAATATAAAGAATTTTACTAACACGATAACTCCCTTATATCTTATCAGATTTCGATCAAACTTTTCTAAAAGATGGCCATATGAATATGTCAGATAAGTTCGTTATCTCTAAGAGGCTATACTTGTAATATCTTTGAGAGATCGAGTACCTACCACAGGATACCATTGAACCAGAAATATATTTTCCTTTCACACGCCTGCAAATTCTACCTAGTTCTTGTGGCAAGTGTTGGAAGAAAGTTGTTTTCTTTCAACTAAATAATAAATAATAATTTAGGTACAGTAAGTACGTACCTAAATTATTATTACTCATCAAACATTATTTTACTATTAATCTGTGATCCTCTAAAATATTGTGTTATTAATTATTGTGAAAGATGTTGTACAGCGCTTTGCAGTGTCTACATGTTGATTCGACAAGTATGTTAATGATATTAATATTCTGAAAATTAAAAAGTCAACACGTTTTCGAATCACACAATAATAAAAAAAGATTTAAAATTAAACAGAAAAAACTATAATGACTTAAAAATAAAGACGGTAAGAATGCCGAATAATATAATTTCATTAACCTTTCTATGAAACGGTTGTATTTAAATACACTTTGGTGTTCTTAAACAGGTTCTTTGCAAATGAATAATTAAAGTAATGCACTTCCTTATTTAAGGAATTTGTTTTTTTTCCCACTCGGTTGATTTAAATTATAGTCGCACCGATGTTCTACAAGACGAATATATATGTAGATTATTCAAGAAATTAGCGTGACCTGGCGTGATAAATTTCATATTGTGCATCTAGAATGTATGCGTTATATCCTCTTCGCCTTTTCTTGTAGAAATACAATGTGCTGTGTACTTCTCAATGCTTTCCGGATCATTTAAATCTAAATCTATACAATAAAGTGATTAGTGCACAGATTAGAAGCGAATGTAGATTTTAGCGATATTTGAATATTTCCAAGAACACACAATTACTGGATTATTAACTACAAAGGCACTGTTATTAAACAAATATCAGATATCTCATAGAGACAAAGGATTTTTTTATTATATTTTGTACGTAAAAATTCAGTAATTGTGTGTTCTTGGACATATTCAAATATTGCTAATATAATATACTTGTTAAAATAAGAAAATATATTTTAAAAATTGATTTTTCAGGCGTATTCTAGTATAATATGTTAAAAAACATTTTACAGATAAAGAATGTTCCTTCAAAATATTTTCAAAAAAATCAGATGACATACGATGTTTACAAAAAAAATTAAATGAATTTCAAATTTGGTCCATAGAAGGCGATGGTGTAGTGGTTCTCGAAGCGAGTACTAACATATATACAACTTTCAAAAATTTGATAAATATTGGTAAACGTTTTATATATATGTATGTATATATAAAGTGATCACTTAAGCCAGCCGAAGACAGGTCGTAAGCCCTGTAATTACCCCATACATCCATATATTTTCCATTAGACAGAATAGACATATAACAGAAAATAGCTTTATCTCTATGAGATATCTGATATTCGTTGAATGTAGATCTCTTTATAGAATAGTTGATAGAATTAGGAAATAGTCGCTGAGTTGGTTTGGATATGTGGAACGTGTAAATGAAGAGATGATTATGAAGAAAATATACGAGGCAAGTGTAGTCTGCGATAACGGCCTTGTCAGAAGCTTCAACAATTGACAAGTGTGTATGAGAAGACATATGAAAGTGAACGAAGCAAGAGCAACATGCCAGAACGGAAGAGTGTGACGTTTTATCCTCTCCCCCTACCTCTGCAGAGACCTCGTGATGATAAGTTATGTTTATATTTCCACACCTTCTCAATTATTGACATTATTAAAATAATTCTCTTAAATTTTTAAATATTCCATCTCATTAGAATAAGTAATTTACACACGAGGAAGGACAGCGGTAATTTATTATTCTAGAGAATGTAGTGCATGATATTACATACGTGTAATAATACAATGCCCATTACATGTCAAGCTTTTGCGGTTGGATCTAGTGTCTGTAATGTCAACCCTTGAAACCAAAGCTCAATTCCACTAGCAGCCATTCAGGTCAATCATATTTTGCTAACGGTTTGACGTAAAATTATTAAAAATATTACTTTTATATTATATAATAAAAATTATATAACTTTTTTAAATGTTAATATAATATAGATACGAGCAGACACGATATTCATATTTAATATTTATTTAATATATATAAAACATAGTTCATAGTGCATATCGACTGTCTAACTAGGAGATTCCTGTTTGAAGTCAATCAACTTTTTTTAACAATCGTTATAAATTTTTATATATTCTAATACTTATGTACATAATTGTATACTTGTCTTTTATTACTTTATTATTTTACAACTAACGCATACCAAATAAAATAATATTTTTTTAAATATATATGTAGGTATATAAATAAATTATATATTAAATTAATTATGAATACGGAATACTTATCAAAAATTTGAGTTGAACTTCAATAACTTATGTAATTTTCTGTATACCTAGTAAAACCAGCGCATGGCGTCTTTTTCTGACCTTTTGTAATCCATTCAGAGTCTAATATCGACGTCAATATCGCTAATGATTAACCCTGATAATATACTATGCGACTAACTTCAAAACGTTGACAAGCAGAGCTGCGTATTTTAATACGAACAACCAGGAATTCCTACGAACGTATAAAATGTTTATAGAAATTTCGTAAACGTTTTAATAACTCGTTAATATATCTGATGCGCTTAAATATTAAATGGGGAGATTGAGTCCTTGCATTCACTCTGCATAATCATGTTAAGCTCGTGAATTTAATATAACTGTGTGGAAAATTAATTTCAATAATATTCTTATTATGTTAATTTATACTGTCGGTCAACATTGTCGGTAAATTTGAATGCACATTTCATTAGCTCTGACGTAACTCGAACACGCTGCAAAATACCTTGATGTGCACACACACATTAATAATGCGTAGATTATTTCGTCACAAATCAATAACAGCCGCCATGCATTGTCGGATTTGTACAAGGTTTTTACTAAACCAGTTCCAAATTTCCCAAGTCTAAATCTAGTCATGACTTCTAGAATGATAATAAGCGAAAACAGTGTCGAAAATTTTAAAATATTTGGACACCTTGAATAAAATACTCTTGTAATAAATGTAGAAACTGTACGCTTTGACGAATTACGATACCTGTAATATCGATCGTAATAATCTCGAGCACTTTCTTCGGTTAATTTCTCTGAGCAGAAAGTGAAGAAATATCGGTCACTGCAAATTTGTTTTCATCTAGATTATTGAGTTAATTGAACACGTTTTTTTAAAAAGTTACAAAAGTGTGTACTTTTAATATATCATTTTATGAAAACTCAGTACTTATAATATCCATTGTAATAATATCAAATAATAATATATTTTAATACGAATTAAATGTATCAATTAGAAAGATATACCGCCAAAATATGTTCTGAAAAACTGCAACTTCACAATAATAATGCGTTCTCTTTATTAATCTATTTGCTAAATTTTTTTAAGCTGAATGTGAACAAGGTCATTGCGAGTTTTTTTTTTTTTTTTCATCTAGACTACATATTTAATTGAACATGTCACCAGAATTAGCAAAAGTACGCATTTATAAATATACTGTTTTGTGAAAACTTACATGAAAACTCGCATCGTGAAAATACAGTATGACAATCCAAAAACACTGTAGTTCAATGGCACAAAACATTCAACAGTGTTCACTTAAATTATTTCATGTGTGTGAAACGCATTTCATGTTATTTTTTCTGTTCCGCTGCGTAACCACAACGATTTACATTTTCTCGCAAACTGATCCCAATTTTCACGGTCAATCAACTTTTCGGCGACGAGCGAGCACTGTCGCCGTATTTTGAAACATCGGCAGCGCTAAAAAATGTATAATACGTGAAGTATCGTGTTATGGTTATGATTACATCGCGTTTCGAAAATAAAAGTGGATTCACTCATTTGACGCGCGCGGATGGCTCGAACCAATATTGAGCAGCACGGTCCGCCGCGTAGCCGCGAGCTTCGGGAAAATAAACGTCTGGAAAAATTCGCAGCGCGCGTCCAAGCGTGACGCTTCGCGGGGGCACTAGCGGCAGATCTCTCCGCCTGCGGAGTCAGCTGTCAGAAAGAGACTGTCGGAGTTTCCCTTGCGGTGCGGGCTTGACGAAGGTTTGCTCCGGTTCGCATTCGACCACCTCCAAATACCTCGCGACTGCGAATGCAACTGCCCGAGATACGACCACCGGCACTTTTCATAAAGCACTCTGCGGGTACGGTGGCCGGCGAGTGTCAGAACACGCGGGGTTGTGTAAAAGTGGACACCGCACTTATCCCCTCCCTCCTGTGCCAACCGAAGGAAACCGTGGACTTAAACTAAGCGCCGAGATATTTCAACCATACGTTCTCGAAATGTGGTGTTTATCCCAGGCAAGCTTTGCCCGAGCCTGAAGTGTTATATATTCATATATTATGTATTAAATTTTTACATCTTTTTAACTACTTTGATTGTTTGTTTCAATTTTCCCAACTAATATTCTCACTCCTATATTTCTGAGAAGTGCTGTCTCTCTCATCATCAGAGACTGTTTATACTATTCATACAATGTTCAATTGTGAAAATAAAAGTAACATTTTTTTTTCATTTACACGGTTTCATATAAACATATATTAGGTTAATCACTTATATTCACATTTTATATGTACATAATACAATTAATGTGATAAGTGCACTTTATACACAAGATCAAAAAAAAAATCTACAAAATTTATGATGTAGAAACTGGTCATGAGTCAAACTGAATTATTTTAACCTTGATTGTGAGTGAGATTTTGAGATTTATATTCGATTATAACTATGATTAGTAACTCATTATTCATTATTCGATGGATTTACTATTAACCTGACCGATGGAAACTAAACCTCAGTTAAAAAACAGTTAAATCTCAGTTACCAATCATTGTTACGACTGAATATTCATCACATAAGCGCATCCAAAATAATAAAGAATCTTCTTAAGTCGTCAATAATTTTAGAAAAAATATAATATTATTTTCGTTAGACTAACCTACCCAAACATCTTTTGAAATACTTTATACTTGAAATAAATACAGTTGAACCTCTATATTCGTCATTGATCCGTTCTTGAGGGCCCGGTGAATATGTAATTAGACGAATATAGAAACAGTTTTATATAACAGAATATATAACTGTAATTCAATTAATTCATTCCCAGCCTCTAAAAATAGTACACAAATGAATAAATTTTATGTCAAAACTTTGCCTTTTTTATAAACTGAGGAGACATGTTACTAATATTTAGAAGACAATTTAAAAATCAGGTAAGCTTAATTCTGGTGATGGTTTTCATTTGCCGATAATTCAGTAGCACTCGATTTAACAAAGAACTTGCCCAATGTTGCCTGTTTTTTAAAACCTTCATGAAGTAGTCAATCACATTACCATTGAATCCATTTATATTTTGGTTAACTATGGCAACATTTGGGTTCCACTTTTTGGCCATATGCTGCGTTATAGCCCAGTTAGACAGCATTGCCGAGCGGTTGAAATGACAAATATAGAAAATATTAGCGAAGATGGAAATACGACGAATTTCGAACCAGACGAATATAGGGGCTGACAAATATAGAGGTTCCATTGATTTTGTACAGGTAGTAAAAGAATCTTACCCAAGCGCCTCTTGAAACCTAGTAAATCCGTGTTGAATACATGTATTTATTTCATAAGATCATTCGCCAATGAATGCATCCGTGTAATAATGGAATATGTGTGATCTATTATGTTTCAAAAATGATTTCCCTTACAAACAACTTTCCAATCAAAGACGATATTTTCCTTTGGGCTATTTTGAATGCGAAGAAATCATAGTCTAAAAGAGAGAACGATAACAAATGGTTCTAATAATTACTCTCATGACTGTTTTCCTATGTAAATAATATATTTTATAAAACATTTCTTACATTGAAATTATTAAATATAATTAAGTTCGAGTTTCTAATGATAAAAATTTCTAACTAAGTTAAAATTACACCATTTCCGTAGACATAAAGTATAAAGCGCCGCACTCTACTTGACACGCACGCTCGGTGATTGTCGAGGCTTCTAATATTTTATTCTTCCGGAATTTAATAAAAGAATAAATGGTCTCGTGTTTGTCAAATTAATGATAATTGTGGAATTAAAAATTAACATTTTCAATTGCAAGTCTTATAATATTTTTAATACATCAATATTTTACTAAAAACCTTTGGATATATTGTATAACAATAACTTATTTTTTCGAAAACTGTTCATATGTTAATCAACACAATAAATCAAACACGATTTTTTTTGTTTCTATATTTAATTTTAACAAATAATTGAATGATCGTTTCGGCTGTCTAAGCCATTACCAACTGATAAAACACAGAACAGTGTGATGAGCTTATACACAAATTTTGTTATAAAGTTGGGTATTACATATTAGATGATTCTAATACAACATTCCCTTAATGCTAAAATTGACAATGTTGGAAATACCAAGGATATACGTTATACATTTATACGTTATCAGCAATGTAAGTCCCGTTGCACAGTATACAACGGATCCGAGCACTATTCAATAATTTCAAGATTTTCTTATGTACTCGTATATATTTTTTTAAGGAGAACACATTTTTGTTGTGAAGTTGGATTTTCAAAACAAAGTTCTGTGTATAAATGTAAATTAAATGAATCAGCTAGAAAGATGTACAAAAAAAACTTATTTATCGAATATATATTAAATATAGCATCTTTGAATTATATTTTATTTATATTAATCTACTATTAACCTCAAGCAAAATATTAGCTATTTTAAGATAAATTAATATTAAGTTTTATTATATTTTGATATTTCTTATATATTTTCATTGTCCACCTTGATACGGCCTTAATTTAGTGATGTGGACAAGAACACGATGAAGCTGTATTAAAAAATAAAATAGAATGAATACTTTAAACTCAATTAAATTAAAATAAAATCTTAATATGCCTAATACTTTATAATTCGCGGATTTTTATCAGCGGTTTCGATTATCCGCGGTCGAGTAATGATGCTCACAAAAGTTATTATAAACATGAGTATGAAGGCTTCGATATTATTGATTCCACGGACTTAAGAGTAGAAGAAATGGTCATAGAAAAAATTGATTACTGATCTGCAGAAGAGTAAATTGGAAGAGGAAATAGAAGTGGTAAAGCCGATTTGTTAGATAGTCAAGTAGAATAAAGTATGTTTTTTTGGAAGGTAGTGTTGAATAAAAAAAAAATTTGCTGATCAACTAACTAACTGAGTTGTAGATTTAGACTTTTTATAGAAAGAGCACTGAAGAGTAAATGTTTAAATAGCTTCTTGAATCTTACCAGGAAATTCGCAGAGAGCTTGAGAAAACAAAGAAACAAATATCAATCACAATTTTTTTTCACTTTGTTGATCTATATATCTGCAGTATATGTCTAATAACTATGTATCTGTAGTATATGTCTAATAACTATGTATCTGCAGTAGATGTCTAATAACTATGTATCTGCAGTTGATGTCTAATAACTATGTATCTGCAGTAGATGTCTAATAACTATGTATCTAATAACTTATAAAGTTGTACAAAATCTTCTGCTATGTGTAGGTAAATCGGGAAAGTTAGTGTACATAACCCCTGTTTTTATACGGACGCCTGGTCTTTTCATCCGCGGTTTCATTTTCCGCACCGTGTTGGTGGAACGCAGTCGTAGATAAAAAGGGATTATTATTCTTCGTTCATTCGACATCACGACATAAACATTAAATAATGCTATTGTTATTGGTTTATTCATGGTTATCAAGCTATGCAATCCATTAATTTACACAAGTAAATATAGTGTAATAAAATCTCACTTTCACTATTTAATTATGAAACGGAAATGTCAATAAAGCATAAATATACAATACAATAATGACTAATAAAAAATAACAAATATATGATTTTTTATTTACCCCTCTCTGTTTCTTTCTTTTCGTCTATGTATTATATAAAAATAATCAATTCTATTTTGAACGTTCGAGATAAATGACAGCGTGACCTACAAAAAACGATATAATAATTTTATTTGATTAACAGGTATTTTTTTTAAAGTTGGGGAATGCTGGAAAGTTTAGAGGCACTACTGCCTTTTGTTGAACCGGAATTAGAATTTGATTGGAAAGACTGTGTTAAAACAGATAAAGGACAAGCGAATGGACATGATCTTTATACAGAGCGTTCCAATTGTCCAACATTGGAAAAATATAATTTATTAGATTTTATTCATTTATCTATTTCATCGATCATTCATTCATTCATCGATTTCATTTATTTTATAAATTTATACAGCCTTATTGACACTTTAATCAAATTTTCGAATAAATTTAGATTTTTGACTAATTTTTAAAAAATTAAAATAAATTTTAAAAATGCAAGTAAATAAAAGTACAATACAAATATTCTGAAAGAAATATCACTAAAATTTAAATAAAACTACACTACTAATAAGTGTGAGTAATACCACACGTAATATACATACTGTAACAGTGTATTGATGCCACTCTACGTTTTAATTAGTCAGTGGACGGGGTGGAGTTGTCGTTTGAAATTAGTTAAAAACGCGGTATCCATAAAAAACTGGTCTAGTACAGCCATCTGTCACATTATTTGTTGAATTTGTGTGATAATTAACTTGGTGTTTATTTGGAAAAAACACATTTATTTGGAAGTAAAATATTATTTAATAAATCTTCAACTCCCGATTGATTCGGATGAGATTCGAAAATTTCTTTAGATTCACAAAATATTATTAAATATATTATGTTAGTTATTATTTATTATTTTAATGAAACAGGTTATTAATGACCCTAATAGATAGTCCTATAAAGTACAATATGAAGATAGAACAGACAAAAAGCGTAAAGACGCCACGTTGAAATAAAACATCTTAAAAATGCGAAAGCTAAAAAAAATGAAATGTTCCAATTGACGATTTTTTAAAATGAAAAATTATTAACATTATTAAGTAAAATAAAAAATATAGTTTACAATTTTTTGTGATCAAAAAGTTAGAAATGTAAAAATACTACAAAAATTAAATTACATTAAAATATCTGAAATATAATTTATACAGTATAAAGTGCATGACTTCCAAGGTCAATGATATTGGAAGACAAAATTTACTTTAAATTGGGTTGTCTACATTCAAGGGAATTAATACGAAGTTTTGTAATTTTTAAAATAAATACATAATTATATTACTTTTTTATCAAGTAGTACAAGAGTAACTTACCTATTTAAAAAGTCATACTGTATTGATTGAATCAAGAGTACATAGACTGAACCAAGGCGGGCAGCTGTTAAAATTTTCGTCTGATCACAATGGCCTCAAACAGCTTAAAATATCTAGTGTAGTATTTGATACTAGTAAGTAGTATACTACAGAGAGTGCGTTATCAGATATAATCCAACGCCTTTCCAAGGTTCTTTTTTGCGCACTTTTAGATCAAACATTACATTAGGAACCTGGCGAGTAAATCGGTTCACCGGATACGTGAACATTTCACGAATGCTACAAAGTAATCATTATAATATTATATTCTATAACATTGTAGTTTGTTTTGATAGATTATCGAACATAAGTAGGTTATTTTAGCACATTATGGGTATACGTACAGGCAATTTTCGACTTATAGTATACTTTACTATACTAGTAGTACAACTAGTATAGTATACTTTAAGGCTTGCCTTTCAATAATAATTCATATTTTTTGCGTTTTTTACTAAAATGTGTTTTTTCATTAATCATTTATATCAGAAGTTATACACTAGATTTGACTTTTGTTTAAACTATTACTCAGATAAGACCTTTACACTAATGAAAAACTAATAAATTGAATGTTATTTGTCATAATTAAACAAATTATTTTAAATAATATATTGTGTTTATTTACATGTATAATATTTTGGAGAGCTTTAATAGATACTAATTAGATGTATTAATTATAAATATATACATATAAAATCAATTTTATCGAAAATTTCGATATTCGAACCTGGATCGGAGAAGGTGCATTATCCAACTATGCTACAGTGACATTATTTTTGGCGACAAATTTTACGACGTAAAAACAAAGTAGAAGGATTCATATAATGGAACGATACATGTATTAATTTGAAAAAGTGTAATATACAGGTTCGAAAATTTGTCGTCAAAATAATTTCGCTGTAGCATAGTTGGATAATGCACCTTCACCAGTTTGAAAAGAGATCTAGGTTCGAACCCCGGTGGCGCACCAACAATATTTTTCGATAAAATTGATTTTATGTGTATATCTTTTTAATTAATACATTTAATTAGTATTTAAAATAACTTCACAATAAGAATGTGTTCTCTTAACAAGCTTTAATAGAGACTAGATATTTTCGTAAATTGAATATTTGTAATCTAAATATTGCCTGTAACCTATTACGTACAAGATATATGGATAGCAATTACATACAAATGGATAACCCCACCACGTAAACACTATCTATAAATAAATCATTATTGACCATGACAATATGATTCGTAAATAATAATTATTTAATATTATACTCAAGTTAATATACTTTATTTTGTTGTAAAGTATGAACATTGAATCAATTATATCAAAAGTATAAAATAATCGTGTTATACCACAAAGTTGCCGCCATGTCAATTAATGAAGGATAATACTTATTTTGATTTATAACAAATTAATTCAATGAACGCTTCAACACTCAAATGAAATAGTTCAGCCAATTTGATGATTTTTAAAATTCAGAAATAAACGCATTATTATCTTTAATTAATAATATTAAAATTAAAAAAAGATTTAATATCTTTGTGAGCAGCATATAGTTAGTAACACATGTGTGTAAATATATATGTATAAATGAGCAATGAAGCCAAACACAATTTCGCAAATTCAAAAATATACGCAGGTTACCGAAACCATGGAATATGTTACAATTTTGTTTCAAATCTCTTCGTTTTAGGTTTCTGAATATTTACAGTAGTTTTCACTCCATCATTTTAAGTAAACTCTTATTTAGAGAACTAAATATTGCCCGTCATTAATGACGGGAAATTAACCTTATTTTTTTTTAAATCTATAATTCGAATTAATATACTCATATTATATCATTTAAATTTTGTCTTCCGTTGTTAAAGAGTATCTATGCAAGTACCTGCTCATTTATATTGTTGATAACGATGTTTTACATTCTAAATTATTAACAGGTACGAAATCTGCTATTGTTTATAATTATTTATGTATGATTTCGTTGCTATGCGACACAATGCGGAATCGCGGAGGGACGGAAGGCTATTTATAAATGTAAGATTGCAAAACGAGTACCTAAAACTATTTTATATACTACATCTGTCTACAGCTAATGGAATAGATATGAAGAAATCAGTACGTGTTTTTTTGAAGATTTTATTTACTTACCTGAAGAAGTTTCCTCCTCTTCGCAACCTTTCATTCATTCATGACATCCCTGACAGCCTTTTCTATTTAATTCGATCCTGGGCGATGCGATCGAGCTGGATGCCTTACCGAGTAAATTGAAATGTTTACAGATTCCACTAAACCATCGTTATTGCGATTATCCCCTCCACTATCTGCCCTCAATTTATCTAAGTATCGCAAGCTTCTGCATTATTTTTATCTTTTTATTCCCATCAACACCCTTGTGGGCTTTTACATAAGAATAAAAATTTTAATATAACAATACATTTTTAATTAACATTTCAATATAACCGTTTAAATATAACATAAAAATAAGTATAATTTACATACCAATATTTCTTCAGTTCAGGTATGCTCCTGTAACGAAAAATATCAACGAAATTCAACTTGTTACCGAGCCGATGCATCCGCGATATTAACGAGTTAACAGCATAATTATTTATATGTGTACTAACAAAGAACACTTCACCATGTGAAGTCGGTACTTTAAACGAAACCATTTGTATCAACTCAGGGCAGTCCAACATGTCATTGATAATTTTATATAGATATACTATATCGCTCACATCTCTTCTCCGGGCTAATTTTTTCAAATGAAGTACTCATTAAATAATCGTAATTTATATTTTCTATCGGAATATGCAATTTAAAATTGATAAATCTTACAGTTATGTTGCACTTTTTAGATTTTTATAATATGTGAGCCATAGTACGGAGACCACAGAGTGGAGTTAAATTTCAGCGTACTTCTTACAATAGATGTATATAAAGTTGTTAGAGAGCGGAGCGAGATAAAGTTTTTGACTGTCCTTAACACAAATCCTGAGGATTTATATCAAATTTATTATCAAAATTATACTATTATAGTATCGATGGATACGCAAATAGAAAAAAAACGAAATAAAATCACGATAAATCATTAACATTACTAAACAGCCGTTTGGTTAATCAGTGTAGAATGAAATCGTACTTAAAGGTATACCTTGACTTGGTACTTTCTAAAGCCGTTGACTTGGACTTGAATGTTTTTCAAGCTTTCGAAAATTATGCAATAATTTCGTCATCTATCCTCGTCTTCTATTCGTAAAAATTAATTGATCATTTTAACATTGCGTTTCAATATATATTATTATTTTTTTGTTATTAGTTTATATTTTTTTCTAATGAATTTGTTCATATTTTAATTAAATTTGTTTATAAATATAAATTTAATATTTTAATTCGAAAGATATACATATAAAATCAATTTTATCGAAAAATATTGTCGTTGCACCACCGGGAGTCGAACCTGGATCTCTTTCCAAACCGGGGAAGGTGCTTTATCCAACTACAGCGACAATATTTTTAGCGACAAATTTTCGAACTTATATGTTACCTTTTTGATATTAATACATTTAATCGTTCCATTATTTGAAAGAGCCATCTACCTTATTTTTACGGAATCTCAAATACCTTTGAGTAATCTGATAGCTGACGCCAGAATAATCAAATCATTTTTATTAAATTTTGGAGACATTGACACAACTTTATTATTAAGAAAACACATTTTTATTGAAAAGTTGTAATTATTCAGAACACAGGTCTTGAAGTTGTAATTATTCAAAACACAGGTCTTGAAGTTGTAATTATTCAGAACATATTTTAAATATGAATTAAATATATTAATATATAATAATTACAACTTCACAATAAGAATGTGTTCTCCTAATAAATTTGTTTATATTTGGGAAGTATGTTTATTAGGGACGGTAAGGCAAAGATGATGGTGCTCAAATGCTAAATTTGTTACATGAAGTGAGACTAGCGATGCATAATGGAATGTTGGTGCCAACACTAATACGTGCAAGTGAAATCTGGAATTTGCGAACAAATAACCTAGGCAGGTGTGGTGGAAGACATCAGGAATAGAGGGCGTCCCCAAAATACCTGGCATAATCAGAAAACATCAACAACCGAGGAGTATGCATGAAAGTGTGTATGAAAGTAGACGAGGCAAAAGTGGTATGCCAGGACAGAAGAGTGTGGCGATCAATCCTCTCCGCCTAATTCTGCGGAAACGGCGTGGTGGTAAATTAATTAAATAGTAATATTTTACATGATATGATCTGATGTTGAATAAAATTATCGTGTTCATCCCTTAATACATTTCTAATATTGTAAAACAAGGAATTATTTTCCCACCTCTTTTTTCACATCTCACAAAAAAATTACAAAAATTTTTCAAATGATACTCCCAGATATGATTTTTTTTTGTGGTGAAACTTCACTCTCGCGCCTGTAGATTTGACAGTAAAGGTTGATATACATCAGTTGGTTATTCTGTTTTGCATACAATAAATATGTGAAGCTCTATCGCCTGCATAATCAGCAACACCGTCGACGGCCCCTGAACGCACCTTGCAGATACCTGGGTATAAAACTATGCTCTCATCGGCCTCAAAATCACTCCCGATACCGACCCCAAAATGTGCTAATACAATGCCCCCACAGCCGTCCGGAAGCCGGCCCGTGCACATCACTCCTTTCGCGACTGCCTTTCCGTCAAGATCTCTAGTAAACGGTCCTCGTTGCAGATATTTATTTCATATATTTCTAACTGTAACTGTGTGCGACCAACAATAAACTGTAATTAATTTCTCTTTTTCATCCTACTCTGGCCACACACACACATACATTCACCCACATACTCTCAGCGATCATATTCAATAGCACAACGTGGCGCTGGATAAAATATATGTGAGCACCAGGCGCTCACACATATAATCTTCTGATTCTTACAATATATAAAATCCATAACTTATCATAACATTAAATCATAGCCGTATTCGCTCACATTACCTACAAAGATACAAAATACTACTAATAATAGTTTGCTCCGCACACAACTATTTCCTTAACGCGAGTTCGCTTCAAAAGACCCTACTGGACCAGTAAAGTGTTATCTTAGAAATTAGTATGGTAATAAGCAGGGGCGTGCACTCCATATAATCAAAAAAGCTGTGCATAACCATAATTTCTGCAAAATTACATATTTATTTGATATATTACGTATTAAGTATATAGGTCCACGCGCAAATAATTCAGAGTTCGCGTGTTAAAGTTTTAACTAGAATTATATAGCGAATGACTTATAAAGCTGCACATGTAAATTCTACCCAAACGTATATAAATCAAACGTAATACTCGCGACTTTCGCGCCGCGCGTTGTTCCGAATACACGTCTTCGCTTAAACAGACGTGTTGCAAAACACTACAAGAGTGTATTTGAAGCGGACTTGAGTGTATATGTTCCAATAAACTTTAAATATTGTATTATTTTAGATTATACAATATTTTAAGATCTTCACTTAAAAACTTTAAGAATTTCTCAAGAATAATACAAATAATTTTGATACTTTTCTAGAACGGAAATTAACTCACACATGTATACTTTCACATAAACATGCTTCTGATAAAAGTATTTATTTTATATGTATACAACTTCTAGTGACACTTGACACGTGACCCAGCCGCGCCGACTACCACTGTGCTAGACAACGCGCGACCTGCACTAACACTGCATGTCCTCACATCGCACTTCCGAGGAAAACTACAATAGTAACCTCCTAATGTATTGCTCATTACGAATATAATAATAAAACACCTTTAAATATAATAAAGCAATCATTAGGAAACATTAATTTCGAGTAGAATAGACCGGAGCAGCTCGGCTCGAGATATCCTTTCAGTTTCAATTAAAGCGACAATACAGCCAATCGTATTTAAACAGCATCAATATTAGCAGCAGTCCACGCCTAGTGCACGCCACTGGTAATAAGAAATAAACTGTTTCGCTTTAATCTTTTCACATCAAGGGTATCCGTGTCCTAAATTCATTATGTGAAACTAAAGCAATTATTGAATTAAAAACTAATTTAATGTATTAATTATAAATATATACATATAAAATCAATTTTGTCGAAAAATATTGTTTTTGCGCTACTGGGATTCGAACCTGGATCTCTATTTCCAATCCGGGGAAGCACAATATTTTTCGACAAAATTGATTTTATATGTATATATTTATAATTAATACATTAAATTAGTATTCAAAACATCACAGACCTATGTTCTGAATAATTACAACTTCACAATAAGAATGTGTTCTCCTTAATAATTATTGAATTAATTACGGATATGCAAATAGATTTTATAAAGTCCAAACAAGTATCAGATCTAAATATCTCTATACAGAAACATATTAACATGTGAAATAAATCACACAAAAGGTGGAAATAATATTTACAATAAAATTAAATTATTTATTAAGAAAGATGTCGAACTTTCGTCACAAAATAAATACTTTATTCTCGGTATCCTTTGACCTATTACGATTTTCTAGATAACAGTAACTGCTGATGTAGTAACAGTAACATCTGTAACGGATGCAGGTGTAAACTAAAATGAAGGTGAATAATAAGCATTGCACAATCTTTAATATTCGTACGAAATATGCCAGGTAATGATATAATTTTGTCTACCTGGCTAAAAATATACTTTAGTTGCGGTTATGTAAGTATATTCAGATATCTTAAAATTAAAACCGAGTAGGCACAATTAGAACTATCTGGTTGTCTAAAATGTGTAAACATCGCATACGTGGTTATGTGTTCAGTTAACTGCGAAGGAAACAAATTATGAAAATAAATCACATTTTAAAAATTCAAAAACCATCGCTTAACATTGTACTTTGAGTAGGTAGATATGAAGTACATATGTGTTATTTCTTTAATTCTATTTTTTAGATACATAGGTGTATCATGTAGGTACTGACTTACTTAGGTACATATTTTAATTTTCGAACCTGTGGGTGTTGACTTTTTGATCATATGAATTTCTAAAAAATGGCAAACCTAGGTTTGACGTTTATGGGTATTGAATAAAATATATAGTCGCCATGGTAATAAGTATGACGTGTTTCTTTTGTCGCTGTATAGTCACATTTTTTCTGAAATAATTCTAGTACAATTCTTTTTGGGAAATCTTAAGATAACTAAAATATTTTTTCAATTTGATTGATATAATTTTGTACATCATTGTAATATTCTAAATGAAGGTGATGCTTAGGTATACCAATTCGATAGTGAAGGGTTTTCCAACTAATTACTCATCAATTTTTTAGTACCTGTTTTATCTTCTGACTACGTGCATCTTTCTCCTCGCCATTTCTCACCACCTCCGCGGAATAAATATCGGATATTCACCAAAAACCGCTCACACCCAAAGTTGCCTTAAACCTCCCATGATTGAATTATTGAGTCCGCGTGGTTCCATAATTCGTTATCTGGGTACATTTAAAATAAATACCAGATATCTACAATAAAAAAAACAATTCAAAATTAAATTCACTATCTTGTTAGTTAATCTCATTATTGGGTTCCAACAATGAATTAACAAAGACAAACAGATCGGTACCATACAGATACCTACATGAAATAGTGCACCAAGACACTAGAATCAATCAGTTTTATAATAATTTAATGTTAACAAAATTTATAATTTATCTATAATAAAAAATAATAGTAGATGGCTTTCAAATAATGGAACGGTAGATGTATTAATTTATAAAATGTAACATATGGGTTCGAAAATTTGTCGACAAAGGTATCGTCTGCTGTAGCATAGTTGGATAATGCACCTTCACCTGATTGAAAAGAGATCCAAGTTCAAAACCCGGTAGCAACAACAATATATTTTTCGATAAAATTTATTATATATATATATATATATATATATATATATATATATATATATATATATATATATATATATATATATATATATATATATATATATATATATATATCTTTCAAATTAATACATTTAATTAGTATTTAAAATATCACAGACCTATGTTCTGAATAATTATAACTCCACAATAAGAATGTGTTCTCCTTGATAATTAATAAAAAATAATGCTTTGTTAAAAAAATGTTGCCCTGCGGTCTTAGGAAGGTTCTTTAAATCTGCGGATTTGGATATTTAGATGCTACTGATTATTAATTCCAAAAATATCGCACCATTGCAAAAAATGTTATTAGGTACTTGATTTTGAGTTAAAATCTCCGGCTAAGGAAGTCATTTGATATTATGCTTACCTATACTTAATATCACACAAAAATATTTTACATAGATTTTTTTTAATTCATAACTAATATAAACTTATGATTATGAGAGCAGACCCATGCAACCTTCCATACCAAATTTGCTTTCATTAATATAAAATTCATTAATATTAAATAATTTGTATAGCGCCGTTTTCGTAAAAACCTTCATCTCAAGAACACTTCATTGTTTTATGATTTAGTTAGTTAATATAGTTTTATGATAACGCACATGATTGTGCATAATATAACGAAATAAAATATGTTTGTATTTCTTTTGGTCTTAGAACACGGAAACCTTACCCACTATCGAGTACCATCTGTCCCTGGATACGGTACGGTATATTTGATGTTCGTTTGTGTCCGATCAATTCGTACCATGTATTATGTATGTATTATAGTAGTGTGTGCCAATACTGCAAACAGGTAATTATACATAGGGACAAATGGCTTTCAATAGACCGCTGCAGGAATACTCTCAAATACACATATGATGTAGACAAATAATGTAAAAAGCCACCAACCAAAATAATGATTCGGTATCGTCTCAACGATCATTCCATTGATAGTGAAATGTTTACGAATATTATAGGTACAATACAGGTATGTATTAAGAACGTTTCAACTTCCTTAACAGTATTTCATTAGCAAAAAATACTAAAAAATGAAATGTTCGCGGTTAAAAAAATATTTAAAAAAAACTTGAACATTCTCTTTTTTCAAACATCTTACTTTTAAATTTCACTAAATCGCCAAATACTGAATAACCGGTATTTGACGAAGCGTCTGCATTTGACGTTCTGCAATTTCTAACAATCGAGTGAATTGTTCATTTTCAACAGTCTAAGCTTTATTTTAAAACAAGAAAGTTCTTCCTCCATGACAAGACCGAAGCAATAAAAGAAACATATCGAAGAATAGAGGAATTAATTATCGCAACGAATAAACGTGAGACAGTATTCAAGTATGAAATTAAAAACGAGCGAAATTTAGCTAATTATTGTGTGAATTAACTAATAAATTGAAATAATAAATTGACTCGTCACTGGGAGTGTCGAAGAGCAGCGACCCAGAGAACGGACTCCATCGAGTTAGTCAAACTAAATAAAGAAGATAACCAGCATCTCACTAAGCACAGGAGAGTGAAAAGAATATTCCATGCAGTGGCGTATCTAAAAAATTGTGCCCTAATGCAAATTGGAAAAAGGCATTGAGCCACGATGCAGAATGAAGGGGTCCCGATCAATGTTTCTTCTAAGTTTGGATCACGGTGTGTGCGTAAAAAATATTTTATGCGCTGTGCAATTTATGCGCCGGGGGAGAAAACAAGAAAAACTACCATACAGTATGAGACCACTGGTAGAGCAAGGGTTGACCACATTACTAAGACAAGAGAACTGATAACAACTATCAAGGAAAGCTTGGACACTTTGGACACATTCTCCGCAAAGAGAAATATGATATTTTATAACTCACTATGCAAGGAAAAATAAAAGACAGTAGAGGCATAGATAGAAAGAGGTTCGCCGGGGATCTTATACAGGATAAATCAACATACTGCAGCATGGTTGCTAACCTTCGATGGAAGGCGGCACATGAAGAAGTCTTCTTAAAAATTGTGCACGCCCTATATTTTTCTGCATGCGCTATGATGCCAAATCGAATGCGCGCGCACACTATGTAACACAGAGGTAACATTAGTCCCAGTGTATATGTATTGTATGTAAGATATTGTAATATTATTACTACATGATTTATTCAATCAATAAAGGATGTCCCAATAAGAGCAGAAAATTTCAATTTTAAATAAAACAGTTTTTTTCGAGAAAATACCGAAAATTTGATTTAATAATAATGTAGATATTTGGGAATTGTGTATGGAACGATACATCTGATAAATGCCCTCTTCAACTTTACTGGCATATTTGCGTTCTTTTGACGAAATTTACAATCACGGTTTGGCATAACCGTGGCTGGATTTCAGTAATACAGCATCTAATCTTCTCCTTCAAGGCTTGGATGGTCGTGGGCTTGTTGACATACACCTTTGACTTCAAAAAACCCCGGAGAAAGAAGTAGAAATACGTTAAATCGGGCGGCTAATTTTGGTCACCCAAAAGAGAGATTACACGATGATGAACTCTCTTCGCTGTGTATGGATTGTAGTAGGCTTGAGTTATTGAGTCAGTTGGATTTTGTAGGCATGAAGATGTTAATCTAACGTGAGAATACACTCCATAGTGCTTCTTGAAATGTTCAACTACGATGCCGAATGGATGTTCCCGAACTCTCGGCCATATTCTGACGAACAGCCGTGATGTTTTTTGCTAAACGACCTGGACGAACACGTGTCGTTGATCTGACGTCATTAATCAATCCAATTGAATTGATGAATTTTGATTACACTTGAAATATTTTGATTACCAAAAATTGGATGCAATTTTTAAAAATAATGTTTACCAATAAAAATGTGTTGTTTCTGTCCATTCATTTTTAATAATGGCATACTGTCTACTATTGAGCTGTCATAATAGTTTTACTGTCAAAGCAAAACATCAAAAATGGCGCCAAATTTAAATTTTCCGCTCTTGTTGTAGCTTCCGCTCTTTAGTAAGAATAGAATCGGCTTCTTGTGTCCTATAATATTTATACTTTTATGTAAAATAAATGTATATTTTGGGCACTCGCGTGCACCACAACTTATTCGTTTGATTGCGATTTTCGCTTTGTGGCGATGGTCTGATCCCTTTCTCCACATATTAGCGGGATACCATTGTAGGTATAATATATCGATAATTTTTTGACGTGTTATTATAATATACGCAAATACTGATTATTTTAAATTTTATAATTCCACTTTTTGCTATGGTGGATTGTAAAAAATATTAATCCATATTAATCATTACAAAAGTATCGATAATAAATGTATTGTCACTAATACCTGACATGAGTCCCAAAGCACCGTATTGGCTGCATTTGTGTGGTTTCGCCACTGGCTCCATGCTGTTCCGTCGAAGCACGACGCTCAATGCTTATCTGCAATAAACGATCAGAAAGAATATTTTTTAAATACTAATTAAATGTATTAATTATAAAGGTACACATATAAAATCAATTTATCGAAAAATATTGTTGTTGCGCTACCGGAATTCGAACCTGGATCTCTTTTCCAATTCGAGGAAGACCCATTTCCAACTATGCTACAGCGACAGTATTTTTGACGACAAATTTTCGAACCTAGGTATAATTATTACATCTATCGTTCTATTATTTGAAAGCCATCTACATTCCCGGATTGGAAAAGAGATCCAGATTCAAATCCCGGTAGCGCAACAACAATATTTTTCGATAAAATTGATTTTATATGTATATCTTTATAATTAATACGTTTAATAGTATTTAAAATATCACAGACCTATGTTCTGAATAATTATAACTTCACAATAAGTATTCTCATTAATAATTGAATATTTTTTGTTGATTAACCTAAAATACTCCATCTCATGTGCATGTGAAGAAAGTAAAATGTCCTCCAAAAAAACGGGCTGTTACACACACTAATTCAATTGTTCTTTCTAAATTAAAACTGATCTACTCGGCTTTGCACAGGATTTGTTATAATTTAAAATAGGGATTTAGGCTTAGGGGGGAGTGAAGAACCTATGCTTTATGCGGGCCCTAAATAATAACGATGCAAATATTGATCCAACTGCTGGAGGGTGAGATATCGGAGAGAATGGGGTGTAACTATATTTTCCTAAGGGTACCAAACAAAATTTTGACAGCTAAAATGAAATAAAATAAAATTTGACATATAAAACCGAGGGGTGGAGGGGTGGCCAGTAGAAAGAACGTTGATGCCTATGTTTTGCGCAGGGTCCTTATTCGCATTTATTTTTTTATTTTTTAAATATTTTATTTATAAATTTTAATGCATTATTGCAATTTTGCACCAGAAGCAAGGCGTGCAATTTAAAAAATATTACTTAAGTAAAAATATTCCTTTTTTTCCCGTACCTAAATTGATATTCATCGTAGAAGTTTTCAAATTAATGGGTATTTAGGTCATGATACTTGTTTTTTACACTACAGTGCTTTAAATTTGATTTAAATTCTGTGCCCGTCTCGATACAGAATTTCTCTAGTGAGACGGGCACAGTCCAAACAGATTTTTACATTGCATTATATAGTTACAAAATAAAATAAATAAACTTTGTTGAAAAGTAGTTAAATGGTCTGAATTCACATTTTTCCTGGCAAAACTGTTTCTGTTTTTAAAAAACAGTAACATACGTTTCATATGAAAACTTATCAGAAATAATAAATAATAAAAAAAGTAACAAAGGGTACAAATTATTCAAAAATTTATAAAAGTTCAAATTTTATTAGATATTCATTAGACCTATGATGAGTTATTCTGATAGGGCATGGTCTCAGCTATCGATGGTTTTCGTTTAGATCACTACTTACGGGACACTCTGTATACATACAGATATTCACCAATAATGGTTCGGCGTGAGATCATTGGAATGAAGACACAATAATTGTACCTGTAATAATTTATATTTAATAAATATATAATCAACTTCAATGAAACATTTCTTTCGGGGATTGGTGATAGACTTACTTTCAAAAAATATGTTATTCATTATTACGCTAGTCGCTAGTCAGGGTACAAAGTATCACATACTGTAAATAATATGAATTGAACCTACCCATTTCTACACGTTTTTTGCTTGTTACACAACAACTCGACCAATACGAGACGACGAGTTTGATGGTCTGAGGCAGAAATCGACAAATCGCGACTGTGTGTGCAAGTGCGGATCTTTGATATTACTAAACCTGAAAATAAATTTAAGGGTACATATTATTTAACTTACCCGAAATTCAGATTAGTTTAAAAATAATGTAACATCTTCGGCTCAACTTCTTGTATGAACCTTATAAAGAGCAAATTATGAAACCAAACAACTAATGATAATTTGTAAGTCATGTCTATAATTAAAAACTACTAGCATTTCTAAAAACTAATACTGGACATTCAGAAGCATTTCCAAGAAATGCTTTTCAAGAAAAAAAGTCAATCTTTCATATTAGTTTTAAATTAGGTAATAGGTAAATTTATTTAAACATGATGTGGTGTACATTTGTATGATTTTTTATGTGTTAATGTTGGTTTTCAATATATACAATAAAGTTACATTTAGATTGTTATTTTTGTACTTGTAAGTACTTTATATAATTAAAATTTAATTTAATAATAAAAGGTTTAAATGCCGTTCTTAGTCCGAGATAATTTTCATTGTGAAAAATCCACTCACATAAAACTTAAGAAAAGCCTTTGATAGCATATCACACAAGAAACTATATAATAAACTTAAAAATTTTGGCCTTGATGGTAATAGTTTATCATCGCTAATAAGTTATTTAAAGTACCGAAAACAAAATACCACATCTGAAACCACTGACTGACTTTGGCATACCACAAGGTACGGTACTTGGACCATTGTTATCTTAAAAAAAAAAGACTCCAAGTATACAACTTTTCACAGATTTCTAAGTACCAAAAATAATAGACATATACAAAAAAATTCAGTAATCCAAATTTTCTAAATTAAAAATCAATTAAACTTAAGAAGCGAATTCCGATCTACAAGATTTAGAGACCAAATTGATATTCCAAAACTAAAATATAGCGTAACCCAAAATCACTATATTTATCAAGGCATCAAATATTTTAACAATCTTCCCATCACAATTAGAACAATTACAGACTACTATCAATTTGTATCTGAAGTAAAAATATATATACACAGACTTATTGAAACATACATTATCTCGTATATACTCCTTCTCTATACACGAGTCCTACTCTCATAGAGAATAAATAAATGTTCAATTAAGTATATATCCTACTGATAATTCTAAAATGTATTTTATTTTCTAATATTAAAATAAAAGTAATTAAAAAAATATATAGCTCTTGAAAAAATTATAGATTGGCTCTTTTGTCACAGAAGTTTGCCAACCCCTGGTCTAGGGATAATACATTCAGCTACAAGTCATCGAGGGTACGAGCCTCGTTCCTGGAATTTAGAAAGTTAGCACTTAGTATTGTTTGAAGATAAAATTGATGTGACATACATACCGTTAATGAGTCGGGCGGATATAGTGATGGAGATTATACGTTTTGAACTAGAGAGTCATGACTCGAGACAGAGATGCCTTGGATCTGAATGACGTCTACAGCGAAAATAGATGATGGTGATAACAGATAGCTTATTATTAAAACTTTTTTTTAAATGTTTATAATGGCATATGTTCGGGGTTATAACATTACTTATAATGCAACAACATGCAATAACTTATGCTTGGATTTTCCTATCTTTCCTTTCAATAGCAATAAGTTAATCAGAATTATTCATATTTAAACCCTGCATGAAAACAATTATTTTATTAATCGTCATCTGTCATTAATTAAATTCGTAAATTAATGAAAAATTATCATGTTAAATTTTTTAATGTTCAAAAATATGACGGGAAATATCAAGTGAGCACAATAATCAGTGACTTCGTGTGTAAAAAATTGCGCACGCGCATGTTTGTGTAAAGTTTACTGAGAAGGACGGAAGAAATAAAATTTTATCGCATTTTTTCTTAAATTTTACGTTATACTTTGTGGAAGTAGGTACTAAATATGTATTATTTTGTTAATTCAATTAATGGTAGGTACCGCGTATGATAGATATTGAATCCACAAAATAGATCTTAACCTGCCTACCGAGATCTGATTGATCATATTCTTTTAATTTTCGTACACTTGTTCCATGTAAATTTCTTTCAAAATGTAAGTTTAACGCTTAAGGGTACTAAATAAAATATGTAGTCAGCGTGGTAACGAGTATGATATTTTCGAAAAAATCACTAGTACTAATATGTCTCAACAACATTTTGAAGACAAAAGCTATAACTTTTTTTTAAATGTAGTCAGACATTATTTCTCGAGTGTGTTGTTCCTCGTTGTTTGATATGCTTTATTTAAATTAAAAATATGCATTTTTAGTATCGTATCATGAATCAGGGTAGCAAATTATAAACGGATTTTCAGTACGTGTGACCGCGAGATTCTTTTCGAAATAACGCAAGACCGTAGAAACAATAAACACCTAATCATAAACAATAATATTAATCACAGTGAGAGTATTTTAGATAATTATGAGATAAAATTCAATATAAATTTGACTTACATTGCCTTTTATTGTCACTTGAAAAATGCTTTCCAATCGGTACAAAACGTTATATTTATTTAATTAATTACTTTAACTTGTTATTAAAACAAAACTGTTAGTACTCAACATGAGCGTATTATAGGAAATTTTATTTGAGACTCAATATTACATTTATTAAATTTAAACACAATTGGAAAATGTTGATAAAAATAAACTACGAAACCAAAGACAAAATTCTTCTTCTTCTACTACTTCGTTGATTATGGGTCCTGCGAATAAGCATTGCGACTGATGACAAGACAAAATTATATAGATATTTAGTTTTATAATGCCCTGACCAAGGTATAGACGTTATCACGAAACTGGTTGACGTAAAACATCACAATTCAGGTAGTTATGTGCAACGTTATTTTATATTAATTATTTAAATATTTAACCAAATAGATAGGTATTCCTTTTAAAATAAAAAAATATACTTAAGACAAGATAGTTTACCCATGTACCTACAAGCTCGCTCGCACGTAAAATTAATTATTAAAATTATTATAAATAAGATTAATCACAATTTTTAAAGAATAAGTATCACATTAAAAAGATCAAATTGAACTAACATCGTTATTAAGTAATCCCTCCACGCAGTGGCGTAACTAAAAAATTGGTCCCTAATGCAAAATGAATGGGCTCTCTGAATATGTAATACATATAAGGTATAATAATGTTTTTAGAATGCGGTTTATTGATTACATAATAAAAACAAAATTAGTATATTTTTTCCAATAATATTCACACTTTCGTGATAAAAAATAAATGTATGTTTTTAGGTATTTGTGTGGATTTTCCCTTAGCGGCGATAGTCTAGTCGTAATCAAATATATTAGAAGGTATTACAGAAATGATTATTTTATTTTATTATGCCATTTTTACTGTAGTGTGTTTAAAACTATTAGTCCATATTAGAGCGCTGGGAAAAATTACACTCGTAATAATATAATTTGGGTCCCTATCTAACGTGGTCCCCAATGCATCACATTGGATGCATTGGCGTAGTTACGCCACTGCCTCCGCGAAAACATTTTTGTCGCGAAAGTAACTCTAGAGGTCGATGCATATCGGTCGGTTCAATATCCACTACATATAAAATAGATACACTAGATTATGCCTATCGTTTTAATGTACTGAGTGAGAGGATACTGTATCCTATATCGGATTAGCAGATAACAGCAACTCTCGGACCAAAGCGTCGCCAAGTCTTTACAAATAACATTTTGTAAAATTATGTTTCTATTCCATTTCTACCACAGAGGTCACTCACAATCAATCCACTTCTACATAAATGTTTCAAAAAATTTTACTTTAGAAATATAGATGTCGTACACAAAATAATCATTATAATTTATGAACATTTTCTTAAAATTATCCTTTATTGTAATGAATAATAAATTAATAATCGGTGTTCGTGTAATTATTACTATAAAATTAAATGTTCCACATCTAGCAACGAAAAGATCAAATTAAATTGCTTATTTTTCCTCTTCCCCGCACCCCGCAAATTTGACAGGACGCTTGTGTCAAGGCTTAACGCGAATGAGTATGCTTAAATTGTTTATGTCATCGTTTAATCATTTCATTTCGATCAACCTTGTTTAACAAGTCGGCAAAGAACCGTTTTGTGTCACAAATATTTGAATCCATCTGTGATGTTAAATTTAGATTTTCTATTTATATATTTATGTATTAGTTATTCTTAAAAATTAATAAAAATCATGGGCGTATCTGTGTTTCTTCGTCCTTTTTAAATAAACGACCTAATTGTATGCTTCCAAGATCTACTTCTGTGCTGTGCATTCGTTTGCGACTTTTCCCACATTCCAGTGCATTTAACGTATTCGTGTTTTCTCCGCGGAGTGGTGTGCGTCGTATCCTAGACTGTGGATGAAACTAAAGATACTGTATAATAGTTATCACGTGAAGCGTTTTTGTTATCTTCAACATCTATCAACTTTTGTTATCTTACGCACTTTAAGGTAAAGTACATATTTCTGATCATTTGTTGCTTAATTTGTGTCGTGAGGTCGTAATAATTGTTTTCACTATCATTTTCACCCGTAATACCTGAACATGGAGAAAGATAGGAATAGTCTCAATTTAAAAATTGTTATAAAAAGAATTGTTCCTACGGATGGTTTGTTCAGTTATTTTTTATATTAACATAAAATATCACATAATAAATTATTTTATCATTCATTATCTCTATGTTCATTATAATATTTACCGTGTTAACTTGTCAACACTTTTTTGTCAATTTAAAAATTATTCTTATTTACATAAACATAATATAATATATTTCTTGTTATCCTGTTTTCCTAATATTATGCAATTGTTTGATTTTAACATAAAATGTTTTTTAATTTACGCTTTGGGTCCAAATAATTTATTAATGTGTACTTTACCATACAAAAATATGCATTCACCATCTCTATTTGTAACCGGGTCAATAGTTTTTTTTATATGAATAACTAAGTTGTTAACATGAAAACGTATTACATCAATATTTGTATGATTTTCAATACATCCCATTGAAACATCAGTATTTTATAAATACACTAGTGGTAAAACGACAATATTAACACTTGGAAAAGTAGTGTTATGTAATTTTCATTAAGGCAGTATTTGTCTTCTTTAACTACGGTGGAAAACATTTAAGATGTAAAATTGGTTAGCGTGAAAAATATTCCGATCCTAACAAGTTGCTTAGTGATTTCATACACTTATTTTCTTTTGACATGAAACAAAAAACCCTTAACTTGATAAGATTTCGCATCATAAATATAAGATCAAAAGAATATACAGGCTGCCATCATATTTACTGTTTGATTCAGCCTTCTGTTGTCCAGGCCGACATCTGATAATAAATAATAGGTAAAGAGCCGCTTGCATATTAAACATTAACTAGGTTTCCTATAAGCTGCGTCATCACCAAAGTGCTTGATGTTTATGGCATTACGACTTATCTTTCTATTTCTAGACCAGCACCTATCATTTCTTTTTACATGGAAAAATATATTTTCCGTAGATTCTCATGGTTCCCTCTATGGTTTCACGTTATCTCGATTCCCACTGTATATTTATTACTGTGTAATTTATTTAACTATGTATTTGAATGTTTTATTTTATTTAAGTTTTATATTATTATATATTTTTGATTTTCTGTTCATCCCTTATTTATTTTCTTTTGTATTTTTCTTATGTGTATTACTTTTATGTTCAGAAAATTATGAGATGGCTTCATATGAAATCATAGAGCAACCCATGACAACAAGGGAAGTCAGAGAACAGCTTGGTTCCCCAGAACCTTCCACTCCCGGGGGTATACTTAGTGATTGCTTCGGTGTGGAGCCTCTTTCACCCAGTGGAGACTCTGAATATGACGAGAGCCTTGCGGTGCCTCCATCATTGTCCGTTATC
Source organism: Eubasilissa regina (assembly GCA_022840565.1). Taxonomy (NCBI): domain Eukaryota; kingdom Metazoa; phylum Arthropoda; class Insecta; order Trichoptera; family Phryganeidae; genus Eubasilissa; species Eubasilissa regina. Next base: position 13,442,155 of record JAINEB010000001.1, on the reverse strand, counting down.
ACCACGGGCAGCACGGATCATGTGCGATATGGAAGAAGTGTCGTTGATGGTGCAGGTAGGCTACATAATCAAATTAATTCTAATTGAACTTTTAATGTTTAAGAAATAAAACACTCTGTGATAAACTATTATGCATATTCAAAATTTATATGTAACAAAGAAGTACTACATATTTTTATTTTTCTGCGATGTTAAAAAGAAAACAAGATAAAAATGTATTTGCAACATATTTGTTAGTTGCTCTGAGAAACTGTTCTCACATGTATTATTGTATTTTGGAACAGTTATGACTCTGATTAAAAAAGTTGAGTATCCAAAAGAAAGATAACTAATCATACTCATACATAGTCTTCTATGTGTAATAACAAAGAAACCCCAATATTTTTATACTATTGAAAGTATAGTACTATTTCATGATAATTTGATATTATATTTGCAATGCAATAAGTTTACTTTTAGAAATCTCAACCAAGTTTTGACCAAACAAAACATTTTTGCTTTACTTAACTTATATAATGAACTCTCTTTTTACACTTTTTTTTTTAACATGGTTTCGAAATACATAACTACATCTCTTGCATGTACGTTCTATGTATAATAATTTGAAATTGCTACATCCCTTGCATGTACGTACTACTCAGTACTATGTGCAGAGAGGTATTGTGAAGGGGGTAGGGTAAAGCGGAGCAACCAATTTGGTCAGAATGTGTTAAAACTAATCATATTAGCCTGAACACAACTGAACTGCATTCAGATATCATAACTCTGGAACGTTCAATCGGTCGAGAAGGCTTTGAAGAGCTTACGATTGTACATATCGCTGAACTGACTGCTGATGAAGTTCTCAATGAGGAAAAAATACTCAAAACTGTTTTATATGAGCACACCAGCCCCAAGGAAAGTAGTGACGATGACGAAGGAGGCCCAATAACAAGCCTTCAAGGCCTGTAACTGACTAATAAACTTGGAAATCATTTTACAACAAATGATCACAACTTAGAACAAACTCTACAATTTCAATGTGATTTGACCGCTTGCATGGTTCGTTACCAAGAGTTATACAAGGTACTCACAAAAAAACAGTCCCAGCGATCGATAACAGAATTTTTGTTTAAACCCAGTTAACCCGAAAATTTAGAAAATAATATTATACAGGCTCTTGATTTCTCAAGTGATTGATGAAAGCGATGTTGTACCAAATGTGCTTAAACGGGTTCGTCTATTGTCTGATAGTGATAGTGAATAATCTTTGTTATGATTTTTTTAAATAAAATTAAGATACAATAATTAATTTTATTTTTTAATATTCTGAATTGATTTTTATGCAAGGAAACCTATCCACCATGTAAAAAGAGAGTCCAGTGTATTTATATCTATTGCTGTTGTTCTACGGAGACCAGCCTCATTGTGAATAATAAGGCCTACTATAATGATGATACTGCAAGAATAATATAGTTTACTTTTAATAGTCATATAGCAGTGATGGCAAACCGGTGTGTCGGCGTGTCAAAATTTCAGAAAATCTAACTTAATTTTGCTGCGTGTCAACCCCCCCCCCCCCTTCCTCCTCGCAGTATTTCATTTGATGTCGATTCATTAATTGCTCATTTTAATTATTTGTTGTTTTCACATACATATGTAATATGTACTTAGTAATAAATTCAAACGTTGTTGGGACGTCTAACCGTCACGAGTCATACACAGGTGCAGTGATACGATAGAAAATCAGCTAGCCAATGTCCACTTCAAAATATTTTTTTTATAAATTCGACATTAGATATATATACTTTATTACATAATTATAGTTTTCAATTTTTGAAAAAGTTTCATTATTAAATCATGAATCGGTAAAAAAATACATTTTAAGTGAGAAATTACTTGGTTGTCATTCTCGTTTCTTGGTCCTTGAAATTTATCACATAAGGAATAATAAATTTTTTGTGGCCTTTTTAATATTCATCTAACCTTGTTTTTTATACGATTCATAAGTATCAATGCTGACTACTATTATTAACTATGCTTCTCATCATTCATTGTGATTACTTCATAAATGCATATTATTTCTAAGTAATCCTGATTGTGCATTTAATTGTAAAAAAATATCTTCATCATGTTTATCCACTTAAACTCTTGAGTTGTCTAGTTTTAATACTCTATCTGCATAGTGCATAAAAAACATGTTGTATGAGCCATTTTGAAAGGTGCATATTTTTCAAAAAATAGTTTTGTTTAATATCCCACCCTAGTGATGAGATAGACTGTTATTGTGATTGTTGTTCAATTGTAACAATGTTTGGTAACTGTGATTAAACGATTGGAGGTTGAGTTTCTAGTGAACCCGTGATTGTTTGCCGGATTATGAATAATTATACTTACCAATCATCGTTATTATGGAACACACACTCACAATCATGATTTAGCTTATCATTTTCCCACCCTTTCATTGAAAAGTAATATTCTATTGAAAATAATGTGTAACCAATAAATATGCGCACAGTTCATTAAAGAATGTTTAATACAAAAATTAAAAATTATTTTAATTAGTACCTACTTGATTGAAATAATACGTTTATGATATACTGCTTTAATTTTTCTCCTAATTAGCATTACTGCAGATAGGTGTTTAAACTAGTCTCATTTCTCCGCGACTATAAGGAAATAATGTAAAACACCTAGAACGTTTGTCTACTGATGACTATCTGTTTGTTCATTTTCCGCTTGGTGTAAAAATTACATTATATTTTAAATTTAATTTATTGAATTGCTACATTGGGTATTGTTTTTTGTAAAGCTGGCCACTTTCTCTTCCCCATAATATATTCTTGTGTTTTTTGCTGACCTTGAAGGAGCTAAATAAAGGCAATTAAAATGAAATATTAACAATTATCAAAGCATACATATATATACATACTTGCTTTCAATAATATTTATAATTTGACTTGCCCTAAAAATGACCTATGTGTTTGTTTCAGAATCTAAAACATTACCATTTAGTTTAGTTCATAACACACCTTTAAAGTTTAAATCTGTCCATCGAAAAGTATTCATCCCAGGAGTGGAGATCACAGTTAAGATCATAGAAAATGACAGAAGTGTCACGGCACACTTGCTTAGTCCAAATCTGTAAGTCTTCATTATAATTCACAAAATATAAATACAATTCAATTTAATAGCAAAAAATTTTACCCTCATACAATACCACGATACTGTTAAAAATTAATCAATTTATTTTTATATTCATTTATGTAGTTCTACAAAATAAACACCATTTTAGATACTAATTAAATGTATTAATTATAAAGATATTCATGTAAAATCAATTTTATTGAAAAGTATTGTTGTTGCGCTACCGGGATTCAAATCTGGATCTCTTTTCCAATCCGGGGAAGATGCATTACCAACTATGCTACAGCGACAGTATTTTTGATGACAAATTTTCAAACCTATATGTTATACTTTTTCAAATTAATACATTTATCGTTCCATTATTTGAAAGCCATCTACATTGTTTTTAATTACAACTTCACAATGAGAATGAGTTCTTCTTAACCGTTTTAGTGCTAAGCAATTTTCGATACAAACGATCGCAGCGCTTTTGCGACGCGTAGCATTCAAACGGTTAATAACCATTTTAGATGATCACAAAACACTTTATTCATATTTTTCACTAATATAACTGTTCTTCTAACCTTGGTGTACAATTAAAAATATGTTTCATAATTGGAACATCTTAATGTTTCATAATTGGTTTTTATCTTGTATATGAGTTTGAGTAATCTTCATTAAATTACATAATAAACATTGCACTTGAGAATGATCATCATTTTTTTTATATTTTTGTTTTCATATCATATCATTTTAATATATTTTTAATGCATTTGAAGCATATAACAACAAAAAAAAGCACATATATCATACCACCCCTGCACATTTTTTTTTATTACCTATTTCTTCCTCATTGGTGTCTACAAAGATCCTTAATACCTGTAAAGATGTTCTTATATATTGCAGTCCAGCTGCATCTAATTCTGTCAACTGCGTCTAAATTCAAATCTTTTTGGTTATAAATTTTTTCAACTAATATATCTATTTAAATTATTTTTCTTACATTACCTTTTATTTTTTATTAATTGTGTTACTTAAGCATAGTGTGTGAAACCGATAAAGGAAGTAACATAAAAGAAATAACAAACTTCTACAACGGTTCTGAGAAAGTTGGGTCCCCCCCCCTTTCTGGCGCCCCTTTAAAAAAGTCCTACCACAAACCTTGTATAAAATATTATTTTGTAACATACTATTTTGTACATGTAACATACTATGAACTTCTGTCAGTCCGTATTTCATTTAACACGTCAAACAAAGTAATTTATTTTACTATTGTATTTTGGTTGATTTTTTTAAATAAATTAAAATTATTAAAGTTATTAATATCCCATCATTATTGACAGACTATTTCTAGTAGTATGTTTCAAATTAAGTAATACATTTGTAACAAAAAAAAATGCAGTTTTCACATTTTACTGCAAAAGTTTCTAATTCTGTATTAAAGTGTTATTATTTGTTTAAATTCAAATATTTTAAATAGAATTTTAATCCACAATTTTTTGTGTAAAAAAACCATTTAAATCCTTTCAGATATACTATACTACTGACACACGGGGATTTCTCTTGGACAATCACAAAGAGATACAAAAACATTTTAAGTTTGCATCAAGATTTAACAGTCTTTAGGGCTGGTCTGAACATTCCCTTTCCAACTAAGGCCCACAAAGAACTTCGTAGCAGTTTTCGCACAAATGTCGATGTCGCAGAAAAAGCGGCACTCGATGGAAAACCGATACCTCGTCCCAAAAAAGCAACGAATCATCCAAAGAAGCGGGCCGGTGCCCTACCAAGGTACTTTGAATAACAGTAATCGCTTTTATTATACATATATGTATATATCAGACGCATATGGTCCATATATTTAGATAAATAAATCAAAATTGTACAATATATGTATCTGATAAGAGTAGTTTACCAGAAATTAACTAAGGACAGTTTATTTAAATGAACTGCGTACCACTAATATATGCATAGATATGTCAGAATTTTATGAAATATAATTCTCAGCAATAGCTGGAATATATTGATAGCTTAGTGCATAAAGCTGCAACCTTGGATATATGCGTTTCGTCTCTTTTTCATATCTCTAAATCTGTATTCTTATCATATGCAAACATTTCAAATGATATTTCAATATATGTACTCTCTTACCTGGGGACCTAGTGCAGTGATGGCGAACCTTTTGGGCTCGGCGTGTCAAAATTTTAGAAAATCTAACTTAACTTTGCAGCCGTGTCAACCCCCCCCCCAAAAAAAAAATTTATTTAAATTTAACTAGAAAAAGTAACAAACCCATAGTATTTGATTTGATGTCAATTAATTAATAGTTCTTTTCACAAAGTGATATATATATGTAATATGTACGTAGTGATAAATTCAGACATTATTGTCGAGCAGACGTCTGGTGGCGGGACACTTTGATAACTCTAATATTAGTGAATGCTGGTGTGTCGCCCAAAATGCTGTGGCGTCTCACCTTTGACACGTGTGTCATAGGCTTCCCATCACTGACCTAGTGTATCCGTAAATTTTTGTTTTGGAAGATATCTTTATAACAATAAAAAATACATTGTTCTATGTTACGAGTATATATATATATATGATATGTATATTGAAATTATAATTATTTTTCTTAATTTGTTTACTGGGATATTTCATAAATGTGAATGCATCTTACTGCATATGTTTTGAAACATCCATAAGGAAAACTTTTTAGACTAACATGTACTTATTCAACCTTTCATCACTCTCTTTGTGTGTAGACCATCCTTTAGAAATCCGTGTTAAATGATATGATGTATATGACACTGCTCACTCTTGTTTGTTTGCTTGTGATTGTTATCATTATATAATGACTTTCTCACTTTTTATCAGCTGTTTGTAAAGGCCCGTATCCATGGAAAGAAACACAATGAGATAATCTCAGATATTTAGTTGAGATACATTTTGGTACCATGTACACATGTTGAGATTTTAATCTGGAGATAAACTCAGAAATCAGCTTAAGATTGGTAGAAAGAATCTAAAACTTTAATTTTTATACACAAAGTTGGACCAGACAGTGAAATTCGACATAAGCATACAACCTGTTGCTGGGAGACTCGAAATCACTCAATTGACGAACAATTATAACACTTGATGTTTAACATGTGTGACAAGCATGAAGATTGTGAATCTGTGAGATATGATGTGTACACGGGGACTATTTATTAGTTGACTCCAAAGAATCTAATGGGAGCAAAATCCGTATCTCAGAGATTCTCTCAAATCAAAAACCTCTTTAAAATCTCATTCGCGGACACGGGTCATAAGAGTTTTAACTTATTAAATACCACATACAAAGATACAGAGTGAAAATGTAATTCGGTTCTAATGTTTTTTGCAGTCAATAAAAATAAGCAAGCACTACGCATTCGCTAAATGTTGACATCTATAAATTAAATTCATCAACTGCACACATATTTATCTTTACTTAGAAAGTGTCCAGTCCACTTTATCTGGAGTGCATAATCATGACATTTTGTCTCACAAAGACTGAAGAATTGATTGTCTTTTACTAGGGATGTCACAGATGCAATGTTCGGATATGTCTGGTACATACCACGCCTTTTAACACCACACAGCACAGTTTAAACTGGATCCTTTCTGGACATTTGTTCCAGTGGATGGTGAGATATGTCCTTGATAAATTATGATTAGTCTCCCTGTAGCGTTGAAAACCGGGTGCAGTTTGCACTTTTGGGACCTTAGCACGTCTGCATATGTACACATATAGAATTGCACTAGTAGCATTATAATAGTCTGGACTTTTTTACTTACTGTGTAGCAACAAGTTGACCAACTAGATTGACTGTATTATAAAAAAATTATTACTTATATTCGTCTCAAGTGAAAGAAACTGGAGATTACAAATTGATTTACCTAGCTTTTTAGAAATAAAATATGCACGTAATGTCGGTAGTTTGACTTCCAGTTTCTTAATTCTTTTCTCACTCGGATGTAAATAATACAATGGAACGATCGATTGCTTTAGTTGTTTTATTGTGTCTGTCCAAATTTAATTTATTTTGTTTCAACAATGCCATTTTGCTGTAGTAAATATTAGACTATCTATCCTCTCTGGCATACATTAGGAATTCATCTGAGGTTATTTCCATATTGGTAAGGTAGAAATCCAAATCAGTTTATATTATCCAGCCAATAAAATTATTAGAAAATTAATATACATATTTTTAAGATAGAAAATTTGTACTTGGTGTACTATGCATTTATTCAATCTATATTACAATATGCCATCATTAGTCGGGGATCAGCATATAATACTAGTCTGATTCTAGTAAAAAAAAAAATACAAAAACTTATCATAAAAGCAATATTAAAAAAAACAAAAGATTATACAACAAAATTTCTTATTGAAGAATTCAAAGTACCAACATATTGTGATGTATTTAAAAGAACTTCTATTCTTCAAATATTAAAAGAAAAATAATAATATCATTATATTACTGAAAATCGTACTAGGTTTAAATTTGTATTTTCATGCTCAAAAATCAACACATCATTTGCACAACACACCTAGGTAAAAAAATATTTAACAGCTTACCCGAAAACATCAAGAAGATTAATGATAATAAAGAAGTAATAAATGCTATTGAAAAACACTTTAAAGATAAACATGTTCCCCTAAACTTATATGTTTATGTCGCTATTAGTTATATATTATATATTAGTTATATGCTGGTTATTGTAAACAATAATTTTTATTAATATACACTCCACTTCTCTGCACAAGTATATATGTATGTACTTACAAGAGAAGTCTAGCATGAAGAAAAAAAAAGTGTTGTATTCTATCATTGTAAATATATCAGATTAATAAATAAATGTATATATATATATATATATACATTTATTTATTAGGAGAGCTTATTAGAGAGCCCAAAGGATTTATCGCGGGCCCTATATTTTACTCACTAACAATATATATATATATATATATATATATATATATATATATATATATATATATATATATATATATATATATTGTTAGTGAGTAAAATATAGGGCCCGCGATAAATCCTTTGGGAGCTCCAGGTGGAATAGAAAATGCCTGGTAGTTATTATTATGTGAACATTTGAAAGCAGCCTCATAAATTAATTTTATCACACCGTTGTTAGGCCAAAAGTCTCCTTTAATTTTATATGTAAAAATCGTGGTCAATTATATCTATTGTAATGTTGCACTCATTTCGAAAAGTGATAAGAGTGTTTGCTTACAAAATTCAACGGCAACTGATAAAACGCATAATAAATACATTGTTAATTCGAAATTCGCATGATAAATGCACAAAAATATTTTAATTATGAAAGGAAGTCACTTATAATATTTAGTATTCTTGTGTCAGAATTCATCATTTGTCCACACGAGTACTACATTCAAATCATATGAATTACTTTAGAAACAACTTAAAAATCCCATTTTAAATGTATACTGAATTTAATGCAATATCTTTTTTTTTAAATCGCATTTAGAATGCCGCATCTCTCTTTTGTGTGTCTTTTATTGTACAAAATTCAAATAATTTACACAAAAAAAAAAGCCCCAATAAAGTTAAAGTATCCGTTCAAAATGTAATTATTGATTTAAAGCGCGGTGGCCGCGATTGTTTACAAATGTGTCTACATTTATTGCGGAAACTATATTAAAAAATAAACAATTAGCCAATTAAAATGCTAGTCAAGCGCGGCGGTGACAGAGCGCGATCTTTTATGCATTTTTAATAAAATTAAAATTTATATTTAAAAAATAGTTTTATGTCACTCTTTGCCGTTTTACCTGGTGCAAATTGGAAAGGAATAATGTACGTTTTTTTATACTTTTTTAGGCAGTTTAAAACAGTTTAATGTTTTAATTTATTTTGATAAGTTAATTAAAAAGTGTTCAAATTATGAAATGTATTCTTAATATTAGATGATATTGTATGATATTTCCAAAATATCGGAAAAATATTTTGAGTCAAAAAATTCAAATAATGAGGATTTTCGAATTAAGAGAGTATGAATTGATGAGGTTACATAATACTGATTTAGTTGAGTGGAATTTCACATAAGCCCATGGTGCTTTGTAAACATTTGATTTGATGCGAAATGTACTGTGATTAACTAAAGTAATTTTCCTAGTATTTTTTATTTGACATTCATTAAAATCCCACACAGTTTTTAGATAAGGGAGTAGTAGTAACTGGTGTTACTGAGAGAGTAATAGGATATTTGGTTTTTTCTGATGGATATAACACTATATGTGTATTTTTGGTTAGTCAAAAAATTTCTAAAAATAAATCAACCCCAGCATGACATTATTTTATTTAATACATATTTAATGAATGGGAAGGTGGAACATAAAAATAAATGAGCAAGATATTTGTTTTAATTTTTTTCTTTAATATTTATATGGAATCAAAACCAGCATAATTATATAAATGAAGGGTTCAACCGATTAACGGTCTGTGGTTTTTTAAAACTTTAGAGAAGACACAATAAAAGTCATCGCTAAATTATTGAAACAGACCGTTATTTAGTTGAATTCTTAAGGCAGTTGATTCATTAAGGCGATCAATGTCACTAGTCAAAAGTTTAACATTCGCACTGCTTTCCATTATAATTATTCAAATAATAGGGTGATAATAAAAAACTGTAACGAGCCGATGTGCGAATGTAACAATAAAAAATAAAACAATGAACGCAACAGTGACAGATCGTTATTCCGATTATGGAACTCACAATTCCAGCAGTGTTCAATGGCATAGCAAAAACATTTGTTGGACAAAGGAATGTATAACGGAAATTACATAGAACATTATTCAGTCAAAAACCCGATTTCGTTAAAAATGTAACGTAGATTGTTCAAATATTGATTATTTGCAAGTTATTCTAGGTCTAGTTTAAATCATTTCCACAATAGAATAACTACGGCATATTAAAATTTTACTTGCAACGTTAGAGGGAACTCCTTATAAATATTTATTTCACTGTTTGTACTTTTGATTTTTATATTATTGTAACATATATGTGTTTTGCTTTTAACACTGCTTGATAGCGTGTCTATTTCTTTACAATATTTAATTATTTTTAGATTCCCAAAGAAACCAGAAATGCTTGTCTCATTTGAAGATCTGCCCAAGAGGATGAAGCAGTTGGAAGATTATCTCTATAATTTGTGCAATATCACCATTTACAGGAACCACTATGAATTGGTGAGATATTTTTTGTACATTTTTATATACATGTGCATATCTAGTTTTAAGCATAGTCAAATATTCTAGGTGAGCAGAATTGTTGACTTATGATCCTGCACATTTTTCAGCACAACATTTCTCATAACAATACAATGCAAATCAAGTGCATTAAGGTGCTTAACCGTTTGAATGCTACGCGTCGCAAAAGCGCTGTGATCGTTTGTATCGAAAATTGCTTAGCACTAAAACGGTTAATGTATATCATTATTTGATATGGTAGTTATTTTGGGATGCAATGTGATTTTTAAAAAATAATAAACCAAACTTTATGCTACACAGTTGAGTGTGTAAGTAGTCATACCTGTTGATGAAACAGACTGTGTCTTAACATGAAGTATAAAGCTTGTAGTTTATATTGTTTTTATATGGTTTTCGTTTATAGTTAATCTTTTCTTTTAAATTGTAATAAAAAATTTCTAATATTGTGGTACTTTTGAATAATGTAACTTATTTACAATTCTATTTCCATAAACAAAGAAAAGAGTTTTATAGAAGATATGAATCTTATACACACAACTGACTAGAGATCAAAAATATTGCATGGATTTTTTATACCTTTCTCATTTTTTGCATCCATTGTATAGATTATTTTAATTACCTAACATGGAAGGGTGTGGTAATACAGTTGTCCCAAAAATCTTTTTCATTTTGATTCATTCGCTGCACTAACGCAACGAGCAGCAGAAGGGCGAAGGGTATGCCGATCGCTAGCCGCGTCCTTGAGAATTCAGTCGATATGGAGCGTGTCCTTACCAGTTGTTCGTGAAATTTTCCCTGGAAAATTGATATTCCGACGAGGTGACATAAACTAGCCTCCACGTACCTTAAATCAAACATATGCGGTAATAATCTTCCCTCTCTGGACCAATTAAAAGAAAATATCTGAGAAGAAATGGCAGCGATCACGAAGAATACGTGCCGAGCAATTCTCAGAAATTTTGCCTCCCGTTTAGAAGAGTGCCAGCGAAATAACAGATCACATTTAGAAACATCATTTTTTTTAAATAAATTCCCAGGAACTATGTATGCAAAATATTTTTTTATTAAATCCATCGATTATTTTATTACATAATTTTTATTAGACTTTTGGGACACTTGTACATAATACAAATATGAAGTTATAGTATCATTAATTGACCTTGTGGTACAATATGATTATTTTATTTTTCACTGAACTAAACAAGATATTTTTTACTTAGATGCCATTTCGGGTTCATTGTGTATTTTGAATGTGTATTATACTATAACTATAAAAGTCTCTGTATAATAATAGAAGCATATCATTTTATTTATCAACCTTCACATGAAAATAAACATGTGGTTAGGACTTCCTGAAACGTATTAATCATCATTATAAGGAAGTAGCGTAGTAATTTACAGACTGTTTGTATTCTCTGAATAATAATAAGGAAAAAGTGTTTGGGAATTCTCTATTGAATATCATATTATTTTAAAGAAAAAATGGTAATAACCAATAAACCAGTTAAAGCTGAATCACACGATTTTGGATTAAATTTTCCTATTCTGAATTGCGGTATCCACTTTAACCTTCCTTATTTTATTCAAAAGGATGTTGATGAGACACGATTATTTGAAATGGTGGAGGAAAAATTGACATGGTTAAAAATAAAGAAGGCCCAGATAATCTCCGAAAAAAGCAAAAAAAAATTAAAACAAAAATTAAAAATGCGAAAATTGAAAATTTCAGATACAAAACACGAGTAGGAATAAGCAATTAAAAAACTCAATAATGAGTCAAAACCGCCACACTCTTCTATCCTGACACAATTTTCGCTTCATTCACATTCATACGTATTCTCATACAAGCTCGCCGATTATTGAGACTTCTAACAAAACCATCCTCCAGTATCTGGTTTATCTGAACGTGCCGAGTCTTCCACGGCCACCCTTTTCTTCTGGTGCCATAAACACTTACATCATATATCTTTCTTACCATTCTATCCTCATTCATCTGTTCCATATGACCGAACCACCTAAGTGATCCTTTCTTAATCTTATTCGTTATACTAAGATCTTTCTGTTATGTACAGTAAAATCCCGTTTATTTGAAGTTGAAGGGATCGAAAGTCAAGAAAAAGTTCAAATAACAATTTACGATAATGAAAATATAATTTTCAAAAATTTGATTTTATTTTACATAAGTACTATTTTTTTTTCATTTCAACTCGAAGTAATTATATATACCTATATACACACATTTTAAAATAACAAACTAGTTGTCAAAATACATTGTAAACAAATCACAACATTATTGATAAGAACCCGATTATAATGGACTATCTTTTCGCACCATTTTTAATAATGACATAATTGTCGAACTTGTCAATACCGGCGTTTCTCTGATGTATTGAAGTTAGCAACAAAAGTTTCCAGCGCTTTTAAAACTTTGTTTTATGGTGGTCGCGGCGGTATTTCGCATTTTTTATCAACTGCGGGCGTTTTGTACGAGTTTCGCATTGGTGCTATTTTCGAGATTAGGAAATTATCAGTCAAAATCATAAAAATCTTTTAATTTAAATTTAATAAAATATGGAAAAGTCAGGAATGCAAATCACGCATTTACGAATTTCTAAATATCTAATACGTAAATATTAGAGAAATACTAATAATTGTCTTTACATATAAAATAATGACAATAAAATAATTAACAAGATATGAGAAATCTGAAAAACGCCAACCACACATTCTTCAAAATGCCTTGATACTAAATTTAAATAGAAAGAGAAATGTCTGTATTGAAATGAGTGCAAATTAAATAATTAATAAAATACGGAAAAGTCTGAAGAAGTCAAACGCTATATAAACAAAAATAATGATGGTATTAATACGGAACAGAAGATTAGCAAGCACTGACATTAGCAGAAACTGAGAGAACTGGAAACGTTACCTATAAGGGTGCAAAGATAATATTTGCCATCTTTTTCTAATGTAAAGAAAACGAATGAGAAAAAAACATTTGCATTAATGTGTTGCGAAAGGGAATACTGAAAATAAATATATGTATGTATATTGAAAATGAGTGAGAAAAACAATGCAAATTAACTTTATGCATCTTGAGTCGGTATAGGGGCGGATACTTCCCACTTGGATTGACTTTGACATTTGACAGGTACATCGCGTAGCGTACGTGTATTTTGCAGATTATGGACATACAGGATCCAAAAATAGATTTGAATAACGATTTTTGATTTATAAGTACAATTTAGTATGAAAACTTTCCAGAGGAACCACATTCTGCTCCAAAACTTTGACTTGTGGCGAATTTTGAATAAACAGGATTTTACTGATTTTATCAATTTTGGCAGTTTTATAGTTTTACTGCCTCGGTTAATCTGCAACTGGATTAATACAACCTCGGATAATGGAGAATCCACAGCCAAACTGGCGAATACGGTGTACACTCAGATTTTTACAAAGGGTATTCTCCAGTAGAGTTGAGTCCCCTAGATTGAGTCCAATTTTAAAATTGATTGGAAAATATTTTAAAAGTTATTATACTTTAAAATTTCTAATTTTCAAGTAATAAATTTTTAATCATTTTGGAAATCAAAGCATTTAGTTATTTTGAAAAACATTTGTTTTGTAAAAATCTAGTATACACTGTGTTTGTCAATTTTGCCTGAAACCAAATACACAAGTCAGTTTCATTATTTAGTTATTAGAGTAACATTGATTGACTGATAGAAAATAATGACATACAGCCAAACCAATATTGATCAGGATCTTATTATTATATTTTTAAATTATTTTTTTTATCTTTTCCATGCCTCGGACTTGTGTTAATAATTTTTCACTGTTTCGGTTAATCATTCCTCATCGGTAAAGTAAAAGGTTTGTTCATGTTATAGGTGAATTTTTTGGAAGTCTCCCACCTATCATTTATAAATGACCTTGGTACCAAAGGAAAGGAGGGTATGGTGATGAAGAGAGCTGGATCCATTCTTCCTGGACAGTCAGGCTGTGATTGTTGTGGATTATTGCATTATGGCATCTGCAACAGGTAAATACCAATTTAATTTAAGTGCAATGTCGTTAAATGTCTTCCTTTTTTGACTTTTGGCAAAGTAAAACTAAAAATTTGAGTTTCACAATCACAAACGGGAATGCAATATTCAATAGACTGAATCAAACATCAAAAACACATGTATTTTTCAATGTTTTAGTCTCAGTTATTAGAATCTGTTATTGTCATAAATGATTTGTATTTCTAAATATGTTTTGGACCTAACCTAACCCAACCTTCTTAGGTACCTAATGCCTTTTGTAATTCCTTACGGTATGTAGCCATTAATTACCTTACGTGTTCAGTTAATTAATAACTAACGCCTACTCTATAATTATTCACAGTAGTAAATATAAATCATCACTGTATCCAGTGCTGCAACTATCTTAAGATAAAGCACCCATTCACAGCATTTACATGACAGCATGTACAGACAAATGCATCATTGGCGCAGTATTTCCAGCGAGTACTTAAACATTGTATAAACGTAAGTCTGTTCGATGACGAATCTGGTAACAGTTTCGAAACATCGCCCAAAGAGATCAGATACATGTGATGAACAAATAATCCAGAAAACTATTAATAGAATATAATATAGATGGATAGATATTCAATCATTTCTCACTAACTCTTATTGCTGTATGTTTTTTTCAGGGTCAACTTTTTCTGTAGTTCTTTCACATGTGGCAAATGGCGAGAACGCTGGTTTTTCTTAAAGGACACATGCTTCGGCTACATAAGACCTAAAGATGGAGCCATCACAGGAGTTATGTTATTTGATCAAGGGTAATATTCATATGTTAGATTTTTAATCTTAATATTTTATTTATTTTTATAATTTTCCCAACCTATAAAATCTAATGAATTTTAGCTTTGAGATATCGACTGGAATGTATTCAACGGGACTGAATAATGGCTTGCAAATTTTAAACCTCAGTAGACAAATGATAATAAGGCTGTGGACAAAGAGGCAAAGTAAAGAATGGAAATCAATATTGCAAGATACTGCCAGTTCTAAAGGTAATACATATCTACATGGTTCTTATTGAAATATCATTTTAGAATAATTTAATAATCTGTGAATTTTTGAAATCAATTGTACTCAATCCAAAATTCAAGCAATAAATATTAATTTGTTATATTTTAATATGAATGCTATGTATTTTTACTTCTTTACATGTACAATGGGGCCTCGTACCACGAACTTAATTCGTTCCACAATCCAGTTCATGGTATAAAAAGTTTGTTGTACAAAACGCGACATTCTATAGTTTCCCATGGAAAATAAATTTAATTGGTATCTGACCCTGGATAAAAAAGACCACCATTAAGAAACATTGTATATTTTTTTTATATAGTTACAGGTTTATACTTCTTCACATTCAGAAGTTTTAGGTTCTTCAACTTCTTCTGCTTGTTTTTTCTCTTTGAATTTTTTGCTGAAATTGCTGAAAATTTATCTAATCTTGATTGCTTTTCTCCTTTTTAAGGGAACTCCTTAAGTAGTGAAGCGCTATGTCGTCAAAGAGGTTCCCCATCCACTTTTCACTTGAGCTGTAGGGTACCACTCCAAAACCTTATGTTGTGAAGCTTCTTCCATTTCTATAGAATCCCCTCGATTGTAGCTAACTTTTGGCTATGTTTTCCTCTTCCCCCTTCTCCAAGGAAATCTTTTTTTCCATGTGAACCTGATGTCTATGCGTCTCTTTCAGTTCTTCTGTGGTTAGCTGCACTTCATGCTCCTTCATTAACTCCTCAACATCTTCTTGCACTTCCATGTTTAGATTCTTAGCTCCTTCCACAATGTCCTTTACAACTTAGGCTCCATTGTCAGGTTCTTCTTCTTGAACACAATTTGGCTACAAATTTGGTCACAAAGTAGCCAAAGCTGGCCGAAAAGCGCTTGTGAACCCGAAGTTCATGGTAAAAAAAAATTGCCGTACGAAGCCACACTGTACCATCATTTACATATACTTATATTTAGTTAATATTTTCAAATCAATTTTATTCTAGATACTTTACTAAGTCGGGTGTTTTCATGAATGTTAATAAAATGTGACATTTCATTCCCTTTTCACACTTATTACTTCCGATTTTGATGCCTCAGTGTCTACATGTTCATCATTGATATTCATGTTTATATTGCACCTTCCGACTACCACCTTTTATTACAAAATAAAATATTTCCTAACTAAAGACTATTTACAATATTTTGAGTATGTCTAAATCTTTGTAGGAATTAATTACTGGGTTTTATCCCCTGGCGGATTGTCATCAAGATTAAAATGTCTTACAGAAACGAAGTTATTATTTTTATTATTATTATTACTTCTCATATAAAAATAATAGCTTCATCTCTGTGAGTCTTCTTAATCTTAAAGACTATTTTTTTTCAGTGTGTCACATCTAATCTCCATTTGTTTTTTCACTTATTATGTGATATTATTTTTTAGCTAGAGACTTTACATCACCAAATCCCCATCATTCATTTGCGCCGGTTCGAAGTGCCACCAAAGCCTGCCATTTTGTGGATGGCGCGGGGTACTTGAGTGCCGTGGCTGACTGTCTGGAGGGAGCCAAGGAAGAGATATACATCACTGACTGGTGGCTTAGTCCGGAAATTTACCTCAAAAGGCCCGTGACGGGTGATTATTGGAGACTCGACCAGATACTTAAAAGAAAAGCTGTAAGAAATATAATAATTCTAATTGATTAGGTCATGCATGCATTGTATACATAATCATTTCATGTCGGCCTGACTTATTGATAGAAAATTCTTCATTTTACCTAACCCTTTTGCACTCTGATACTAGAATGCAAATTGTCTAGAACAGGGAAAATACATTATGGACAAACACATCTATTCAGAGCTAATCACAAATCATTATTTTATTTATTTAATTATTAAGTAACGTTAGTGTATACAAACATTTAATATTCACACAGAATAGCGCACATGTCTAATGTTTATATGTGTATAATAATAGTCCGCATGTCCCTTATCATCAAAATTATACAAAAACAATATTTCAATAAATAATTTTAAAGTAATAGTTATTATGAAGTATGAAGTTTTATTATGTTTTAGCATCGTATGTATATGTTTTTTATATAATTATGATGTTCATTTTTAATTTAAAGAATTCCACTTTTTCACTGTAATCTTCGTATTTCACATCAGATTTGTCTTAAGGGGCTACTTTCAAAGATAATTCAAATTTTCGCATTTTTTACGAAAATGTAGGTTTTTATTTTTCATTTATATCAGAAGTTGTACATTAGATTTAACTTTTTTTTTAATATTACTTAGATTGGACCTTTACACTAATATAAAACTAACAAACTGAATGTTATTTGCCATAATTAAGACGATACATACAAGCATTATAAGAAAGACCGCAACCATTTTCCGCATGTTGCAAAATTATTTTATAAACGACATATTACGGAGACAAATTAACAAAATGTTAAAAATTAATAGTTATAACCATTCAATTTGCAGGACGTATTATCAATTTTCGACATTTTTAAAATACTTTGTTTTAGTGAAAACATACTTTTTTAAATAATATATTTACTCTCATGCTTTGAGGCTTCAGGTACTATTTAAAACTAAGTTTTGTATCAAAAACACGATAATCAGTTTTTAAATAATATATTTTCAGTCTTATAGAAGTCAATAATTTTACTTGTCTGGCAAATACGCCGCTCGATCCGACTGTAACGGATGTCGTATCTACGCTGTCATAATTTTCGTTAAGAAATGCCGAAAATATATGTTTTCACGTATAATATTGAACTTATTCACAACATTAGTAGAAAATTTCATAGATTAGATGTCCTTTTACTGAGTTTAAGGAAAACAATGTTTTCTTAAACAATGTAAACATTTTATGTACGTTATTTTTATGTAAGTCGGAATTAAATATTTTGTTTATATATAACACTGTAGCACTTTAAACATAAGCTGTCTATTTCATAAATAGTTAATAATTATGAAACAGACATATCTCCAAAATGGCAATGAGGCGTTTTAAATCGATAGTATTAAACAATATAATAAATCATAATAAATAAATAAAATAAAAGCTGTCATAAAATTTTTTAATTTAGAACATTGATTTAAGTGACCATCTAAAAATATATGTAGGTATTTTGTCTGATTTCAAAACATATTCATGTGTATTAATTAGGTACTTCAATAAATAATTTAATTTTCAATTGATTAATTCAAATGCAACACACATTTTTATATGATTCCATATTTGATCAATTTGAAAAAAGGTAGAAAATACTCCCGATAAGAGTAATGTTTAACACTTGTATCGAATGCGAGAAAATCAACAATTTTATTGTCATCTTTTTCTATTCACATCTTCCTCTCTCGCATGATTTACGTAACAAATAATGTCAATAATTATTTTTCTGGATCTTATAAGAGTTTAACTGTTAATCTCGTCTTGAAATCTTATCTAATTTGTGTAGAATTTCTCAGATTTCAAACTGGAAAAATGAAAGCTCGCCCTTAATTGGTTACTTATTTTTAGTAATCTGCGAAAAGTTATATGCATATTTCAGTCATCCCTCGATACACCGATTTCTTGACAGTTCTTAAAACAATCATTTTAAGATTTTATTTGTGGACGTTATGCCGTTGGATCATTTGTCGGCTGGAAAACTATTGATTTTCCGATATTTGGCAGGTTATTTCTTGTATATAAAGCAAGTAAATTCTTAATAATAAATAGCATAATTTTTTACTCTTCAGCTGAATAATCTCAGTTCATATACTTTTCTGACATTGTGATTTCGGCGTGTTCCTTATCTTAGAAAATTACTTTCAAATTTACTATACAATACCATAAGAACTTCATTATTTCAAAATGTTTTCAAAGCTACCACTTTCTTCCAAAATTTTGATTTAATGTTTATTTCGCTTATTATATTATTTTAAGTTGTTTGAGGGCGTTTGTTTCAGGCACAAGGAGTTAAAGTATTTATTCTTCTGTACAAGGAAGTGGAAATGGCACTTGGAATAAACAGTTATTACAGCAAAAGTCAATTAAATATGGATAACATAAAGGTATAACATTCAATTTGTATCTCTATTTATATAGCTCTATGTATAGTACATACATATATATTCTATTTATGAGGTTACATATGGGTGATTCATTGAATTACAAGCTTCGCTGCAAGATCAAGTTAACCTCAAAAATATTATGATTTTATTGGGAGTTCTCTACTGTATTACAATGACTATCGTCATGAAAGAGCAACTTGCATTTTGTGTTTGGCCGAATTCAAATCTACAATTTATTTTCGATAAAATGTATGATGAGTGTATCGGAAAGGTCCTCATGAAAACAATATTCCAACTATTTAAAATGTCAAAGGTCCTGGAATCTGGAATATCCAATGAGATAGTGGAAACAATCCGACAATTGTTTATCTAATAAATATATACATGCAATGAAAACATATTTTTATTGTGAAGTTACAATTTTTGAACAAAGTTCTGTGATATTTAAAGCAAATTTTTTAGTATTTTAGACATACTGCGTCTTATCACTAATAATCTGATAAGGAAATAAAAAGTGTATGATTAATAAATAATGCCCATAAATTTTGTTTTTTTTGCAACATTGAAACCATGTGAATTTTTTGATAAGACAAATTTGTTGAGATAATATTTCACACGCAGATGTAAATACAATCACTTGGACCATAATAATAAGATAAATCTATAAATGTACATTTGTTATATAAGTAAATTATGTTTATACTTATGGTTTATCAAATAAAATGATTAATACATTTAATAATTTGCATTAAAAAAACCACTTGTGAGGATTTTTATTTGTCCGACTGACTTTCCTTAGCGTGTATTAGTACACTCATTTTATTGGGTACGTCGTTCATATCTCGGTGGTAACAATATATTTTTTCTGTATATCATTCTCAACTTGGCCCACATTGTTTTTATTCATCTGGAATAACAACAAATCTATCTTAGAGTGAAAGAATTAGGAATATGGCACATCTTAATTGTGCTTAAACATGTCCAAACAGTACTCTGAAGTTGTCATACGATTCCATTGTGTTCCACTATGACTAAACGCGACACCTATCTCGCCAATAGCTTTCTTATAGTCAATTTTTCATGTAGGACATTTTGTACGCGTTCAATTGAGATATTTATAATATCAGCAATCTCTCTTTACCTGACGGTCTGCTAACACGATATCATGGATTTTGTTGACCATATCCTCTGTATGCTTGGATATGACGCCTGGGCGCTCTTCATTAAATGCGGATGTTCGGCCACGCTTAAATTCATTGAACAAATATCTGGTGGTAGACATCGAAGATGTATGGTCTTTATGTGCAACTTCACTTTGATTTCCTCACATGTCTTCCCATCCACAAAAAGGAATCGAATCTCTGACCGATATTGCTCTTTTTCCATGGTTGCAAACAAACACACTCTTGCCCACTTTCAACAACTATCAAAACAAAACTACTTGTCTGAATATTTAACAGCGTTGTTCAAAGGTGGCATTAAACAATGGTATACAGTTTTTGCATCAGTAGTGCTTTTAGTCGTTAAACACGAATACTTATCATGCAGCTCTCATATATATACAAAAGGCAAAAAACTTTATTACGAACATAGTACATATTTATAACATAACACCTTCATACTAAATCAAAAATCAAATAAATAATAAATAATCTAAATCAAAATTACTACTAAATCAAAATCAGACGTGTTCAGTTTTCGTGGTTTTTGAGTTAAGTATGTACAAATATAAAGCAAATGAATATCTACAAGACTTTTGAAATTAGACAAATATTATTAAATTTTGTATAAAAAATGCATTTAAAATTTGTTTGTTACTTTAATTGCAGACATGTTCATATTAATTCAAACCCAGACAAATATGTTTTCAGCCAATAAGACAACAGTATTTGGTCATGTGACCTGTGGTCACTGATCATGTTCAATATGATCCCAAATGTATCAGTTGTGGTATAATGGTTTCAAAGTGGACATGTCTGTATTTGATTCTGGATCTGCATTTTTAATGCCAATTATGACTTTAGCAAAAATCACACTACAATCCAAAGTAATTTGATTCCAAAGCATTGATTTCTGACATGTATATTCTTGAAATAAACTCATTGTATCGTCTAAAGGTTATTCGCCACCCTGACCATGCGAAAGTTGGAGTATTTCTGTGGGCTCACCATGAAAAAATTGTGTGCGTCGATCAAAGCATCGCTTTTATTGGTGGAATCGATCTTTGCTATGGCAGATGGGATGATCACAATCACAGGTAGGATCCTCGGTTAATTAATTAATAATTAATGTAAAGTAAGTTTAAAACTTCTTTGACCTTACATTCCATGGTGATTATATTACATTAGGTGAAAACGTAAATATTTAGATAAGATAACTGCTACCATATTATATGAATTGTATGCTATTTTTTTTGTTTTGTTTACTGTTTTGTACTAATTGTTTATTTTTGTTAAAGTGTGTATTAAATGGTCACGTCAACTAATACGTTTAATTTGATGAAATCTTAATGCAATAGAGGAGCATTCTAGGTAGAGGGTAAAAATGTATGTAAATGTTTACTAACTGTTAACCCTTTCAAATATAAATTTATTCCACTCAATTAAAGGAATATTTCATTCTTGATTGTGTTCTGATATTTTATTTTAAATTTCTGTATAAAAAAAATTAGAACCTAACCCATCTCTAATTATAACTAGAGTCCCACCGCCATTTACGATATAATGTATCTTGTGTATCAATAAAAAGTGACCAAATCATTAAATAACTGAAGCATTAGCATAAAAACCTTTAATAAGTTCAGTACTTGCTTAAAATATAATTTTCATTTGACAATGACAATGGATTGAAAGTGAGAAAGGGTTAACTGACATTCAGTTCAAATGAATTTCTTTAACAAACACTACACAAAGCAGAAGATAAGATAAGATGATAAAGTTTGCTATTCAAATTGTATTTCAGAATATTTTCTGGTTTTTTTTTTCAGATTGTCCGATCTTGGAAGTATAAAAAGAGATCTCTCAATACGCCCTAAGACAAAAAAGAAGACATCTAGTAGTCCTGGGGGGAATGATGACTTCATTCGTTCCAGGTTTGGAGGAAAAATCGAAGACGGTGAACAATCCCCTGAAAATATAAATGAAGATGTTACAGCGGCTTTCTCAAATCATGAGAAGTAAGATAAACATTTTGATTTAAGAGTATACTTTCATTTTTCTAAAACTCACTTTATCTGGGTTGTTTTTTTTTTTTCAGTGGCGTGGATCCATCCAATGACTTTCCACTTGCACCTATACCTCTTTCTACAAGGGCTAATGTACCGTTACCAGTTCTCGAGCCCGGTGATAACTTGATGATGCCGGCCCACCGCCGTGTATCAGAAACTATATTTTTGGAAGAACATTACAACCCAGAATTTAACCATAGAAAAAATGTCATGGACGCAATCACAGGAAAGAGTAAAGATTTGTTACATCTCTTTGGTGGCGAGTCTCCCGAGGACAGCACGGCCGCTATCGATGAGAGGGAAAAGAAAAAGGCAGAGAGATATGCGGCTTCCACTAGAAATTTATTTTTCCCAGATACCCAAACTCCCTATGTGGGACTGTCCAACAGGATGGGCTTGGCAGATATCACAGAAGATGAAGTCACTTTGAACGTCCATGACAGATCTGTGCAAGAAGCCATAAAAGAAATGGATAGTAGCAGCAAACTTTGGATGGGAAAAGATTACGCCAACTTTATTGTAAAAGATTTTACCAATCTCGATGCTCCTTTTGTAGGTAAGTGTTATTTGAGTCCCTTTTTTTTAATCATAAATTGATTATATGTATAAAGACTAATTACAATAAATAGTTTTAATTAAAACATAAGTATGAAAATATTTATAATTTATTTATTTTGTTTATAATGTACAGTTTTTCGAGAATATCATACTACCTGTATTCTCTTTTGCCGGAGTATACTTTGGAATTATATGTATTATTATTCAATTTAAATAAAATATTTTTAAAATTGATCAGTCATATTTATTTTGGTCATGGGCAACATCTTAGTTAGTGGGCACTGTAAAGACTAACATGTTAAAAATAAAGTTATGAAATTATATATATATATATATATAAGAAGATTCTCCTTTTACCAATGATTTTGGTTTTGCAATAAATTGATTTTTATTTTAGATCTTGTGGACAGATCGACTACTCCTCGGATGCCGTGGCACGATATAGCTATGATGGTGGAAGGAGAAGCGGCGAGAGATGCCGCCCGACACTTTATTCAGAGGTGGAATGCACATAAAATGGAGAAACTCAAGTAAGACTTAAGTTTTCTTTAAAGGGGTACATTTATACATAAATGCTCCTCAAACCCTGAAATACAAGCGTCATGTGGTATGAGAATAGATTCATTGTTGATAACTATTCAACCTCAATGTTGATCAGTCCATATATATATATCGTAGCGATGTAAATATATATATAAAATCAATTAGTTGTAAGCTTTTGCATAACCATGGTGTTTTTTATGATTAATTACTAAATCTTCCAATAAACACATGAAAATAACATATTTGTTTACAAATTATGAATATTTTAAAGTTGTAATTAGTTGTTAAGCCTGCTCAATTTGTTTTACGGAACTCAAATTTTAATTATACACATACATATTATGTGCTAGTATGAATAATACAATTTATCCTATTTTTCTTCGTCTTTCAGGAATAATCTTTCCTATCCGTATTTACTTCCTAAATCATATGCAAACATAAAAGTGCCTGATTTGCTTCACAACATGGAGAAGTACACAGTGACATGCCAAGTAAGTGACCACAGTTTGATTCCAATTTACTAGGACTGTATGTCTTGACTGCTGGCAACCTGTAAATGAATGGGCCGCTTAAGGATAATGCAAATCAAATTATGTATGAGTAAATTCTTAATTAAAATAAATCATTTCACCAAACATCAAGTGCACAATACTTGATATTTCTTCTAAACCTATGTCAACAGAAAAACTTACATTGCCAATGAAGAAATCTTTTCTTTAATTTTTCATTTATCTTAAGACATTCTTGAATGCTTTCATACTACAATAGTATAAAAATCATGCCAATTTAATAATCACTAATTTTGAAAAATAGAATTACTTGGTGGTCTCTTGATATGCAAATTGTCTTCACTTGTGTGCTTACTTTTCAGATTGTGCGCAGTTTAACCTGTTGGTCGGGTGGTTTCATCGATACTGAATCGGTAGAGCAGAGCATACACGAGGCTTACATTGAAAGTATTACCAGGGCTCAACACTATGTGTATATCGAAAACCAGTTCTTCATTACTCTGTCTTTCAGCAGCTTCTACGTCAGAAATCAGGTATACTCTTGCACAGTACATACGGTAAAACTCCGTTAATTTGTGTACCCATATTTCGTATTTTCACCTAATTCGCACCTTTTTCAAAAATTTTAACCCCAAAAATAATATTTCAAATTAATTTCTACCGATAATTTGTAAAACCTCGTTATTTGTAGTTTGTATGCATTTTTATGCCCAAAGTAAATAATTTGTTCATGTAATTTGCATATTCATATGTTTTTTAATTCAAACTTATGCGACTATGCATTCATCATCCATTCGTAAATATCTGTAGCTAGCTCCGCCCCCTAGCTAATCACGGCGCTGTTACTTATCGCAATAGATCGGTGCGCTTAGAACTTGCAAGACCGCAGCTAACTGAGTGATACCATATTTATGTATACCAAATTCTGTAGTCTTCGTTTTATAAGATTTGTTGTTATTTCGACATTAATTGTCAGCGCGTTGCGAATTATATATTTTTACTCACCCTTGTAACCCCTAATAAAAATAATTTGAACAATTTTCATTAAATCTCCTAATTTACAAATGAATTGTGTGCAACAGTTCTATTGATTTTATATCCGGTTTTTTGTTTATGAAACGTTGCAATTTGTTTAATGTAATAAGAAACTGAAACCTTTGTATTTAAATACGGTCTATTTTATAATAAAAAAAATTAATGTTTCGTTTTCTAAAATGGCATGAACATCTCATAATTCGTGTAAATCCTTGACCATTAGAAAATATGGAAGTTATTTTAAAAACTGACAAAAATTGATGTCAAAAGTAAAATCAGCGGGAAAATTTTAATCTTGAATACCTCTCTAATTTCAAACTTGAGAAATCACAGAAAAATAATAAGCTTCAACGAAGTATAAAGATTTAAACATTTTTCATTATTTTTCACGGACTTTTTTATATTCCAATTAAGAAATTGGGCAGGAGCCCAATTTTAATGGGAAAGCAAGTTTGACCGTTAATCAAATTAAAATGTCCATAATCTGGTGAATCGTTTGAAGAAGACTGTTTTTAATATTGGACTCGCTATGTCACTACACACCTTCATTATTCAGGAGAAATTAATTATTTGATCAACATTTTGACGCATAAAAAGATGAAATAATAGTCGCTATGTTTTTCAGTATAAAAAAAAAATCACAATGTTGACAATTGACAGCGTAAGCGCACGCAAAATTGTATACCTGAGCAAGTGTGTATAATATGTTATTATATAAAATAATATCACATTTAAAGTTTATTAGAATGCATACAGTCAAGGCTGCTTCAAAGACACGCTTGCGATATTTTGCAAAACGTCTCTTAAAGCGAATATGTGTATTCAGACGCTGTGAGCCTTGTATGTATTTAGTTTATATATGTCTGGAAAAGATTTTTAAAAAACACATGCGCAGCTTTATTTGTCAATTTCAAATTCTTCCGCTAATTATATGGTTTTAGTTAACGCGTTAACATGAGAACTGAATTATTTTCATATAGATTTACATTCTCAATATAAAAAATAAATATTTATTTTGCAAAGATTCTAGTTATGCACAGCTTTTTTGATTGTATAGAGTGTACGCCCCCGCGTACACAACTGTTTAACGACACACTCTCCATCTCTGTACCTTCTTTCAATTGGGTACTCAAACTTTTATTCCTCGACAATGTTAAGATATTTGAACAATTAAAATTAAAAATCTAATTTTGACACGTATCAGCATTTCCATAATTATATAATATATATACTCTGGTTGGTGTTAAACCTTTACAATTATTTCACATTGAGCAACGTTAATCAGAAAGCCAGATAAATTATTTCTTCATATGAGTCAGTGATTACAATTAGTATGTGTGTTGATTTATTTGTGATTCTGAAAATGATGATAGAAGGAAATTTATAAATAATTCCATAGACACATTTATTTAATAAAATTCTATAATATGTATGTAACACTTTCTAATGCAAGTGTTTTACAGATTACAAATTAGAATAATAGTAAACGCAGGCCATTTATACGTAACTATGTACTTTGTATATTGTATATAAACAGACATTGAAGATCTCGGAACCATGAAAACAAAAATTAAAGATTTTAAGTGTTCTGGATTATTTAAAATTTATGCTCACTTAAAAAAATTCAGAATATCAAACGCCAATGACATTTTCAAAATTAAATTTTCAATCACAATTTTTTGATAATTTTGTATACTTTGTTGATCAATTTTTTTTTGTTTATGAAGACATCTTTCAAAACCATTAAATTTATGGATATGCAGGGTCTACAGATTAGCTCATTGATTAATATCATGTAGATACCACTCTAGTGTATGTATTAAATAATATTGTCTTTTTTGTATAATAATTTTATTTCATTTACTACTTCACTTGTTAAAATGGGGTTAATTTTTATCTTTATGTATATTTATTACTATTTAAAAGACGAAGGTGATATTTGACATAGTTATTTTTTCTTTATGTCCTTTTATGTTTTATCCTTGATGCAGAATATATGTACAATTATATTTTTAGTTCACATGTAATAGTGTCTATCTATCTATTAGTGATAGTAAAATCGTTATTTTAACTATTATTGTGACTGTGTGATTGTGTTAGATTGTACAGATGATTGATAACTGATTAACGTAATTCTTCAAGCAGTGACTGGTACACTAGAAAGTTACAGTTAAATCTTAGTTACCAGTCATCGTTAAATCTCAATTACCAATCATCAATACGATCAGAGTCACATAACGGTTTATTTTTGTAGATTACGCTTTTGAGAATGATTCTCTTCTATAATACTCATTACGATGTATTATTTATTGTATTAAAATTTTATGTTTTATTTTATACCAAAAAATAAGTTAAGATTAAATAATTAAATTGGAAAAATATACATACAGAAAAAATCTATTAATTGAAAAAATATTTTGTTACCACCGGGATATGAACCTGGAACTTTTCTCCATGTTAACCATTTAAATTTCCATCAAATTTGGGACTTACTATATGATGTAGTGTTTACAAGTGATACATCTATCATTCCATTTTTAAATTAATTTATTATTATAGAAATGTTTTAATATATATTTTTTTAATTTTATCTCAACAATACAGATTGGGGAAGCTTTGTTCAATCGGATAATTCGAGCTCATCGAGCTGGTGTAGTGTTCAGAGTATTTGTTGTGATGCCTCTGCTACCAGCTTTCGAGGGAGAAATCGGCGCTTCGAGTGGCACTTCACTACACGCAATTACTCACTGGAATTACCAAAGCATATCCCGGTAAACTATTTTCATATGAACTCATGATATGATTTTATGAAATTATTTATTCTCAATCTTTTTTTTACTCAAAATTATCATTTTGTTATTTTTAACAAACTTTTTGCATCCCGGGATTTACTTGTTTGCAATCAAATACATTTCTCGTTTTTCATATATTTTTATCAAGGTGTATTATTTTTAGATATTGTTATTTAAATACAGTGATACCTTGACTTGAGTGTCCCAATTAACGAGTTTTTTGGAATGCAAGCCATCTCTCGGCCGATTTTTTGCTTTAAGTTGAGAGCTAAACTTTGGGTTACCTCACTGCTAGTCGGCGCAGTGAATGCCACAGTAAACGCCGCAACATCCACCCGACATCTCGCGTCTCATTTGTTCACTTTAAGCGGTAGCACTTCTACGACCTGCACCATTCTTAAGGCCATAACGCCAACCAGAGGTGTTAAAATAATTTCTAAACAGTAGACATCTATCCATGAAAATATGAAGAATCGATACAATATTCAGACAAATTATAGATATCTCATAGAGACAAAGCTATTATATTACATGGAAACACGAGTATTACAGGGCTTACGACCTGTCTTCGGCTGGCCTAAGTGATCACTTTACACAATGTAACGTTCACCATTCAGGGAAAGGAATATCAAATTTCAGTCCATAGATGGCGACAACGAAGTTGTAGTTAATACTCAAAGTGTTTCTACATGGTAGCATATATACAACTTCCAAAAATTTGATAGATATGAAGGTTAATTGGTCTCTATGAGATATCTACAATTTGTCTTAATAACAATGCCTTTGGAGGTAAAAATCCAGTAAGTGTCTGTTCTTGGACATACTCAAATATTGTTAATATATAAGTACATTTTTTAAAATTTAAAAACGTGTAACCAAAATTTGCATATTTTTGAGGGTCCCGGAACGGATTAATGGCATTCCAATTAATTTCAATAGGAGAAATTTGATTTGACATATTATTTAACTAGTAATTAGAGTTACGAGCTCCGTCACGGAACGAAATAAATTTGTAAGTCAAGGCACCACTGTACTACACTATACAAAGACCGGGGAAAGCTTTAACTATCTAAGTGTATTTTTATTAATGCGTTATAAATGCAGTTAGAGCTTTCCACCAATTCACACACCGAGTACAAATAATTATATACTTCATGCAGTCTGTTTCAAATTAGAAAATATTTTTCTTAAGTTATTAAATATTTTAGCGGGAAAGATTCCTTGATACAACGTCTAAAAGATGCGGGAATAGAAGATCCTTCGCAGTATGTTACATTCCACGGGCTAAGGACACACTCTGTGTTAGAAGGAGAACCCGTCACAGAACTGGTCTATGTTCATTCTAAGTTGATGATTGTTGACGACAGAGTTGTCATCTGTGGCAGTGCAAATATCAATGATCGATCCATGCTGGGAAAAAGGGATTCTGAAGTTGCAGTGCTGATTCAGGTAATTAAATCATTTTCTTAGAATGGTGGTAAT